>OX632360.1:23773543-24091043 GCA_951751655.1 Ophion costatus
GACCGATCGCACCATATTTTCGAAAAATAAATGAAAATGACGGAAGGACCAGCGACTGGAATTCTCATGTCGAGAATAGCGAAGCTGCCGCCCTTCTGGAAACACGAACCCGCTATCTGGTTTCATCAGGTCGAGGCCGCGTTTGCGATTGCCAGTATCGTCAGGGATGACACGAAATACCAATATTTGCTGGCCAACTTGGACCCTACAGTGTTACCTTTTGTCGCGGATCTCATTCAACATCCGCCGCCCGACGATAAGTATCTAGTGTTCAAAGAGCGCATTCTCACTTCGTTTACGGAGTCAAATGAAAGTAAGATCCGTCGCCTGTTAAAAGGCCAACTGTTGGGCGACCAAAAACCGTCACACTTCCTTCAGCATATGAGAAATGTCGCAGTGAATCAATGCGAGGACTCGGTAATTAAATCACTCTTTTTGGAGCAGTTACCACAACAGGTCAGTGCGATTCTATCAGCATCGAATGAAGTGGACTTGAATAAACTCGCCCTCTTAGCTGATCGTGTGATGGAAATCCAACGCCCTCAAATTAACGCCGTAGATGTTTCTATGTCCGGTAGTGATATCAGCGGTCTAGTCAAGCGTATCGACGCATTAACGTCCCGTTTCGACCGTCTAATGAAATCCGGAAGTCAGCAATCCCGTAACGGTAATCGCAGTAGAGCGCGTTCAAAATCTCCCTGGCCAGGTAATGTTTCCAATCAAAGGTTCCACAATAATAACGACGACAGCGCTACTCAAAAAAAGTTGTGTTTTTACCACAAGCGCCACGGTAACCGAGCGCTCAAGTGCCAATCAGGTTGTACCTGGTCAAATAACGCTAACGGTGCGGGAAACTAATACCATCGTCGTTCGTGGAGGCGGTAAACGACGATAGGCATACGCAATACCGTCTAATCGTCTTTGACAAGGAATCCGGACTTCGTTTCCTTGTTGATACCGGTGCGGATATTTCTGTGATACCGCGCGCGTGTGGTTTTAGTGGTTCGGACCCTACGACCTTCAAACATTATGCCGCGAACAATACTGTGATAGACACCTATGGTGAAAAACTCTTATCCTTAAATCTCGGACTACGTCATGAATTCGCCTGGAGGTTTACGATAGCTGACGTGTTTAGAGCTATATTCGGTGCTGATTTCTTGTCGTACTACGGGTTGCTCGTCGATTTGAAAAGGAGGCGCCTGATCGATTCGATCACAAATTTGTCCTGTATCAGTATTATTTCATATGAGCCGTATTGCAGGGTGTCGACTTTTGCGGCCAATACACCTTTTCGAGGGCTCTTACGGAAATTCCCATCGATCACGAGGCCACGTGTTTTCTCCAAGGCCTCTACGCATGGTGTGCAACATTACATCTCTACGAAAGGACTTCCCGTTGCTGAACGGGCTCGACGCCTAACGGGGGAGAAACTGGAAGCTGCCAAAAGAGAATTCGAATTTATGGTGTCATCTGGAATTTGTTACCCGTCTAATAGCGCTTGGGCAAGCCCGCTCCATATGGTGCAGAAGAAATCGGGAGAATGGAGGCCGTGTGGTGATTACCGGCGACTGAATGGTGTTACGGAACCGGACAAGTATCCGATTCCCCACCTTCATGATTTTTCTCACCAGCTTAGCGGATGCAAGGTATTTTCAGTTTTAGACCTCACGCGAGCCTACAACCAAATAGCTGTGGCACTCGAGGATCGGCCCAAAACGGCGGTGATAACACCTTTTGGACTGTTTGAATTCCGGGTCATGACGTTCGGGCTCTGCAACGCAGCGCAAACTTTTCAAAGGTTCATGGACACCATCACACGTGGGCTGGACTTCGTTTTTTGCTATATCGATGTAATCCTCGTAGCATCGAAGGACCTCCACGAACATGAACAGCATTTGGAAATTATATTTGGGCTCCTGGAAAAACATGGCCTCACGATCAACATCGAAAAGAGTATGCTCGGCAGAGAGTTCGTGGATTATCTCGGCTACCGGATCGACGAGCACTCTCCCGGATCGAGTGACAGCCATTTTTGAGTACAAAAAACCAAAAAAACGTTACTGAACTCCGTCGTTTTTTAGGTGTTCTGAACTTCTACCGAAGGTTCGTGCCTAAAGCCGCCGAGTGTCAAGCATCGCTGAATTCACACTTGAAAGGTGCGAAGAAAAACGACAAACGCCCAATCAACTGGACCGCAAAAGCAGAGCAAGATTTCTTGGAGTGCAAGGCCAAGTTAGCCAACGCGTGCCTTCTTGCGCATCCGCTCAAGAACGCCCCGCTAACGCTTCGGACGGACGCATCCGATTCATCGGTGGGCGCAGTTCTGGAACAATGGAATGGCAACAAATGGGAACCGCTTGGTTTTTACTCCAAGAAACTCACCGATACTCAGACTAAATATAGCACGTATGATCGCGAGCTACTTGCTGTATTTCTGAGTATCAAGTTCTTTCGATTTATGATTGAAGGGCGTTCCTTGGTTGTAAAAACCGACCACAAACCATTAATCTTCGCCTTCAAGCAACGTAGTGTCACGTCGCGACCAATTGCATACAATGTATTTTTTAAGCCTAATACGCACGATAGCGGCATTCTTATTTTTCGACGGATCTGAATATTTTTCTTTAGAATAAGGGCTACCACGGCGGAAATGTAGCCTATCGATATTAATATAACCAAGCGTCTCGCGTAACTTCCCACGCGAAAGCGTAGCGGCCTTAACGATATCGAGAACAAATATACAAGCGGGAAAATTTCGAACAGTCTCGTTGTAATCCGAACAGAGTCCGAGTACATCGCAGAGTGTCCTTAAGACCAAAAATACACAAAGGAAACCTTCGGGTTACAAGGATGACGAACACGTGAAGCGACACGCAAGAAATACGTGATGATATTCATAAAGACGTAAATATATAACGACGCAACGATACCGAATGCTAACGATCATCCAAGAGCGGAAAAATGTCCAAATCCTTAAAATATACACTCGCTAGGAGAAAATCCTCCGACCCAGGAAGTTGCCGCGGTCATAAAACTGCGTTGATATTTCCCATGCGGACTCGCGGGCCTCGGTCAACAAGCCCTATCTCGAGCGTGCGTTCTTGGCGCCGACAAGGCCCCTTTTTTCCTCTCTGTATTTTTCCGCGCCTCCAGATAAAGAAGCGCAGCTCCAATTCCTGGAAATAGAGCGACGAGCCTACGTCCTGCTCCCACTCTCTATTTTCGACCAATCAACCGAAGAGACCTATTTTCCACCAATCCAAAAAGAATGCACCACCAAAAGTGCACTTTTCCAGAGTTTTCTTCTCCCACCACCTCAGCATCCCAATTTTTCCATCATCGTTCGTAGAAGTGTGTTCCATCACCACTCGTGGAGAACAGTCTTCCGACATTTTCCATCGCGTTCAGATCAGTCTTCCAACCGATTCTGTTACAATCAGATCGTAGTCTCGCAAAATCATCCATCGAATTAACTTCACTTCTTAATCTTGTTCTGACAGAATTCGAAGTGTAGTACCGGTATCATAGAGTTTCGAATATTATACATCTTCGGGTTTTGACCGAAGTGTCGTATAAACGTTTAGTCGACTCTCGCGGCCTCGAGTGCGTAAGGTAGTTCGGGTGCTGTTTACTACGCGTATATATATAAATACTCTCAGCACCCCAAAAGTCTGGTGCTGGTGACCGCTTACCGAACGCTGAGCGTGGCGTCCGTCAACTAGGCCCTTATCTGCGAGCGACAACCGATATCCTTGCGAGCGAGCGTACCTGCAGACGGATACACCCACGAACATAGCGACCAATGTAAGCTACAAATTTCATTTTATGTTAATCCGATTGTTCCCCCGACTTCACAGTTATTTTTATTGTCAATTTTTTGTATAAGTAACTTTATTAATCCAATCACTTATTTGTAATAAACCTTTAGTTAAGTTTGTACAAATTTGTCGGATTATTTCTCGATACCAAATCACTGCATGATTTCCTAATTTCAACTCATTCCAAGCACTACCCCTTTTTACCCTCATCCCGTGCTATTGCGCTTGTCGTAGGCAAAAAAGGAGGGAATCAAAAAAATATATGCCCACGTCCCTTCCCGACGTGACAGTAGCGATAAGGCATCACCACGGCAACTACGACAACTCGACTGGATTGGACAGTTCACAACAAATATCATCCATGTACGGGGTACGGATAACGTCGTCGCAGATGCTCTATCACGGGTCGAGATGATAAGCACGCCGACCGTGTTTTCTACAAGCGACCTCGCTGAGGCGCAGAAAGCAGACGAGGAACTACAGGACTTGATTAGCGGAAGCACTTCCCTGGTCCTGCGTCCCATCCGGATCGACGACACTGCCGAAATAATTTATTGTGATTTTTCTAGCGGTGAGCCTCGCCCGTATATCCCAGCATCACTCAGGACACGAGTGCTCGACGCGGTCCACGGGTTGTCACATCCTAGTGGGCGAGGAACCCATAAAATGATAAAAACCAAATTCGTCTGGCCGTCAATGGGGCCAGATATAACCGAATGGGTTCGGTCCTGCCTCGCATGCCAACGTAGCAAGGTCTCGCGATTCAATATTGGTGTCCCACAGCACATCCCGGTACCAGATGCACGCTTCGGGCACATACATATTGATATCATCGGACCTCTACCACCATCCAACGGATATAGGTATTGTTTCACGGCTATTGACCGGTTTACCCGGTGGCCAGAGGCAATACCGCTACACGACATCACCGCGGAATCCGCAGTCAACGCACTGGTCTCCTGTTGGATCTCCCGTTATGGATCACCGATAACCATCACTACGGATCGAGGGGCTCAATTCGAGTCAGCTGTTTTCGGGTCTCTGGTCAGACTTATCGGCTGTGAACGCAAACGAACTACGGCATTCCACCCAGCCTCTAACGGGATGATCGAGCGATGGCATCGCTCCGTGAAAGCAGCTATAATGTGCCACGAAACACCAAACTGGACGGAGACACTCCCATTGGTCATGCTGGGTTTAAGAACATGCTTCAAAGAAGATATCCAAACAACTGCAGCAGAACTCGTATTCGGCACTACACTGAGGATACCGGGGGAATTCCTGGCTGACACGGCAGAGGAAGTCAACCAACAACTGTACTCCCAGAGGCTCCGTACCTATATGCGTGATATTCGCCCAGTCCCGACAGCACATCATAGCAGAAGGAAGCCGTTCGTCCATTCGAGCCTTCACACCTGCACACACGTATTCGTCAAGAACGAAGCAAGGAGATCGTTGGAACAACCATACCGGGGCCCATATCGAGTCATGGAGAGAGTATCAGACGTCGTTTTTAGAGTCCTAATTAATGACGAACCGACTACGATCAGCACAGAGAGGCTCAAACCCGCCTTCTTCGAGGAAACGTCAACCGACGAATCAACCAACTACGAAGCAACACGATCGAAGCCTGTGGGGGATTCATCATCATCGGATGTCACATTTCCAGCCAGCATCCAACCGCGACCATCGCACGCGATTCCTCTCGCACCTCCTACACTTACACCTCGCCCTACGTTACCGCCAAGAACGTACCCTGGACCGAAGACGCGACCGCTAAAAAAGGTTAGCTTCGCGACCTAGCAGGTTGCTTGGAGGGGGGTGGTGTAGCGGTCCCGGCACCCGACATCTTGAACAAAACGAACGAGCCAATAGGAGTCATCTCTGTTGTGGAGTACGACGCCTGTACCGCCGCCTACTTACCCACACGAAGAGAGAGAGAGGTGATATGCCTGGGCATTGGAAAAAGTCTCTCTCTCGCGCGACGGCACCCGGACGAGGAGCATTGCTCCGAATACTCACGCGCCATTTAATAAAGTTATTAAATTATCAGAAACCATAATTGATTTTTATGTACTCGAACCTCAGTCCCGATCACGCCTCTAAAAAACTATTAGTGGGACATTCGAACCCCACAAAACTAAAAAGGGTGGTGGGGGACTGCCGGCGCTCGGCCCAGCCGCGCCCAACCATCCTCATATCGCTTCGTTGTCGCGAGAAGTAACACCTTTGGCGAGACAGTGCGCGATAAAAGAAATAAAGAAAAAGAGAAGATGCCGAAAAGGAAGGCTGATATTGAGGAGTTACGTGCGAAAGTACGTAATGTGCAAGAAGATTTAGCAGGGATAGTACCGCTGCTCGAGAGCGATTCGTCGGAGAGTGATTTCGGAGAATCAACGTCCTCGTCAGTGCGAGCCTTCCGACCATTAACAGAGGGCGAGGAAAATAAAGGTGATTCAGGCATAGAGACTATGAGTTCAGTCTATTGCACAAGACCTTGGTTTTTCCTTGTTCCTCGACTATTGCCTGCCCCTTCCCGCGCGCCCGCCTCCGTTGTTTCGTTCCCCTTGTTACAGAGTTCGCGACAACGCGCGGGCGCCATTTTGCTGGCGAGCCATGTATACGTATACTGAGACGTACAGGTCCGTCTCATGAAGAAAAAACAAAGTAACATGGCCACTAATTCAAAAAGGCAACCGACTTCGGGAAAAGAAGTAGGAGAGGGGGGATTAACAGACCAACACAAAAACAAGGTCAATTAAGTAGGACGTACAGAGAAGCAAAGTGACCAACGGGGAAAGGGACAACGGAAAGAAAACAAAGAAAACCACAAAAACAAACTAAAGGCAAAATTGATTTAACAATAACAAAGGGCAAAGGAAGGGGAAAGTAAAAGCGGTACACTAAAGTGAAAAGGTAGAAACTGACATGAAAACAAAGGAAAACACAAAAACAGACGAGGAGTAAAATTTATTTAATAAAGAAAGAAAAAGTTAACAATAAACGGGATTATGGCAAATGAGTAAGGGAAGGGGAATGAGAAAGCGGTAAAAGAAAGCGACTTCTTCTTTCATCCTTCGTGGATCGACTAGTACTGCTTGGGAAAGTACATCCCAAGTGGACAGGAAACGCTGAGAACACGGAACGTTGAGAACCAAGAGAAATAAGGAGTCGCACCTAAAAAGAGTCTGATATTTTCTTTTTTGTAAGATTGACTAGTACTGCTGGGCCAAGTACATTGCTAGTGGATAGAAAACGCCAAGAACACGGAACGTTAAGGAACAAAGGAGAGGAGGAAATGGAATCTTTTATTTTTTAGTCTTAAGTGAGAAAAGCTTAGAAAATCAAAGAACAATTAAAATAGAGATAAGGAAAGTCGATAAATAAAGCGCAGAAGTCAGGCATTGCAAATTAAATAGGAAATTGAGATTAGGAGGGCATAGAGTGAGAGAAGGTAGAATAATTCATAAGCATACGCAAATACAAGCATATCGAATTTGGGATAATGCGAGAAATATTAGATTAGGAGATAAGAAAGCGCAAAAAGAGATCTAAGTACTGGAAGCGATAGTCATACAAACATACACTCACACAAATACACACACTCACACAAATACACACGCTCACATGAAAGTACACCGTTACTATCGGCAAAATTGTATTAGGAACACATAAAGGACAGGGATGTATCCCGAAATCACGAGCGTAACGAAATCTATTAGAAAAAAGGGTAGTCGAGCGCCCGATACGAGTTGTGAGGATCGAGCATCGTAGACCGGTACGTGGCGACCTCCCGTGCCGAAATTGGAAACATCGGTAATCGATTATCGACACGCGATAATCAATCGAGCGCCGCGAACGCGAGCGCGTTTCGACTCACGCGCGCCCTGAACATAGTGTCGGGAGAGAGCGGGGAAGCGCCGCGTGGACCGGCATCGAGCGTCGCGCCGCAAGCGCGAGCGCGTCGCGACTCCGGTCAAAGGACTAGGGAAGGGGGGTAACCACGATCGATCGGTGATAAGTGATCGCGCTGGATCCTACTTACCACGCGAGAATGTGATATTTTACCGACCGAAATATATATTGCGTATAACACCAAGACAACACGAACAACACACTACATTTCGCCATAGCGTCTTTTTCACATTATATAGAGCCAAAAATCAATGAATAAATTAATTTTATTATAAAATACCAAAAATACCTGAGTCTCAATTAATTTCTTCCGTGTTCGAGTCTCGGACCTATAAATTTATTTGTGACGAAATAAGACCCGTTACATTTTGGCGCCCGAACCGGAACTCGACCACAAGAAAGAAAGACTCGTAAAAAGGAATATAAAAATAAATAAACAAATAAATCAAACAAAATAAAATAAAATGAGATAAAATAAAATAAAATAAGAATAAAATAGATCAAAAAATAAAGAAGTAAATAATGGCTGAAGAAAACAATGAAGCCTCTCTTCATTGGGAATCCACAACGGCGGATGGATTAATTGAGGAGGCCCGTCACCGGGATCGGCAAAATATTGGGTGACTATCAGCGATCGGACCCAGGCCGGTGAAAACAGTGACTGAACAAACTTTCAATATCAGGCAAAGCATGGTCGATGGGGATGGAAGAGGAACTGAGGACAGCGAACTGACCAAGGCCCTTATAAAAGCAATGAATGATATCCGAAATGAGCAACGAAAGGAGCGTGTCACCACTCAAGCAGAAATCGAACAACAGGAGGACAAGTGCATCGTGAGGTCACGTCAGTTGCACGAAGAAGTTAACAAGAAGATGGGTAATGAAATTCATAAAATCGAAGAACGCACCGAACGAAGGCTCGTGATTGCTCAGAAAATAATAGAGCAAAGCCACGATCAGCTACGGAAGGAGAATGATGGGAAGATTGAAGATTTTGACACTCGGATGGAAGAGATTCGGTGGACAATATCCAAGCTCCTCCATTCACCAAAGAATGTAGGAAATATTACCACGGATCACTCCAAACGCATCACGGAGTGTGAGAAAAACATTTAGGCCCAGAACTCAACTACCATGGGCAGTTGGTAGTTGATGTGGGACTAAGTCCCACATGGTCAGCGGGACTTAACGTAGGCCAAGCATACGAGGCAAAAAAACCACCAATGTATAATGGAGATGGTAGAGAGCGGTCCATGCGCTTCCTAAAAGATTTTAAGGAATTTTGGCGAATTACCGGCAACCCGGATCTTCAGTACGTAATCAGCTGGTCGCTAAAGGACTAGCTGATTGCAAAGGATTGGTGGAGGATAGTCGAGGACAGGGTCCAAACAATCGCAGACTTTGAGGAAAAATTTTGTGGGCGTTACTGGAGCCAAGAAATCCAGGACAAGATTCGCCGAAATCTCGAGTTCGGGGCTTACGAATGGGATGGACACTGAATGACTCGAACCGAATACGCAACCCAGATATTCGGAAATGCAAAAGATTTAAGTGAAGGGCCGGTAGAAGAACGAATAATACGAAAGCTAGCCAATCATTTCGATGAATCAGTCAGAATGGCTGTACGCGTAAGCGGAATAAAAACAATCGATTCCTTCTTAGAACTGTTAGATAGCATGGATGGGGCAGGACCACTCAACTCCAGAAGATCTATGCCTCGGCGCCATGAATCGAATTTCACAACATGGCAGCCTGACAACCCATGGAAACATCAGAAAATTGGGATGTTCGGGGGACTACGGCCGATGGGATTTAACCAGCCATAGTGTCCAGGGAATCCAGGATACCAGGGACCACCACCACCATTTCAAAATCAGCAACAAGGCGAAAGAGCATACGGAAACGTACACCGCGCACCGCTGCCATTCCCAAGACAGCAGCAATGGCAGACAAGATACGGAAATGGTAGAGCTCCTCTTAACCCTGACGCTGCACCCTGGAATCTGCCCCAGCAGGGAGGATCAGTCACCGCCAATGTCACAACACAACACGAGACGCCAAGGCCTGCCAATTAGAACCAGGAAACCGAGTAAACGTTGCGCCCGTACAGATGCCACCCGATGGAACATCACGAGGCGCAACGGAAGAAGACGATGAAGTACAGAACGCCATCGAAGAAGCTCTGCAAAGAGTGCACCGGAACAAAAAAAGAGGGAAGGAAGAAGAAACAAGAACCAATGAGAGAAGACGACTTTGAGCGATCGATCCCGCTGGGAATGACAAAAATCATAAACAACGGACGACACAAAACTGAAAAAGAAGCTGGGGCGTCGGGAGAGCAATTATGGAACGTGCAGCAGGCCAAACGAAACGAGACCAGGAAAGACACGTTTAACGATGTATACGAACATCCAAAGGAATTCCTCATGGAAGACCCTGGACAACGGGGATTAAAAAGAGGAATACAACCACGATGTCCCACACTACCCATAAACCTGGAAGCAACTGGAATCGAAATCCTGATAGACAGTGGGAGTGAAGTATCATGCATATTGAAAGACTTCTACCATCAACACCTGGAAGAACTAAAAAATTGTCCGGAGGTACCGGCAAGGAGCACAGAAGCCGTCGGGGCGTTTGGAGGAAAATCGGGGCGCATTAAAAAACAGATCATAGCCGAAGCAAAGCTCTACAATGCAAGAGGAATCCTACAATTACTTATCATCCCTAAAATGAGCCGGAAGGCCATATTAGGGGTGGATAGGATATTAGAACTTCACGTGGGAATTGACGCACATAAAGAAACACTGAAAGTCAAAAATGAAGTCGTGGTGGAATTCGAGGAGAGGAGATGGGTATGGTATAACAAGAAACAAAACAACTAGTACAGGTCACCGTAATCAAAGAGGCAACGGACAATGAACTTGCCGAAGAGGAATTCGATCAAAAATTAAAAAATGCCTAAACCTGCCTGAAAACACTAAGAATCAGTTCAAAAGACTAATTAGCCAGTGCAGACATATCTTTAGTAAAAAACCGGGCTGGATGCTAGCATACATCCATAAATTGGTGCTAAAGGACCCGGGGCCCTATATCCATCGCTCGTATCCTTCGCCAATACAATATTGCGAAAAAGTAAAGTAGGAAATTCAGCGGATGCTGAACCACGGTGTCATTGAACGGGCGAGAAGCCGCTTCATCAACCCACTAGTAACGGTCATAAAGAAGGATGGGTCTGTACGGTTATGTCTAGATGTCAGGCAACTCAATACTTTTCTGGTGGAAGACCATGATTCTGCTCCACCGACTGAGGAAAACTTCCAGAGATGTGGAGGGGTAAAAATAATGTCAAGCCTCGATATGACAAGTAGCTTCTGGCAGATTCCACTGGATGAGGAATCCAAACAATATACCGCCTTCCAACATGACGGAAAATGCTATCAGTTTACGGTGACACCTTTCGGGTTAAAAACAAGTACGGCAAGCCTTATTAGAGGACTGGATATCGTGCTTCAGGATCTTGGAAATTAACTTCGTAGGGGATCTACTATGTGTGTCAAAGGATGAGACCCAACACCTGACACATCTCCACCTATTGTTCGAAAGAATCAGCGAAAATAACATGACACTGAATTCTAAAAGTCCAGATTTTTCCAACACAAAATATCGTTCCTAGGGCATATACTGACAACAACAGGGATCCGACCGCAACCAGAAAAGATACAGACGATTCGTGACTACCCACCACCGAAGAATATTAAGAAACTTCGCGGGTTCCTAGGTTTGGTGAACTTCTATAGCAAGTTCACCAATAGACATGCGAAAGAAACAGTACCCCTGTTAGAGCTTTTGAAAAAGGGATAAGAATGGAGATGGGGAGAAAATAAAGAACGAGCATTCGCACGAGTCAAACAACTCTTCGTGGAGACAGTGATGCTGAGACATGCCGGTCCATGACAAAGATACATACTAACGACCGATGCAAGCGATTACGCAACCGGAACAGTACTAAGCCAGGAAGATGAGAAGGGCGACATCGGGGTAATCTCTTTTGCCATGCGGACATTCAAAGGGGCAGAGATAGGATACACCACTACGGACAAGGAATTACTGGCGATAGTATGAGCCCTTCAAAAATTCCGGAGTCATCTATTGGGCGCCAGGATAAAGATAATAACTGATCACAAAGCACTAACATTCTTGAAGACTGGGCGGTTTATCGGAGACCGAATGCTAAGATGGGCGTTACTGATTCACGATTACAACCTCGAAATAGAGCGCTGCCTAGGAAAAAACAACGAAGTAGCAGACGCATTAAGCAGGCCATACGAATTTCAGGGTGATGGGCACAAAAACTCACCAGGAAAAATTGTTCTAGCGGCGAGTTTCGCAAGACAACCTACAGGAGAAATCCGACCACAATTCGAGAAAATCAGGATGATTTAGAAGAACCGAGAAATTCTCCGAGCAACATGGGAGAACTGCCAGGAAAAAGGAGAAAAAAGATACAGGATCAGCAAGGGATGTTTACGGAAGTATGACCGAACAGGAAGGTGGAAATTCATATTGCTAGAGGAACTAGTAGTAGCCCCTTCATAAATGAATGCCATGAAATATATGGTCATCAGAGAGCTCGGAAGATCTTCCACATGGTTACTGAGGACTTTACCTGCATTCATATGGCAAAAAGGGTACGGCAAGTTATAGCTGCCTGTGACACCTGTCAAAGGGTAAAAATCGCGATACAAACAAACTACGCAAATATGCAGACAATAATCCCGGAGGGACCAAACGATTTAGTCTCTATCGATTTTCATGGGCCACTGCCGAAATCGGGGGGGGGGGGGGGGGGGGGTGCAACACATCCTAGTAACAATGGGCGCATTCACGAAGTTCGTGAAGCTATACTCATTGAAAAAGGCAAACACGGCCGCCACGATCAATAGAATCTTCAAGGACTACATCCCAAAATATGGAAAACCCAGGAGGATTCAATTCGACTACGGACCATAGTTCACTTCTAAAAGTTGGCTTGAACAGCTAGAAAAAGAAGGAATACAAGCGGTGTTTTCCTCTATACGACACCCGCAAAGGAATATAGTCGACCGAGTCAACAGAGAACTTGGGCGATTCTTTAGGACATTTCTCACGGAAAAGCACTCGGGATGGTTCCGATGGGTACCCGTTATATATGATTGTATCAATGAAACACACCACGAGACCACGGAATTTATACTGACGGAGCTGCAATTAAAGCAAAAACCCTATCGCGTTTGGAGGGAATGGGTACTCGCGCTAAAAAAGGGTCAAGTAGACACGCTTACTTACGAGCAAAAAGTCAATTTGGTCCGGGAAAGGATAACGAGGAAAGGAAGAAAAAGGGCTGAGAGCTTCAATAAGACACACAAAATAGTAACGCTCAAAATAGGCGAACTGATACTGGTCCGAGCCCTAAGTGTCTCAGACCCAGCGAAACAACGGACCGCGAAATTTATGCCACCGTTCGAGGGGCCACGCAGAATAAAAAAACGGATGGGAATAACAACCTTCCTGTTAGAAGACCCAAAACCAAAGAGGGAACGAGGAAAATTCCTCGCGAGCCTTTTGAAGCGCCATCTAGAGGATGAAATGAAAACTAGCACAGAAGAAATCCTAGAGGAGAAGGAGAACCCCGAAAAGCAATAACCTCCAGCCGAAGGGTATATAAGGGGAGGTCGCACCAACGAATCAACATTCAAGAAACAAGATGGAGCAACGAAAGCAAGACGACAGGGTCATGAGAAAAACACTCACAGCAAGAAGGAGATGGACGAAAGCGCAGCAGAAAGCTAAGGGTCGAACGGAAAATGAAAAGGACCAATCAACCGGCGGATACAGGGGAAACACGATCATCGAGAAGCGAGCAGCAAACGAGAGGAAAATTAAAGAAATCGGCGCGGAACTGGAAGACGTATACGAATTATTCGCAGTAACGGATAAGAATATTCAAGGATGGCACCCTGTGAAATCGCTAGGGCTATGAAAGGGAGGGGAGGATTAACGCGTCGAAAATCGAAACGATCGCTAATCAGTCAACCGTCAACCACGAAGCGACCAACAAACACGTACCGCAACTTCCCGACGGAGACGCTCAGAAACGAGTACGATGGAGTGACGGTGGCTGGAGTGGTACACCCGATCGAACTCTACGTTCATCTTAACAACGGCAGGGATACTGCAATAATAAGGATGTGGCAGCAGATGCCTGTCGAAGAACCCGGAATCCACCCAATTTTGGAGAAGGAAGGATACCCGGGACAAGCGGTCCTTTTCCGACAGGAGGGGAAGTTTCACCGGGCCACCTTGGAGTACATCGAGCCCAACGGAGAATGGCACCTATGGTTGGGCGATTGGGGGATGTGGGTGACCGCCACACAAGATGAGTGCTTCACGACTTCAAGGGCGGCACTCACATGCCCCTACCAAGCCATCCCTGCCGCCCATGGGGATCTCGTCCCGAGAGAAGAAATTTGGACTGAGGAGGAACCCTTCTATGCCAGGGCGATGGTGGAAGGAACCACTTAGGAGATGAGGATCTGGGGAAAAGCCGCCAACAGGAACATGGACGTGATCGACCTATATGTCGAAAACGAAGGCCCTAGCCGAGGGATAATGTTGGCCGACATGTTCCTGAAATTCGAACTGGCAACGAGAATCCCGAACGCGGGGCCACCAAGGATCGACGCGAAAGGGAGCAGATACGGGGACAGCAACATCCAGAGGGAATCCGAACAACAGTGGACAAACAACAACAACGACGACCAGAACAATAATCAGGACACCCGGGACATTCGACACACGGCACCCACGAGCGTCAAAGCACACGACCGCGAGATCATCGAAGAGTACGAGGACGACAACGACGACGACAACGAGACCCTTAGAATCGACGACATTTTGGACAACGAATACGACAGCGAGGAAGAACGGTTTTTACACAACATCGGACTCAATAACAACAACAGCGACAGCGAAATAGAGAGCAATGGTAACCGAAGCATCGGATCACTATGAAATCAACAAATAAAAACATAGAAATCCAGAAAATGCGCTACGAAAGTTATTTGCGAATTACGGGCAGCGGCCCAATAAGAGAAAATTTCGAGCGATTTACAGTAAGGGGGAGGGGTAGAAATAAATAGCGGATAACCATAGCCAGGCAAGAAAGACAGCCAACCACCATAGAAACAAGGACACCACCGAGAAGAGGATAAACTTTGTGTAGATTTTTTTTTGTTTGACTTTTTGTGGTTTGAATCGCTGAAGTAGCAACCCAAACACAAAGAGCCAAGGGGGACAATGAGACGTACAGGTCCGTCTCATGAAGAACAAATAAAGAAATATGGCCACTAATTCAAAAAGGCAACCGACTTCGGAAAAAGAAGTAGGAGAGGGGGGATTAACAGACCAACACAAAAACAAGGTCAATTAAGTAGGACGTACAGAGAAGCAAAGTGACCAACGGGGAAAGGGACAACGGAAAGAAAACAAAGAAAACCACAAAAACAAACTAAAGGCAAAATTGATTTAACAATAACAAAGGGCAAAGGAAGGGGAAAGTAAAAGCGGTACAATAAAGTGAAAAGGTAGAAACTGACATGAAAACAAAGGAAAACACAAAAACAGACGAGGAGTAAAATTTATTTAATAAAGAAAGAAAAAGTTAACAATAAACAGGATTATGGCAAATGAGTAAGGGAAGGGGAATGAGAAAGCGGTAAAAGAAAGCGACTTCTTCTTTCATCCTTCGTGGATCGACTAGTACTGCTTGGGAAAGTACATCTTAAGTGGACAGGAAACGCTGAGAACACGGAACGTTGAGAACCAAGAGAAATAAGGAGTCGCACCTAAAAAGAGTCTGATATTTTCTTTTTTGTAAGATTGACTAGTACTGCTGGGCCAAGTACATTGCTAGTGGATAGGAAACGCCAAGAACACGGAACGTTAAGGAACAAAGGAGAGGGGGAATTGGAATCTTCTGTTTTTTAGTTTTAAGTAAGAAAAGCTTAGAAAATCAAAGAACAATAAAAATAGAGATAAGGAAAGTCAATAAATAAAGCGCAGAAGTCAGTCATTGCAAATTAAATAGGAAATTGAGATTAGGAGGGCATAGAGTGTGAGAAGGTCGAATAATTCATAAGCATACGCAAATACAAGCATATCGAATTTGGGATAATGCGAGAAATATTAGATTAGGAGATAAGAAAGCGCGAAAAGAGATCCAAATACTGGAAGCGATAGTCACACAAACACACATTCACACAAATACACACACTCACACGAAAGTACACCGTTACTATCGGCAAAATTGTATTAGGAACACATAAAGGACAGGGAGGTATCCCGAAATCACGAGCGTAACGAAATCTATTAGAAAAAAAGAGTAGTCGAGTGCCCGATACGAATCGTGAGGATCGAGCGTCGTAGACCGGTACGCGGCGACCTCCCATGCCGAAATTGGAAACATCGGTAATCGATTAACGACGCGGGATAATCAATGGAGCGTCGCGATCTATAGCGCCGCGAGCGCGAGCGCGTCTCCACCACGGTCTTACATACAGGTCTTGAAACTCGCTCAAAATTTCAGTGGTTGGGGATGGCCTCTTATTGAAGCACCGACTGTTTCAACTCGTGACCACGAGGATCTCTGCTATAGAGTGATGCAGGCTGTGTGAGAGAGACGGAAATATATTTCAAAAGTAAACCAAACCCAAACATAACCGCTGATTCACGCGACCACACGCGACGTGCTCTACTTTTAAACTTGTAAAAACGAACCCCTCGACCAACACGAGCTCACATTGACACCTATATAAAAAATATTCATATTCATTGTACCGACTTGGATAACTATAGTCTTTTGGTTTTGTTCTGGTTTACGATAGAGTACTTTTAATTATATTTCGGTCCATCATGCATTTTTGAGATTGAATATCATAATTTGCCTACACCAACCAATTGTACAGCTAGGTTAGGTTTCTATGAGTCAATAATTGATTTCCATCTCTCTCGCACAGCCTGCGTCACCCTATCGAAGCGACACCCGTGGTCACCAGGTGAACCGGCCGGTGGTTCAATCCGAGGACATACCCCCACCACCAGAGTTTCAAGACCTGTATGTAGGATCGTGGTCCACGGTCTTACATACAGGCATGAAGAATAGAGGTAAGGAGCCCGAACGCGTATGCTAAAAGCACCCCAAACGTGGACCCCGAAAATGACGAAAAGTTTTGGTTCGAAATTCAGCCACATCAAGCGCTAGTGCCGAGAGGGGAGGATGTGAAGTATGGCATCGGTGACGCTATGAAGTGAGCGTATATATGAACTGGAGAATTCTTGGTTATAATATTTATATATCATTCTTGGCTATTCGTATGTGAATGCGAAATTCTAATAAGGATTTATTAATTGCAGTAAAAATCAGTGTTGTGGAGTGCAGTAAGTGATTGCCCCGCATTATATAAAAGCAGGTAAGAAAACCGTATTTTGAAACCATTTTCTGTATTATATTATAATTGTAATTCATCGGTTGATTAAATACATTTCTCGAGCATGAAAGTGAGGTTAGAATTCGTATTATTGTCATAATATGTAATTACAAATTTTATTTTGGGTTCTTTTCTTGTTGCAGTGCACAATGGGGAAATACTGTTCGTACCCAGGGTGTCAAACTGGGCGAGACGCCAGCAGAGCAGAGTGCAAGCGCTTAGGAGTACGACAGTTGTCCATCTTCAAGGTTCCAAAGGTAAATCGCCTGTCAAAATGTTTTCTTTTTGTTAAATGACGCAGAGAGCGCGTCATTTGTTGACGAAATCTGAAGTAATTGCATGCCACTTATTGCCTATAGGAAAAAAAATTTGCTCAATGATTTAGCGTGTATATGAAATTTTAACCCGCTTTGTTTTTTTCCTGTATCTTGTAGAATATGGTACAACGATGGAGCAGAGCCATCGGGGAGTGTCTCTCCAACACCGATTTCGTGTGCGAGCTTCACTTTTCCAATGACTCAATAATAAAAGAAGACCGCATCAAAATGCCTGATGGTAACATCGAGGTAATTCCTCATCTTCGTCATACCCTCATCGCTGATGCTATGCCCATCGCAGTCCATAACAAGGTAAGGATTGTAATAATTATAGTAATTTTTTGTGTGAAATGCATAAAAACATTCAGCGCTACAGGGGCATGACTTTCCGAATGGATTTTTCTCCGCCACTTCTCAACTTTTTTTTTCTTTTTTCTCTATTCTTTTCCTGCCCCGCTTGACTTTTCTATAATACCCTCTTTTCTTCGAATGAACTCAGCTAACCTGCAGCTGTGTTTGCTAATTGTTTGTAGCTCGGTTCAGCAGTATAATTTATCAAAAGTTTATCTTTTTCTTGCGATCTTCAATTTTTATATGCGGAATGTTCTTATCTGCTACCCCTCTTCAATTTCCTCTGTTGTCTTTACTCTTTATTACGTGAGTCAATTCGTTGATATCGTACTTTGCTATCCCCTCGAACAATTGGACATAGATTGTCCATTATTATATTGAGATAAATATAATAATCGATTATTTTTTATTTCGACAGGAAAACGGTGGTCAACCGGAACAGAATGTTCCCTGCGACCAGTTAGCCGGACCTTCTCATGGATCCGTAGTTATTTGCAACGACGCTGTCGTACATCAAGTCCAAAAATTGCGGTGAACTGCATAACTAATCACTGGATCATCCGAACAAGATTTCAAGAAGATTCTATTAGCTACTAAGTTTCTTCAGGTAACGCTGCATTGTTTCACAATAAAAATGATTCAAAATTTTGTAATCAAAAATCGCTATTTTGACTTCTAAGCGTGAATACAAATTAAAAAAATAAAATGAAAACAAAAACTCGGCAGCGTTACCTCAAGAAACTTCTTAAATAATAGAATCTTCTTGGTTTTTTTCCGGATGATCCAGTGATGAGTTCCGCAGTTCACCGCAATGTAACTTTTTTTTGCGGCATCTGAGAAGATTTGCTGTCACTGGCTCATTTCTGCACAATAATTCATTAAAATTTCACAGAATATTCTTCAAATGTCCTTTTATTTTATACTAATTATATAAATAAATATATGTAAACCATGTCGTCAAAAAAAATGATCGAAAATATGCTTTTTTTATATCGAATTAACCATACCCCCCCCCTTAATGTGTTGCTATCACAAATTTTCTTTACTTTTCATTATTTAAAAGTGTTATACGAACGCGTTGTTATTATCAAAACTGATAATATTGTCTTATGAAGAGAAAATAGTAGTAGTACTCCATCTTGCTCAGTTCAAACTCATTCCCTTCACAATGATACGCTTTTCAGTCTTTTTTATCGTGTTTTGCCACCTTCTTGAAGATAGTAATTTTCTTTCCAATTATAAAATGTAGGATTTCAGCTTATTTATATTATTTATACACTCGTTATATTTTTTTCCATATTCATGCATGTTTATATAGAACACCAATTTTCACACGTAAGCGGTCACCCATCCAAGTAATGCCCAAGCATACGATGGGTGTTCGTTCGCGTGCGTCCTCGGGGGTGAGTTGCGTTAAATGGGGTTTGGAGCGAGTTCCGCTCAATGGGGTATATAATAATTGCCTATGTATATAATTTAATTAACAAATGCACGATGACAGAATTAATCGACGAACGAATAAATTCATTTTAGTTTTAAGGCTTTCACGGCTCTTTATGTAACTTGAAGAATATGTGGCTTCCGGATGGAGGCCGTGTTGAGAATCAGCGTTGTGCCGACGTTTCGCAAACGTTACAGTCTGCATCATCAGGGCTGAGAGCTCCGATACTGAAGCTCCCGTGTCTCAGGCATTCCTTATATACTTGCAGTCATCGTTCCAGATCACTGCACCAGCCAATCAGATGTTTTAATTGATCGGCCGGTCAATTAAAAAACCGGGAGGACGGTGTGCCAAATGGGATTGACGTGATATCCACCATCTCTGTTTAGATTGTCCGGATGTTTTCGGATTTCCAAGCCTTCTCGGTGTTTCCTAGAAAAATAGCTGTTTGATGGGGCCAGACTTTGGGCTTTATCGAACTGAATGGCATGACCAGTTTCCATCCAATGCTCGGCCAGGGCTGATTGTCCAATGTGGCCATATTTGATACACCGTTGATGTTCTTTGATCCGTGTACTGATCTTCCTCCCGGTTTCTCCAATGTACACTTTACCGCATGAGCAGGGTATCTTGTACACTCCTGGTGCACTTAATGGTGGTCTTTGGTCTTTTGCACTCGGAACCACTTGTGCTAGCTTCTTCTGAGGTTTGAAGATGACTCGCACGTTATGTTTCCCAAGGACCCTGCCTATGCGATCGGTTATGCCCTGAAGGTATGGAAGGGAAGTTGTTGCTTCTATTTGTCCTTCATTCTCCCCTTCAGGTTCTGTTACCGTTTTCGGATCGGCTATTTTTCTTCTTAGTTGTTTGATCGTTCTTTCGATGTTGCCTGGCTTGTAGCCATTATCTCCTAAAGCTTTGCGTAGGTGTTCTAGTTCATCCTCGAGAGAGTTCGGTTCGGAGATCGCTAGAGCTCTGTAGACCAGAGAGCTTATGACCGATTGTTTTTGGGAGGGGTGGTGATGGGACGTAGCGTGGAGATATCTATCCGTGTGCGTTGGTTTCCGGTAAACTTTGTGGCCCAAAGTGCCATCGTTTTTCCGTTGAACCAGTACATCCAGAAAAGGAATTTGATTGTCCTGTTCTATCTCCATGGTGAATTGTATATGGGGGTGCTGGGAGTTGAGGAAGGTAAATCTCCAATTCACCATGGAGATAGAACAGGACAATCAAATTCCTTTTCTGGATGTACTGGTTCAACGGAAAAACGATGGCACTTTGGGCCACAAAGTTTACCGGAAACCAACGCACACGGATAGATATCTCCACGCTACGTCCCATCACCACCCCTCCCAAAAACAATCGGTCATAAGCTCTCTGGTCTACAGAGCTCTAGCGATCTCCGAACCGAACTCTCTCGAGGATGAACTAGAACACCTACGCAAAGCTTTAGGAGATAATGGCTACAAGCCAGGCAACATCGAAAGAACGATCAAACAACTAAGAAGAAAAATAGCCGATCCGAAAACGGTAACAGAACCTGAAGGGGAGAATGAAGGACAAATAATAGCAACAACTTCCCTTCCATACCTTCAGGGCATAACCGATCGCATAGGCAGGGTCCTTGGGAAACATAACGTGCGAGTCATCTTCAAACCTCAGAAGAAGCTAGCACAAGTGGTTCCGAGTGCAAAAGACCAAAGACTACCATTAAGTGCACCAGGAGTGTACAAGATACCCTGCTCATGCGGTAAAGTGTAGATTGGAGAAACCGGGAGGAAGATCAGTACACGGATCAAAGAACATCAACGGTGTATCAAATATGGCCACATTGGACAATCAGCCCTGGCCGAGCATTGGATGGAAACTGGTCATGCCATTCAGTTCGATAAAGCCCAAAGTCTGGCCCCATCAAACAGCTATTTTTCTAGGAAACACCGAGAAGGCTTGGAAATCCGAAAACATCCGGACAATCTAAACAGAGATGGTGGATATCACGTCAATCCCATTTGGCACACCGTCCTCCCGGTTTTTTAATTGACCGGCCGATCAATTAAAACATCTGATTGGCTGGTGCAGTGATCTGGAACGATGACTGCAAGTATATAAGGAATGCCTGAGACACGGGAGCTTCAGTATCGGAGCTCTCAGCCCTGATGATGCAGACTGTAACGTTTGCGAAACGTCGGCACAACGCTGATTCTCAACACGGCCTCCATCCGGAAGCCACATATTCTTCAAATTGAATAAATTCATTATTTTTGCCATCTGTCTGGCGTGCATAACTGCGCTTTGAATATTCTCTTCTATCGCTCTCTCTTTTCTCATTCTATCTCTGTCGTATCCGATCTTGAGTACAGCAGCGCCAGCGGATATTTCCGTAAAAATTTTCGCTGATTCCATAGCCCACGTCCACAGTACAGCGTTCGGGCTCCTTACCTCTATTCTTCATGCATACAGGTCTCGAAACGAAGCCAGATTCCAATGGAGTCGTGAGGCAGCGTTACGAGCTTCACCTTTCATTCCGCTCGCCGCCACCGCCGTCGCTACTATCGGCGAGTACCTCCCACCCACGGGCTTCTGTGATCTCTCCCTTCGCCCCTTGCCTTGTCTTAGACCGTGGCCCGTGCAATTTATTACTCCATTTCTTATTACAACGTCCTCGATAACCTCTGTTCGCGTCAACGCGCATTTGTAGGTTGAAAAATGTTCATAAAGCTGGCGAGGGTGGACCGTTGTTTCTGGGTATTACTGAAAACTCATCGACATGCCGAAGGTGTGTGCGGTACGCCCGTGTCACACCGGGTGTCGGACGTCGAATAATAATTTTCGACTCTTCGAGTACCGAGAGATGTCGAACAATTTCGAACGTGGCTTGCGGTAATTCCGGGATTGAAACAATCACAGTTTGTGTGCCAGAAACATTTCGAAAAACGTTTTATGTTGTTGTTCCAAAAAAGCTTTCTGAACTGACGAACCAATAAAGGTATTTGTACATTCAACATTCCATGTGTTGCGTATTTTTTCCTTTCGTCATCGAAAGAAACTGACTAAAATTCGAATAAAAATCCATTTCCCTCGAAAAAGGTAAGTATTGAAATTTTCTTTTTCCAATTGTTCTTCCACCCATACAGGATCTTCCCCTTTTTACAAGCCCCACTTCTATTCTCTTCCGCAATCCCCCGTCCTTATTCCACAGTTCTTTCTCATCTACCTCTATTCCACCTTCGCTCCCCGCCCCCACAAAAAAGGTAGCAGCAAAAATTGGACAAAATCGTGAATTCGTTAACAGTGCCTACCCCCACCACGGTCGTTTCCAGACCTCTATGTAAGACCGTGGTCTCGACCACGGTCCTACATACAGGTCTTCAAACTCTGGTGGTGGGGGTATGTCGTCGAATCGAAGCACCAGCCGTTTCGCCTAATGACCACGAATGTCGCTGCGATAGAGTGATCTAGGCTGTGCGAGAGAGATGGAAATCGATTGTTGACTCATAGGAACCTAACCTAGCTGTGTAATTAACTGGCGTAGGCAAATTATGATATTCAATGTCAAAAATGCATGATGGACCGAAATACAATTAACAGTAACTTTATCGTAAACCTGAAAATAAACCAAAATCCTATAGTTATCTAAGTGGGTACAATGAATATGAATATTTTTTATATAGGTGTCAATGTGAGCTCGTGGTGGTCGAGGGGTTCGTTTTTACAAGTTTACAAGTAGAGCACGTCGCGTGTGGTCGCGTGAATCAGCGGTTATGGTTGGGTTTTGTTTACTTTTGAAATATACAGGGTGTCCCATTTTAATCTTACACCTGAATTTTCTCGAAAAATATTGCTCGGACGAGCTATTGTGTGGAACAAACCTTGTAGGGATTGAAGGGGGACGTTTGAAACAAATTTATTTGAGGAGCCAAAATTCAAAATGGCAGCGTTACAAAGGCTGACATGTTTTTTTTAAACGAAAACCTGACTTTTTTTTATTGCCAAAAAATTTTTCAGCTGAAAACTAAAAACTTTTGTTGAAAATTTTTTTTGATAAAGTTCATAGTTTTCAAGTGAGAACATCATTTTCAATTATTTCAGATGTATCCAGGATTTGTGGGTGTGTGTGTGTGTGTGTGTGTATGTGTGTGTGTGTGTGTGTGTGTGTGTGTGTGTGTGTGTGTGTGTGTGTGTGCGCGTGTGTGTGTGTGTGTGTGTGTGTGTGTGGGTGTGTGTGTGTATGTGTGTGCATGCGCGTGCGTGTGGACCACTCACAAGGATTAGGTCTCTGCGGTTCGTAACTACCGTAGTATTTTTTTACTCCAAACCCTCCTTGTAAGTGTATTGTGATCCCTGATCAACATTTCGAGAGATGTTCAAATATCCCTCCATTCATGTTTAAACATGCCCGAACTCTTTTCGCGATTACGTTTTTTAAAATCAAGATCTGAAAGGTAAGCGAAATTGAAGAAAACATGATTGGTACTACTGACATAGTCTGACTTTGCGGAGTTCTCTTACGCACTTTTGTACTTTTGAGACATTACGTAGAAGGAAAATCAACTGTAACCGAAAGACGAGGGCGCCCCTCTCGCATTTCAAATTCGAAATTTCCCGCGGAATGAGCCAGCGGATATTTCGAATTTGCCGCCCGAGATCGCGAATGACCACCGCCACCTGCAATCGGAGAAAAGACAAAGAAAAAGCCACAGCCTCCTCGATTCGTCGTCGCGGCGAGAAGAAGACGGAGCGATCGGCCTTTCGACCACAACCGGTACTGCCGCAAGCAAGAAGTGTTCGCGTGAATCCACGCACATCGCGAGGCATCGACGCCCCATGTGAAAGATGACATCAGTTTGAAAAACATAAGTGGTGTGGTTAACGGAATACACGAAAAGTTCATGGGTCCGTAACGGGCCGTCAATAAAATTCTCGCCGAAAATCCACCACGACAATTCGCACGTGGTGACGAGTCGATCGACCGTGCGATCGTGGGTCTCGGCACGCAGTCGCCAAACCCCGCATGGGCTTCGACGAAGGGAATCGGGGAATTCGGCACGCAGTCGCCTGGTCTGATCTCCGCAAAAATAAGAACAACAAAATTGGTACATCCACGATCCCGTTGGCTGTCTCCCCGGAGTTTGGCGTCATTCCAGAAGAGCTGAAAATTCGGCGTGGATTTCCAACAACAGTCACCGATGCCTCGGCCATTAATTTAGACTAGATCCGAGATCTTCAACGGACGCGCTGCAGCTCCCCGAACATCGAGCCCTCGGATCGAAGAGCGTTCAAGGTTCGGCGTATTAATTATGTGCGGACAAGTTTAGAGCGAGACAATTGTGAGTAAAAACATGAAGCCAAACAAAACAAAAAAATAGATCAGAGAATATCCAGACTATGAAGGGGAGAGTACGAACCATGGGAAGGCGACACGATTATCAGCTACGAGTGGATAGTAGCCTTCATGGTTAATTTCAAAAATCACTATCGTTATCCATATAACCCAAACCCACCGATAACGAGGTGGGTTATGTGGCTGAATGTCCTGTCATTTAATTATAATCAACTCACATATAGGTGTAGCGAACCGGAAGTCGCCCTGTACCATATAAAATTGTAAAATGTTGGTGTAGCGAACCGGAATTCGTACTGTTGATATAAAATTGTAAAATACTAGTGTCGCGAGCCGAAATTCGCCCGGCATTACAGAATTCCAGTAGTTCCAACAGCGACGACTGCCGAGGGTGATAAAATGTTCATTCAAAAAAAAAAGAATAAAATGCCTTGGAAAACCGAAATAAAATAAATCGATTGCAGGAACCAAGGTATAAAAATATATATAAAAAAAAAGATAACCGAAAAGGTAAGGTTACACAACATTTTTTGAAATTCAACCGCTCACACAAAACGGCCCTTCTCAGGGCCAGGAATGCTAGACAGACAACCTCCACGTGGTGTATTCTGGGTAACGCGAATGGCCTGCAACAGACTCAGCCATGCAACCTCCTACGCTTTGGCTAACGCAAATGCCGGTGGTAGGAACAATTAGACTAAATGTCTTACGGCAAGCCGCTCAATGTTGTATTTTCGAATGTATGACCACTTGAACAAAAAAAGAATCAAATTTTTTTGTTGAAAATTTTGGTTTTTTTTTGTTTTTTTTTTGTTTTCAAATTTGGACGATATTTTATGAGAAAATTTTGGAGGAAAATCGACGAAAAATAGTTTTTTTTCCATTTTAATAGCGTTTGTGCCATTTTCAGGCCCAAAAACGTGTTTCTTTAAATCCTTGACGAACTTTGATCACGATGGGTAGAAAAACACACATACACACACACACACACAAATCCTGGATACATCTGAAATAATTGAAAATGATGTTCTCACTTGAAAACTATGAACTTTATCGAAAAATTTTTTCAACAAAAGTTTTTAGTTTTCAGCTGACAAATTTTTTGGCAATAAAAAAAGTTATGTTTCCGTTTGAAAAAAACATGTCAGCCTTTGTAACGACGCCATTTTGAATTTTGACTCCTCAAATAATTTTTTTTCAAACGTCCCCCTTCAATCCCTAGAAGTTTTGTTCCACACAATAGTTCGTCCGAGCAATATTTTTCGAGAAAATTCAGGTGTAAGATTGAAATGGGACACCCTGTATTTCCGTCTCTCACACAGCCTGCATCACTCTATAGCAGAGTTTCAAAACCTGTATCATAGCAGAGTTACAAAACCTGTATCTAAGACCGCGGTCTCGACTCACGCGCGCCCTGAACATAGTGTCGGGAGAAAGAGAGGGAAGCGCCGCGTGGACCAGAATCGAGCGTCGCGCCGCAAGCGAGAGCGCGTCGCAACTCCGGTCAAAGGACTAGCGAAGAGGGGGTAACCACGATCGATCGGTGATAAGCGATCGCCCTGGATCCTACTTACCACGCGAGAAGGTGATATTTTACATACCGAAATATATATTGCGTAAAACACCGAAACAACACGAACAATGCACTACACTTCGCCATAGCGTCTTTTTTCACATTATATAGAGCCAAAAATCAATGAATATATTAATTTTAGTATAAAATACCAAAAATACCTGAGTCTCAATTAATTTCTTCCCTGTTCGAGTCCCGATCCTATAAATTTATTTGTGACGAAATAAGACCCGTTACAATACATATCTGTATACGTGTACAATGTAAGCTCTTGTTATTATCATAACAAGAGTATATTTTATCGAAATTTACATAATAGCTAACACAAGTCCTTGTCCTCAGAGAATAATGAGAATAATCAATCGGGCCCGGGAAAGGTTCCGGTCGAGCCGGAGATTCTTGACATTCTTGGGATAGAGGTCGACAAGGACAAAAGCGAGGCAACATCGATCAATGTGGACCTCTTAAACATATGGCAGAAGCTGGTCACCAAGGGCTTGTCAAAGGAGGAAAAGGAGGAGCTTTTGAAGGAATATAAGAGGCAATGACCCTTATTCCTATTATTATTTATCAATAATATCTGAGGGCCCTCCCTGGGGGCATATTATTATTATCATAATGATACGCGCATATATATATATATATATGTATATATACACATATACATATATATATATGTAATAAAAAAGAAGATATATATATATATATATATATATATAGAAAACCTAACAGCGGGCTGGTTGCAGAATCCCGGCGTTGGAAGCCAAAAAGGTGAACCCGGAGATATTGGCCTCCCTCGCATCAAAGAGTGCAAAAAAGGACTCGTATATGGCAGAGATCCAGAACCTCGCGGGAGCCTCGCCGATGGCTATCGGCACTGTTCTCACGTTGTTAAGGAAGCTTTCCAGTGTGACAGCCCGAAAAATCGCTGTTTTTCGCGATTTTTTTTTTAAAGAAAAAATAATCTAATCGGTCTGGTTTTTTTTTTGTATATTAATTGGGTATTGAAGAATACAAAACAATTTTTTAAAGATCGATTTATTTATTAATTAATATCTATAAAAATGATGAAACAATTGTTGCAGAAAATGCACTTGGATGTGGTGTCCACGTTGGGGGTCACAATTTTGATCTGAAACAAAAAACACAAAAAGATTATTGATCGGTATATAATTGGCTTTCGTGCTATGGAGGCTTTTTTTTTTTTTTTTTGCAAAACTGGCGCCGGTTTGAACAAAAAGTATCGATTTTAGCATTTTTTTTGGCAGTTTTTTTTACAAAAAAATAGGAAGATGTCAAAAAAAAAAGCTTCCATAGCACGATAAACAATGACGTTAAGAATATTGTGTAAAAAATTCAACTCGATAGCTTTAAAACTCTGCCCTCCAAGTTGGACACCGTTTTGAAAAATGCTGTTTCGAGAAAAACGCGTTCAAAGTTTCGCTGTAGCTGTAGCGCTCCGTTGCCTTCTTCCAAGAAATGCTGTACAGTAACCGAAATAATCTGAATTTCGGCATGAAAATTTCAGGGAATATTCGGAAGAGTGTATACTATTCGATAAAGCAAAAAAAAAATCGATTTTTTGAAAATTTCACACTGGAAAGCTCCCTTAATGCGTGCAGAGGCGTGCGACAAGCTGGCGCTTGTGAAGATGATTACTGACGTGGCAAGAATTAATATCGCTATGCACCATTCCATTTCCATGACCTGGAGAGCGAATATTTTCACCCCAGATCCAACGCTACAGGTGGCGGGGCTTATTAAGAAGGCGGAAATGGATGAGATGTTTTACGGCAATGATCTCGGAGAGCGCATCAAGGAGTCAAAGGGCCTGACCCGGCTGAGCCAGGACATCAAGCAGAAACCGGCGGCGAATCCGGTAAAGAAGCCTTTTTTATTCAAATGCCCATCGCAGAGGAAGCCCCTCTCCGCCCACACCGGCAGTTACCAAAGCAGGGCACAATCAAGACCATCTCCGTCCTACAAGAGCAAGCAGCAGCACTTCAACAAGCAGAGCCACAGGAGCAGCGAATCATCGCGCCGAGAGAGATAGGTGTAAGTAGACAGACTATAGCAGACAGACTTAGGCTGTTTGAATCCGAATGGAGAAAGATTACAAGCAACACGTTTGTGCCCAGTGGAATAAAGGGATACAAGATTCAGTTTCAAGAGAGGTCTACCCAAAGGGGACGCCCAATAGTCACTGTTTCCGTGGGGAAGTGAGCCGCTACCAGTTAGCTATAGATAAGTTGATCGGAAAAGGGGCGATTGAAGCCTGTGAGCGCGATAAGAACCAACTTTTGTCATCTTATTTCTTGGTCCCTAAGAAGGACGGAACTAATCGTTTTATCTTGAATCTGAAGGAGCGAAATATGGTTATTAGACCAGAGCACTTCAAATTACAGGATTTGAGAACGGTCACGGGGTTGATTTTTCCCGATTGTTTCATGGCATCAATCGACTTAGAGGATGCTTATTATTTGATCCCAATACACAAGAACAGTGAGATGTTCTCAGAGGGTATCGGTTTCCTGCGAATTTCTAGTATCGCTTGGGTTCAGGATAAACATAGAGAAATGTTCCCTGACCCCTTCAACGCTATGCAGATTCCTGGGGTTTAACATTGGCTCTCGAGACTTCACAGTGGAGTTGCCTAGAGATAAGAGAGCTCATTTGCTCAATCTCGTACATTCCTTGTGGAAAAAATCGTCGTGTACAATACTAGAATTATCTCAGTTGATCGGGAAATTGATAAGTACCTGCCCGGCTGTTGACCATGGTTGGCTGTACACGAAAGCGTGTGAGTCACTTAAGACAGCCAGCCTAATAATTGATCGTTACAACTACGCAGCAAGGATAACTATTCCGGCTAAATTACGGTCAGACTTGGAATGGTTTGAAATAAATATTGGTAGGCCGGTAGGCCAAATAAAATCAAGCAATTTCGACGTTGTAATCTTCACGGACGCATCTAGCTCAGGATGGGGAGCCACCGATAATCAGGATAGAATTTTTGGATTCTGGAACGAGCATGAAAGCGGTTTGCATATTAATCTCAAGGAGTTACTGGTGGTTAAGATGGCGTTGGAAAGGCTGGCAGATGAGTTAAGAGATTGTCAGATCCTCCTACGGGTAGATCACACGACGGCCATATCCCACGTCAACTAGATGGGGAGTGTGCGTCTTCCCAAATATAATAAATTAGCCTAAGAGATATGGCAATGGGCAGAAAGGAGGCGTATCTTTCTATTCGCCTCATACATTGCGCCGAAAGACAATGTGGAGGCAGATGCTTTGTCCCGCGTGCAGAATATCGATACGGAATGGGAGCTGTGTGACAGGGCCTTCGGCCTGATCCAGGAAAAAATTGGAGCTCCTGACGTTGATCTCTTTGCCAGTAACAATAACGCCAAGTTTAAGAAATATATTTCTCGGTTTCCAGACCCCAGAGCGTTCTCAATAGACTCAATTTATTATACCAACAGTTCTCAATTTATTTTCACGTCCTTCCTTCGTTTGCAATGATTTTTAAGTCACTATCGAAAATACAGAAAGAGAGAGCCTTTGTCATCATTATAGTACCGAAATGGCCAGGTCAGCCATGGTACCCGCTCTTTGCTACGTTAGCTCAGGAGAAACTGATATTAAGACCAAGAACTGATTTGTTACTGTCGCCTTGTAGGTCGCTAAACCATCCAAGGGCGAGAAGTCTAAGCCTGATTGCAGCCAAGGTATCCGGGAGGCCTTCCTAGAGCAGGGAGTGCCAATCGAGGCATTAACTATAACGAGGGCGTCGTTATTCCAGGCAACAACGAAACAATATTCATCCGCCTTGAATCCGTGGTTCAGATATTGTGTGGACAAGGGCTTAGATTGTTTTAATCCTACAAGAGCGGCTATATTAGGTTATTTGACTGCGAAATATGAAGAAGGTGCTAGTAAGGGTACGTTGAATTCCGCAAGGGCGGCAATGTCGCTCATTTCGCGAAATAAAATCGGAGAGGATGACGCGGTACGGAGATTTCTGAGAGGAGTTGCAAAGCTCCGACCGCCTAGGCCCAAATATGCGTTTACGTGGGACGTATCAATTGTTCTCAAGTACCTGGAGCAATTAGGCTCACCGGAGGATATCTCGCTGGTAGACTTAACATACAAGACTGTGATGTTAATATTACTAAGTACAGGGCATAGGGGCACAGACCATTGCTAGTATAAAACTGGAGAATGTAAGGGCTACGCCCGAGGGATTATTAATTCATGTAACTGATCGCATTAAGGGCAGGGTAAAGTATTTAAATTTTTTTTTCATTTTTTAAATTTTTTAAAATAAATGCATAATATATCAAGAATATTGTGTTAAAATTTCAAGTCGATCGGAGTAAAATTGACGAAGTTATGAGTATTTGAGCGTCTATTGCTCCATGCCGGGTTTTATACCTGGGCGGCAGCTGCGCGGCGCGCTATTGTATTTTTCGACTCCGAATAAATTTCTTGATAAACGGGCCTCTTCCGGTCCCGTTATGTATATTCGAGGCATGGTGTATATTAGTATACACATTAGTCTGTACATCAGTACAGACTAATGTGACAGTACAAACGCAAAAAGATGCTCTCGATCATCTTGATGGAAGCCTTTTGCTCTACGGACCTGGCATCGACGACTTTGAGTGAGTATAAGAAAATTATCGAGTTTTATTTTGAATTTCTAAAAATTCAAAGATAATTGAAAAATCTGAAAAAATTCATACGTATTCAGAAAAATGAACGAATCTCGAAAAAAAATTGGGTTGCGGGGAAATTTGTTGACTAATTTTTTTTTTTCATTTTGTTAATAACATTTTGGAATTATTATTATGCAAAATTAATCTTTTGAGTACCTTTAATATGCATGAATTTTCTCAGATTTTTACGCAATCGAGAAGTGTTCTCAAACTTATGTGCAATGAGCGCTAAGCGACCAAACTCTTCCGCGTTTTTCAAACCGTTTTTCTGAGACTTGTCATATTTGAAGTCCGTGTGCACGATAACTCAAAATCTACTGGACCAATCGCTTTGAAATTTTGCACAGTACTTCTTCACATAATTCACCAGGTATTGTCGAGAGCTTTTTTGTTTTTTTTAATAATTACTAATTCTTCAACAACAAATTAGCCGATTTTTTTAGCGAAAATCGGGTTTTTGGCTCCCAAGTGCTACGAAAAATCGAGATATCGAAAAAAAAGATCCTCCCGTCATTACCTCGAGAAACATCTCCTTTAACAAATGCATTTTGATTTTTTTGTTTCAGATGATTCTGTTGCGAGTTATGGTGCACACCGCAAACCAACTTTTTTTCGAGGCGCCTCCGGGGTTTAATTTTCACTCGCTCAATCTTAAATATTTTGCAATGCAAATTTAGGAGAATGTTGTTCAAATGTTACTTTATTATATGTAAATTTTTCAATAAACGAACACTATTCGTTACGCCAAAAAAAAAAACTTAAAAACATGCCTTTTTTTCGCCGAATTAACTTTACTCCGCCCTTAAGACGTCGGCACCCGGGCGTTGTCAACCGCTGTTGGCAATTCCCTTCTGTAGTCAAAATCCAAAGATTTGTGTAGCATCTAACGTACTAAGATATATTGAGTCCACAGCGGAGCGGAGTCCACAGCTTGATTGCGGTTAGAAAGCCGTATAAGGACGTTAGCGCTCAGACAATAAGTCAGTGGACGAAAATAGTGTTAGAAAGAAGTGGTATCGACATGTCGGTATTCTCGGCTCGTTTTACGCGGTACGCGGCTACCTTGGCGGCTCTGTCGCGAGGCGTAGATTTAGATACCATAAGAAGGACTGCTGGTTGGTCTGAAACCGCTGAGACTTATGCTAGATTTTATAAGAGATGTGTTGTATCGTCGGAATCTCAGAAGTTCGCGTTATCAATACTCGGTAAACCGACATCAGAGAATAAGTAATCTCAAAGGCTGTGTGAGAAGAGTCATATTTTGCAATAAAAGTAGTATTTAGATGTTGTAAATTGTTATTTTCTAAATAACTACATAGTAATATCGAGAACGAGACGAAATTCAATTATCCGATGAAACGAACTTACCTGTACGTAAAGTTCGATCGTAATGATATGTAGTCTCGTTCGAAGACATTATGTTCCTACCCTATCGATTCATTGCATTCATCCCTATCCCTATAAATACAATTATACAAATCTCTGAAAGATATGAGGATGGTTGGGCACGGCTGGGCCGACCGCTGGCAGTCCCCCACGACCCTTTTTAGTTTCGCTAAAGGTTGTGACATCTAGCGGGCCGGAGGGGGACTACATAGTAATATCTTCGAACGAGACTACATATAATTACGATCGAACTTCACGTACAGGTAAGTTCGCTTGATCGGATAATAACAGCACATCTGCGTATTTCTTTGAATACGATTCTAATACAATTTTTTTCGCCAGGTAACATAGGTAATTCAAGGAGGGAAAAATAATTTGTGCGTAAAAATTTGAGTGAATAAAATGAATACGTATTCATCATAATCAATATTTCACCATTCTCAAGGCAGAACCTTTAATATAATAAAAGGTCTCATACATTACGCACTATACATCTTATCTTAAAATGCGTAAAAAACCTGGGTGTGTATGTGTTTGTGGCTACTCCACACGCGAAGGAAGTGAATCCTCATTTACACTCCGCTGACGTAACAAATTTTGCTGGAGATGAATCCGCAGAGCGGCAAGGAGGCGGGGAAGAATGAGTGAAACAATAGGAAAGGCACCGCAAAGCTACAGGCAGATAGCGCCACCATAGCATGCCCCGTTCATTTTAAAGTCACGTCGCGTCCCTGAAAGTGAATGATTATACATATTTTCTGAAAATATAATATTTTAACATTAAAATTTGTAATTTTTCGTTCGTGCAAAAATTTGTTGTGCTTCCGTTATTAAAGCGGACTTTTTAGAGCGACCCACGTCGCCTTTTGTACCATATATCAGTGAAAGACATTGAGGTTATTGCAGAGTTTATTTGTTATTGAGTGCGGAAAATGAGAGACGTCTCCCATCTCTGCATTCTCTATCATGTGCAATCAGTACGCGAAATAAATTTGTTCACTTAAGAGTCGAAGAATTGAAATCCATTCTCACAAGCAGGGGGGCCAAGGTGACAGGGGAAAAAGGGTAATGCTATTTCCCACTGTTTGCGCTTAGCGTCAACTTTAGGGGAAAAATGTGTTCCTTCAGCAATACATCTTATGTACAATGACCTCTGCACATTGCGCGCGATGCGCGATATCCAATGGGAGCTCAGGTATTCCGGAAACCAGCTGGGAGAGTGAAGCTCCCATTGGATATCGCTCATCGCTCGTCGCTCATCGCACGTAGTGTGCAGAGGCCATAACACTGGATCACTTTAAAAAATAGCTATCTACCCATAAATAATTAGAGTAATCGTAAATAAATAAGTTAGACCTTCTGGGTCAACGAGACTATAGGGAAGGAGTCCAATCTCCCTATTCTGACGCGTCCGTAAAAATGCTGAAAGGCTGAATTAGGTTCCGCATAAGCGGCGCTGCGGAAATTAGTTATTATGTGCTATATACCACATGTATGTTTTGTGTATGCGTTGTTATCAGCTGTCTGTGTAGTTATTACCTGTCACCAAAGAACATATGAACATGGAACGACAGGTCTTATGGGACGATTTGGCAAGATTTCTTGGGGGGATTTCGTAGTTATCCCTCCAGCCACCTAAAGCGCTGCCTGTATCGACCTGCACGATCGCATCCGCAGGCGTGCTTGGCTCACGGTCTTACATACAGGTCTTGCAGTGAAGCTAAATTTTCGTGGTGGGGGTAAGCACCCTTATCGGCTCCACTTTTTGATTCACTAGGCGCCGCTACCCGTCGCCACTAGTATGGGGAATGAGTGTCCCCCTTACCTCTTACCGGCGAATGGGCCCAGGGTGTTTACGTATGTTTTTATGGCGCGATTGTCGAAATAACCTTTATTTGCGGCCATATACCAGAAGGTTCCACGCGATTCACCGTGATACATTTTTTATCGTGCTTTAAGAAACAGTCTGTTTAACAACTGCGTCACCATAACGAATTAGCTTTAAAATGCTGGAATTAAAAGTGAGCCGAATGACGCACCATCTAAGTATTGATATAAATTCGTAAAATCACTAGGAAAAAAATTGTACCTACAGCGGAAGCTACTTACTTACATCAATAAACACCCAAAATAAAATATAGCGCATAATTAACAGATATGTGCTGGTATGAATTAATGCATTCGAAAAGTTTTCAGTTTTTTTAGATAAAAGTAGTCATCTTTTTTTTAATCAACACATTATTTTTTATTGGTTTCGTATATTATGCAGTTTACACGACAGTAGGGTGAATTAAGTTAGGGTAAACGGCGCATGCGTTGCGGTCAGGAAGGAAAAGGACAGAAGAGTTATTTCTGTCTCCGTCGCACAACTACTTCCCCCTGGCGTCACGCACCAAGCGGCAGAAATCGGAATAAAAAACAGAACTGCTAAGGGTGCCTACCCCCACTACCGCCGTTGTCAGACCTGTACGTAAGATCGTGGCTTGGCTCCACCCAGCTCCACCTCTTCCTATGCTAGAGCCAAATACGGTTAAGGTGATGTCGCGTCTCACTTGCTCTCTTGCAAGCGAGACGCGAGCTCTTGCTGTGAAACTTAAAAAAAATCGATTTTTTTGCATTCTTCGACAGTTTATACTTTCAAGAATATCCTGTAAAAATGTCATGGCCGTTTCTCAATACTCCCCGAATGGCAGCCTTCTAAAGAGCAACCGCTCGTAGGTACACAAAGGTTTATTGAATTTAAATCCGTACGATGTGCATGTAGAAAAACTAGAATGCTACTTACATGTGAAAAAAAGAATGGGAACGCGATGCCGCAATCTCAAAAAATAAACCAAAAGTTTAGGAGGAAGGAGTAAGAATACCGTGAAACTAACTGATAAAGTTATTAATAAACTTCAGAAATAAAATTGATTGGCAATTACCAGGCATCAAGATATTGTTGATGAAATGTATCAAGAAATTTGGGCTACCTTGCATCATTTGTCTTCGGCAGACGAAAATCCGAACCACGAAAATTGCCCTGCAGGTGCGAATCGTTGGTGCTTATATCGCCGCGCGGAAGCTGAAAGAATGGACGTATCTAAGCTCAAGCATGATTATCTGCCACTTGACAAGGGTGTTACGAAAGCTTTGGAACCTATTTATACTGACTTCAGTTCAAGGGAATTACTAGAGCGATGCAAAGGAGGGAACACGCAGAATAACAATGAAAGTTATAACGGCTTGCTCTGGCATTTTGCTCCAAAGCACCTTCATAATGGATTCAAAACGATCAAGCTCGCTAATTTCCTTACAGTCTCAATATTTAACGATGGTTTTTATGCTATTCTAAAAATGCTGCAAGTAATGGACGTCATCATCGGTCCTACTGCAAAAGAATATGCCATGGATATGACAGCCGAATCAACCAGGCGGAGTTACGTTATGAAGCATCCTCAAAAGAGGGACGAACAGCTCGGAGAAAAGCTTCAGCCTCTCAGCAGACATTATTCGAGGAATAGGAAGGTCCATTGTATGGGCCAGGTATAGCTGATTAGCAGCTTTTATGGTAAATATCATTTTATCTTGCAAAAATTGAAAGTTAAATCTTTAAGCGCGTTTTTCTCGAAATGAGATTTTTCAAATTTGCTGATATTGTAACTCAAAGAGCAATTATTCGATTGACTTGAAATTTGATCTGAGTACTCTTGAATATATTTACTCCACAATGACGTGGGATATTTTTGATTGGATGAAAATTGACGATTTGGCGTTGAAAAAAACGACCATTTTATAGGCATGAAATGCGACTTTTTTTCATAATTACGCCATTTTGTTAGGTTTTGATATTTTTTCGAAAATCCTACGTCGTTATATAGGAAATACCTTCCAGTTTAACGACATTTTTTCCTTTTTCGGTTTCAGTTACTCAATCGGCTGGAATCATGTCAGCGGTGGAGGAACTTTCTTTGGCGCCTCCGAAGGCAGCGCATAAGTCGCTTGGATCTCAATATTTTTCTATGAAAAATTATGCAATATAGGTCAAATATAGCCAAATATATTCTTAATTTTCCGAAACGTTTAATTGAGTACTTTTCTTCCGATAAATTCTCGAAAATCACGCAAATTTTCAGCGTTCACACTGGTATAGCCCCTTAAATTGATCTGTTTCCGCTCCTACTCTCTCGCTCCTTTTCATCTCATTCGTTCCATCTCTTTTTAGCATGTTCTCAGCGATTCCTTATAAAAAACGTGCTACGCGGTACACAATTCTCTTGCTATTTTGCTTTATACATCTGTCCGAGATTTAACATGCCTCGGACGTATTCTCGATTGTTGATACTGAATGTCAATTCAAGTAGTTACGGGGTCCATTATGAAAGTAATGCGCATTTTCTGGGAAAAATATATTAATTAATCGCATCGGTACAAATGCTTAAAATTCTTCAAAATGGTCCCCTCTTGCATCAATGCAGTTGCGGAGACGTGTTTGCCACGCCTGGAAGGCACCCTGAAACTCCTTCGCAGGAATGTCTTTTAAGAACGTTGTAACATGCGTATGGATGTTTTCCACGGTCTCCCAATGCTTTCCGTTCAGCTCTCTCTTCAGTCGGGAGAACGAAAAAAAAGTCACAGGGAGCTAAATCGGGACTGTACAGGGGCTGAGGGACCACTGGGGTGCTGCTCCGGACCAGGAAGTTGGTTACGACGAAGGCCGTGTGGCTGGGGGCATTGTCGTGGTGGACTTTGACCGCGTCTTTGTTGTCAGCCTTCACGCGCGCGACCTGGCGTTTCAATCTCCTGAACACCTCCAAGTAAAGGGCTGCGTTAACAGTTTGTCCTTCCAGTACAAACTCAAAATGGACGATTCCTCGGACGTCAAAGAAGACAATGAGCATGGTTTTGATGCGAGACTTGCTCATGCGCGCTTTTTTGGAGCGGGGAGAGGATTTTATGTGCCACTCGGAGCTCTGCCGTTTCGTTTCTGCATCATACTGAAACATCCAGCATTCGTCTCCGGTTACGACAGAGTTTAAAAACTCCGGATCATTTTTAATTAAACCCAACAATTCTTTACAGCGCGAAACTCGAGATTCTTTCTGTTGTCTGTCAACACCTTCGACACAAGCTTCGCACAGACCTTTCGCATTTGCATATCCTCGGTTACAATCCCATGTACCACAAATGTGGACAAATTTAGGGTGTCAGCGATTTGCTGGATGCTCAATCGACGGTTAGAACGCAAAACTTGGTGCACGCGCGTTACGTTTTCGTCGGTTCTCGCCGCTGTTGGGCATCCAGAACGGGGTTCGTGAACGACCTCCTTCCGGCCTTCCTTGAATGCCTTGTGCCACCTCCCGGATTGTGATCTTGAAATGCAGTTGTCCCTAAAGGCCTCTTGAAGCATCTGGAATGTTTTGTTAGCATTCTTTCCAAGCCCCACGCAAAACTTGATAGCGTACCGTTGTTCAAGCGAACCCTCCATTACGCCATGTTACAAAGATAAAAACACCCTTCACGCAAAGACACGTCCTTCCGCTCTCACTGCTCGGAGTGAAATGAGACCGGGCGCGTTTGAACGGGCAGACCCCCACCACATTTTCCGACCGGTCCGAGCGCGCTGTAATGGATAGACGCGTCATAATAAAATCATGCGCATTACTTTCATAATGGACCTTGTAATTAATCGTGGATTCGTGTATTTCGTGCTATTCTGTTAGACTCCTTGCTCACGAAAAATTAGCTGTTTACAATTGTGTGTTGGTTGCAACCTTCCTAACAATGCCATCAACTAGCAGATGTGCCTATAATGGATGCAAACATGTCCGAAGACGGTTCCCAAGCTGAGTTTCCATCGTTTTCCTAACAACGACGACACGTAAATATATCGAACAAAGTAATTTTTGAAATAGGTTACCGGAGTTTCGAAGCCAAATAAGCATATTTTATCTATTTATTATATAATATATAAATTATTTTATTCAAAATGTTAAACACATAAAAGAGCAACATTTCAACGATGTTTTAACAAAATTTCGGGCAATTCAGCCGGTGGGACCTGGTTTCCGGAGACCCCTCAAAAAACCGGTGGACACGATTTCTCAAAAACTAATGTATATATCTTATATATTATATATATATATATGTAAATTAAATGTAATATATTATATCTCAAAAACTAATGTATATATCTTATATTATATATATATATATATATTATATATAAAATGTAATAATCTTATTCAAATTTTGCACACTCCTTCAAAATAGCATTGACTAGTGATTGAACGAATGTTTTTTTTCGATTACAACTAATTTTACAAGGTTATACGTAGTATAAATTCTACCAAAAGCATACAACTCTGCCAAAAATTCAAATTTCATTTTTTTTTAAATCGTTTATTCAATCACTAGTCAATGCTATGTTGAAAAAATGTGAAAAATTTCAATAAGATCGGTGCCGTGATTTTGAGAAATCGTGTCCACCGGTTTTTAAGGGGTTTCCGAAAATCATGTCGCATCGGCTAAATTTCCCAAGTCTTTGGATGACATTTTTTTCAAAATATTGTTGTGTTCAACATTTTTATTTATTATTTAATACTTTATTTGGGCGACCGGGTAACGTTCGAAACTCAAATTTCAAAATATAAAATTGAAAGTACATATCTGTCACATCCTACGATGTACTCGCTGAACTTTCCCCTTATACAAAAAAATTATTGAAACAGAGAGTTCAAGATTCCAAGACAGGCCAACACACTGCGACCATGCACGAAGAATGTATCACATAACTCAGCCAAAGACCTTGGTCGTCATAATTTGAAACTACACGGTTCTAGGGCCGATTTCTCCGAAAAGTCGTAAAACAAAAAAATCATGACTGCGAGCTAGATGGCTTGAAGACAGACCCTAACGTTGTTTCGATTCTTACTCGTATGAGAACCAAAGACAGACCAAGGGCTCCGGAAAACTCCACTCGCACCGGCCATAAAATCGAGAGCGCAACGAAATTCGAATGCACGTGCAAAGCCCGCGACGCGGCTAGTCGCTGAGTTATCGCGTGGTGACTTAGTGCCGAGGCCCCAGACTTCAGATAAACAAATTCAACCCCGCGTGCTTTCCCACGGAAAACTGGCAGAGGAAAGACTTCTATGTCCCTCGCTCTGATTGACTAATGGACGATTAATATTACTCCCACAACACGTCCTCGATTGGGTGAATGAACATTAAAAAACCAAAGTCCCCTTTTCTCTATATCCGACCAAAACGGAATCTGGAGCAAGAAGGTCCAGGGGATGGTGGTAGAAGTCAGGCTTCCGGCAACCACGATCACACAAACTTCTTTTTATCGAGCCTCAATCCGAGACTCCAGTCGGAATCCAGCGAGCTCATATCTAGAGTTCCTTAACCGATATCCATCGCGTTGAATATTCATTTTCTTTCTTGTAGAGCGTACGTTGTCTTGCAGCTCGAGTTTATACAAATCTTGTACTTCGAAAGTTCTCTAACAGTTACGCGATAATCTTAAGAATTTTAACATTTGTATTACCCGCAATATTTCATTGTATTTTCCATTCTCGAACCGCGAAATCCACGAATACTAGAATCTGTGTCACCGAACACTTGCTGTATCCGTCACATACACACTCACACCATCTGCGAGCGTTCGGGCCACCGACGAAGGGCCCTTAGTTTTACGGCCGTACCCGACACCCAAGCGACTGGGTCAACGCCGAGACGCATCAATGTAAGCGAACACATTTCACCCTTTTGTCTTCAATTTGTATCTTTAAAATAATAGGATCAATCCATACGGCTGATTCTAATAAATTACGAGTCAATCGAACACAAGTGTCACAACCGTTATTTTCGACGATTGGATCATCCACGAAATTCCTTAAAATTACCCTTTCCACCAGCACGTCCCCTTTCTAACCCTCATCCCGTGCTATTGCGCTAGGCGTAGGCAAGAAAGAGGGATACCACACATACATATATGCCCACGTCCCCGCAGGACGTGACATAATTTTTGGGGACTCGTCCGGGATTTATGAAAAGGGAATGTGGCTTTGCAAATCAACCTCATGGATAAGGAATCAACTTGCGAGACACTAGATTTAAATATAACTGAGGATTTGTCATATACAGAACCAAACGAATCAATTCACCCCGGTAGTTCAGGTTATGCTCTGAGGGGATCAAACGTTCCACTACTTCCTGGTCTAGGACCTCCCAGTAGATCTTCAAAACAACCAGATTTACCTCCAAAAGGCGGAGCCATGAATCCAGAAACCCCAACGTTGAGTATAAACGACTTGATGTTGATAAAAGACGTTGTTAAGATAATCCCAGAATTCGATGGGAAAAATTTTCCGTTTTCGGATTTCGTCGCCGGGTGTGAGGACGCAAGGGAGGAGGGAGGACGCAAGGGTTTCCCCTGCAGCCGAAAAGTACCTGGTGAAGATGATCCGGAATAGATTGATAAACCCCGCTAGGGACATGATTCACGCGACAAAATTCGAGAAAGTACACGACCTATTAGGATATCTTAAGAAGCTTTATGCACCCAACAAAACTGAAATGCAACTAGTCGGAGAACTCAGTACTATTTGCGAAAAGAAGAACGAAACTGTAGCTGAATTTTCTATGCGAATTAAAAGGAAAGGAAAAGAGATACTTGATACAGAAAGACCATCAGATAATAGACTAGAAAACGAGTATTTCAAGAAAAGAATGGACGATTATTTCCTCTCGTGTTTCAAGCGTGGATTAAGGGAGGAGATCGAACAGCGACTCCCCCGTTGCGATAACATTTCCATTGCTATCGATCATGCAGTTGAAATTGAACGCGATCTTGAAGCACGACGGGAACTACAGTCGGCCTCGAATAAATTAGAAAACTTCCCTCCCCCCAAATCAGTTAAAATCTGTAATATCTGTAAAAAGGATAACCACACGTCGGAAAATTGTCGTTTCTCGTTGCTCACTTGCCAATTATGCAAAAACCAGGGCCATAGCGCCGACCAATGCAAAAAGAAACAGGACGAATGGGAGGTATTGACCTGCCAGATGTGCAAAGGTGCCGGGCACAGCGCGGACAAATGCCATTTAGGACAACGGTCCCCTATAGTATCCTGTCAACTGTGCAAGACCTCGGGCCACATGGCCCCTGATTGCCCTACTCGTAATAAATCTCTTAACCCTTCAGAGGACCGTCCGCGTTTTGAAAGCGTTCCCGTGTGCCAGTATTGCCACAATCGTGGGCATACCGCAGACAATTGCCTCAAATTAAAAAATAACACTTCGAGTCTCGAATGTCAATTCTGTCACAACCGCGGACATACCGCGGACAATTGTTTCAAGTTAAAAAACAGTAGCTCCCCAAGCGTCGAGTGCCAGTTCTGCCGCAATCGCGGCCACACGGCAGATAATTGCCCCAAGTAAAAAATAAACAGCGCTCCAACCATTGAGTGCCAGTTTTGTCATAACCGCGGACATACCGCTGACAACTGTTTCAAACTAAGGAACAGCGCAGCTCCGAGTCCCGATCAACTTACATGCCGTTATTGCGAACGAGAAGGGCACTCCATAGCAAACTATCGGACTCTCGAATATAACAATAAATTGCGAAGCCAGCCGGGAAACGGGTTGAACACCACTCGGACGGTCGCACCGAGTGGCCCGTCCCCGACAGAGCGTCCGGTTCACACGATAGCTCTAGGCCAGCCGAGTGGCGGTACCCAACGTATACGATAGAAGCAGAAAAATTCATCACGCTACCCTCGGTGTGTATCGGAGCACTACCAGAAACAGGGAAAATTTCAATGCTATTAGATAGTGGTGCCGTTCCAAATTTGATCAAAAAGGAATATATAAAAGGTTTCACCGGAATTGATGCAAATGATATCATAAGATTAAACGGAATATCTGAACTACCAGTCTTCGCGCTAGGTAGTGTGTGGTTCCGCGTATTAGGTTTCGCAACGCTCTTTCACATCATACCAGACGATGTGCCACTTCCTTATCCAGGGTTGTTGGGATCCAGATACTTTTTTGAAACAAAATCCAAAATTAATTACGAGATAGAATGTTTCGAGTGTGGAAATAATCTATGGCCTTTTGAAAAACCAAACGAACGCGTTGAGGAAATCGAAATTCCCGCACGTTCGGAAACCTCCTTCCATGTGAACGTGGTGGATAGCACGATGAAAGAGGGATATATCGCCCCTTTCAAAGCCCCTGAAGGTGTCTATGCCGGCGACTGCCTGGTGACAACCATCAACGGGAAGGCTCATTTGAAGGTTTATAATACCACTAGTGACGCCGTAATGTTAATCGTGCCGGTCGTAAGACTGCAGGCTTTCGATACGGTCGAAACCTTGTCAGCAGACGAGATTGAATCATATTCTTCGAAAATTTCAAGTCCTTTCAATTCTTCTATTCCCAGCGTAGATTGCATGACGACTACGTTGTTCCAGGGTCCTTCCGCGGCCCGTAAAAAACCCTCGACCAGCCGAGTCGAGATAAATCCTTTCAATTCTTCTATTCCCAGCATAGATCGCATGACGACTACGTTGTTCCAGGGCCCTTTCGCGGCCCGTAAAAAAACCCTCGACCAGCCGAGTCGAGATAAATCCTTTCAATTCTTCTATTCCCAGCGTAGATCGCAAGACGACTACCTTGTTCCAGGGTCCTTCCGCGGCCCGTAAAAAACCCTCGACCAGCCGAGTCGAGATAAATCCTTTCAATTCTTCTATTCCCAGCGTAGATTGCATGACGACTACGTTGTTCCAGGGTCCTTCCGCGGCCCATAAAAAACCTTCGACAAACCTAGTCGAGATAAAACCTTGCCATCGCTATAACGAAGACGATGACCAAGGAAAAACAAAACAAACCTCCAGTAGTGAGGAAAAATCTAAACCAAAAACATATAAAAAACGAAACAAGAATTCAAATAGAAAGGAAGATGAAATTGTCGAATCAAACAAAGGTAAAAATGTAAATTCAATCTCCACCTATCAGACAACATCGGATAAAATAAAAGACAACTCGGAGCGTTCCCAAGTAATAAAATCTCTCCTACGTTTAGAGCACCTCGCGCAAGACGGATTAGAACACGTCGAAAAAATCATTGAAAAATATTCAGATAGGTTCCTCATAAAGGGTGAGCCTCTCGAAGCAACACATGTTCTTCGACACAAGATCCCCACGGTCGACGACCTACCGATCAACACGAAACAGTATAGGTTTCCCCAGACGCTCAAAGGCGAAGTCCAGCGACAAGTGGACGAGCTATTAGGGACGAGGGTAATAGACCATTCAGAGTCTCCTAACAACAGCCCTGTTTGGATAGTACCGAAAAAACCGGACTCCAGCGGAAACAAACGCTGGCGAATGGTAATCGATTTCCGCGCATTGAATGAAAAAACTATTGGCGATTCCTACCCATCGCCAAATATCACAGACATCCTCGATCAACTAGGGAACGCAAATTATTTCTGGGTATTCGATCTCGCTTCCGGGTTCCATCAAATCGAAATGAACCCCGAAGACAAACCAAAAACCGCGTTTTCGACCCCACACGGTCATTACGAATTCGCGAGAATGCCTTTTGGGCTTAAAAATGCCCCGGCAACATTTCAGCGCTTAATGGACATTGTACTCAGCGGACTCCAAGGGGTATCGCTTTTTGTGTATTTGGATGAAATCGTGATATACGCCAAAGATTTGGACGAACACGAGAGGAAAATTCGCGAATTAATGGAACGTCTGCGTAAAGCAAATCTCAAATTACAACCAGACAAATGCGAATTCCTCAGGCCACAGGTCAACTACCTCGGCCACATAATCGGAAAAGACGGCCTGAGACCAGATCCTAACAAGCTATTGGCCGTAAAAGATTTTCCAGTCCCCCAAAACGTCGCAAACATACGCCAATTCCTAGGCCTAACCGGTTATTACCGTCGATTTATCAAAGACTTCTCAAAAATTGCAAAACCCTTAACTCATCTTCTAGAAAATAAAGCCGATTTTGAATGGAAAGACGAGACCCAGAAAGCTTTCGACATACTCGAGGGCAAATTGTGTGAAGCCCCAATCCTCCAATACCCGGATTTTGAAAAACCATTTATCATAACAACAGATGCTTCGGGCTACGCCTTAGGCGGAGTCCTCTCACAGGGAGAAATAGGCAAGGATAAACCCATTGCCTACACATCCTGTGTACTACGTGGCGCAGCTCTTCGTTACGACACGTATGAAAAAGAAGCAATGGCGATTATTCACAGCGTGAAAGCTTTCCGTCCCTACATCTATGGTAGGAAGTTTACTCTCATCACCGATCACAAACCCTTGGTTTGGTTTAAAACCGCCAAAGACGCAAACGCACGCGTTCTAAAATGGCGACTCAAGCTCTCTGAGTACGACTACGACGTCGTTTATAAACCTGGAACGTTAAACGTAAATGCCGACGCTTTGTCGCGTAACCCAGTTGAGAAATCGGAAGAGGTCAAAACCATTCCCCACTACGATCCGAAACAAAACGAAATGTCGGCAGACGCATGGCGAAAGGGGGTACGCGAAATACTCGAAATTTCCGACAGCGACGAAAATCCCACAAGATTTACCACTCAGGTAGAAATCCACCCGCCGCCGCGATCAAATGAAATAAACGTCATCACTCGCTCTCGAGCAAAGAACGACGAACCCCCCGTCCCAGATGGAGACGATCGGCAAGTGGAAGGCACACTTGTCGAGGAAACATCAACAAGGGTCAGCGTGCCTGCGCCCGAAGCCACAGATGCACGCCCTAGGACCCACAACCCTCCGCGCTGAACTCGAAGACCCATAAACTACGAGGAGAGTAGTAGCGAGGAAACGGAGGACGAAATAATAAGTCCCGCACGTGTTAGGCGATCTACTAAGGGAATCAACCCCAAAACAGCTGAGGTCCCCGACCGGCGCCAAGCACCTCCTGCCATTTATTCCGGAAACTCCTCCATTCCTAACTCCGATGATCCAACAGATTCAGACTCCAGTTCGATTGACTCAAAACTTTCCGACGAAAATCCTCCAGTCAAAGAAATTAAGAGGCCAGAATTAAAAATTGCTAATTGCGTCAGTACAAAGGAACAGTTCCAATTTCGGAACGACAATTTAGTCTATTTCATAGACTCAACAGGGAAACCTTGTGACCCTGGGGGACAAAAACTATTAGAATCCAATAAGTTCCCCATCTGGAAAGATCTGTCGTTAGGCCGAGCCTACAGCAAAAAGGTTGGAAAAAAATATCACATCGCTTTGGTCATTAAGGGAGAGCAGTCTGCATCGCTCGCTTTAATAACCGAAAGAATTAATCAGAGCATGAGAGAATTAAAGTCGATTTGCGAAACACTCGATCTCCAGTCGATCAGCTTTTGTCATTGCCAACACGTCGAGCACTTAATATGGGCAGATGCACTGAATATCATAAAAGATGTATTTAAAGACAATCCGGTTAAGATACTGATCTGCCTCGGAACTTTGCGCTACGTACCAATCGAAAAACGTGATTCCATTTTCTACGAAATGCATAACTCTCCAATCGGGGATCACAAAGGGGTTTCCAAGACTTACAACAGAATCAAACGCGACTATATCTGGGAAGATTTAAAATCGGACGTTCAAAGGCGGGTGCAGCAATGCTTGGAATGTCAGCTAAAGAAGTTGGTCAGAGTCAAGACAAAGCAGCCGATGATAATAACAGACACCCCAGGTACAGTTTTTGAGAAAATTTCAATGGATATAGTAGGTCCAATGCAACGGACGTCCAGCAAAAACGAATATATCCTCACAATCCAAGACCACCTGTCAAAATATTGCATTGCAATCCCACTTCCAAACGCACTAGCGACGACAATCGCCGACGCATTCATAAAAAGGTTCATATGCGTCTTCGGCGCACCAAAAGCACTCCTGACGATTCAATGGAGTAACTTCCTCAGCGGCCTCATGCCAAGAGTAGCAAAAAGATTCCGAATTAAGCGATGTCGAACGACCGCATTTCATCCCCAATCGAACGGATCGCTTGAGAGGTCTCACCACTCTCTAGCCGAATTCCTTAAGCAATACACAGATAAGGATAACGAATGGGATCAATGGCTCGAATTAGCAATGCTTTCCTACAATACAAGTGTCCACGAAAGTGCCAAATACACACCCTTCGAGGTAGTTTTCGGTAAATTAGCACGAATCCCATCAAGCGAACCGCTTAGGGAATCGGATCAGTTACCTACGTATCGTGGATATTTGATCGAATTGATCACCCGTATAAACGGAATCAGAACCCTCGCATACGAAAATCTAGTCTCTTCAAAACATCGCTCAAAAAAATATTATGATAAACACGCGAATCCCAAAAGTTTCAAAGTCGGAGATTTCGTTTTCCTCCAGAAAGGGCCCAAGCCAGGGAAACTCGGAGATCATTACACGGGACCTCATAAGGTCCTGGAAAAAATAGATAAGGGTAACGTAAAGATCCAGTACCAAGGTAAGCCACGAGTCGTACATGAAAATAGATTACGATATTCGCACATCAACGCCGAAATAAAGCCTAAAGGAAAACCCAAACCAACGGAAGTCGACGACTCCGAATTGTAAATTAGCAAGTAATCAATTAACGATATTTATTCCATTGTTTTCAGATGAACGCTATCCATTTAATATGGCTCATTTTTCTAACCAACCCTGTCGTCAGCATGGTGAGATATGACTGAGGATCGAGCTCGTCGAACATTCGACTTGGGCAGATGTAATTAATACCATGAAAAGAGCATTCAAGAACAATCAAATCAAAATATAAATATGTTTGGGAACTTTGCAATATGTACCGACTGAACAAGGCGATCTCATTTTCAACGAAATGCACAAGTCCCCAATCGGAGGACACAAAGGTGTCTCAAAACCCAATTTTAATCCTAATTGAATAAATAATCATAATAATGACCTTGTTTTTCAGATGGCCATGATCAACCTATTCAGTAACATCTATCCATATCACCTTTGCACTTGCAACCAGAGAAACAGATTAAATTTTTAGTTACAGTATCCTCAGTGCAGAACACCCGTAATTGTTTATATTCGAAACTCGCCGAACTAACTGTTTCATAATTCGAGAAAAAAATCCTTATCGCAAACCTACATATAATCGCTTACGTCAATTCCAAATTCATATACGTAATCATTATGTTATATTAGGAAATCATCATATTACGATATGCATACCCAACAGAGTAACATAAGGCATCAAAATTCAAAACTCGCTGAACTAACTGTTTCATAATCCGAGAAAAATGTCCAGTCGCAAACCTACATATAATTGCTTGTACCAATTCGAAATTTGTATACGTAGCCATTATATTATATTAGAAAATCATTACATTAAGATACGCCTACGAAGCAGTGAAAAAGGGGAGCGTCATATACTCCAAAATAGTTTGTTAGTAGCGATCCAAGCCTCGGACAAATTGTATACAATTTAGTGAAGAAGCCGAGTTATATGGCGATACTTACTGGCGGAAGAGTACACGTAATTTAATGTATAAGAATACAAAGAGATCTGATCAGGTTAAAAGAATTTTCCGATCAATTGCTGTCACTCGAGGGAACGCAACACATCCCCTTACTTCTCGAACGAATATATTACCAAACAGGCGAAACAACCTGCAATTCCTTACTTCCCTCATATTACCTTTTTGGAAACACCTAGTACAAGTTCATTCCTGTTCTGGTTGAAGCCACACCACCTGCAATCATGAAATCAATGACGTAGTCTACTTGGCGATACACCAACCCAACAACACCCAACATCATGTGGGATCTATTCCAAAGAAGATATCGACAACGTACGAGAATGTGTAATGTTTCCCGTAGAAAACCCGCTGTCCTAAACAATTTGGCACGGGGCATCAGTGGTCTAAACACTGTCAACCAGGGAGAGAAGTTGTTGAATCTCCTGGATAACAACAACCTACTATATCAAGCGGACTCCACCTGAAATCGCACCTGGAAAAAAAAATCCACCCAATTCGGTACAGCAATCGCTGGTTTCACCCGAACATCACTCGTCGTGCGAGCGATCAAGCTCCTCATAGGTACGGTGATCCATGCAAACACCCGACAACCTGTGTACGGCTGGTCGATTTACCTCGTCGGTTCAGTATCGGACTCGGTTACACACCTCCTGATGCACCTGCCTAAACAACGTAAGAAGAAAACGTCAACGGTGGAAACTGGTCGAGACCTCCACAAATCGATAACGGCTCCTTCAGTCGAGCCAAAGGATCAGGCCATGACCAATGCTCCAACACATGATCTCTACATCAAGATCTCCGATCGTTGAAGGTCCGATAAACCTCCTAAGCCACGTTCCTTTCCCTTGAGTTCACACGAGAAGACATTCAAGTTGCAAAACGACCATTCAATTACCTTCGTCTCTATCCTATTTGTTATTGTTCTTCTAACCTTATCAGGTCAGATAAATTGAAATAAGTAAATAAGTATCCATGCATAAAGAAAAGAGGGGAGAAAAGGAAAAGGAGGAAGTGAAAAGGAAAATATATACATCATTGAAAAAAAGGAGAAAGAAAAAACCATCATGTACGAAAATCTATTTAAAAAAAGGGAAACTTTCTTGTCAGGCGATAATTCAATTCACACGCACGTCAAAAGAGTAGGATAACTATGACTCACAACGCCATATTAGACGCCGATCTTCGGATATACTTAAGTCACATTGTAAGTCGATCAACGACGAAGCCAACTCATACTATTGTGCGACAGTCTTTCCGATTGCAGCCTCCAATGAATCTGATCGAGCGAGACGCTCAATCCAAAAGGGGGGAGGTGCACATCCTACGATGTACTCGCTGAACTTTCCCCTTATACAAAAAAATTATTGAAACAGAGAGTTCAAGATTCCAAGACAGGCCAACACACTGCGACCATGCACGAAGAATGTATCACATAACTCAGCCAAAGACCTTGGTCGTCATAATTTGAAACTACACGGTTCTAGGGCCGATTTCTCCGAAAAGTCGTAAAACAAAAAAATCATGACTGCGAGCTAGATGGCTTGAAGACAGACCCTAACGTTGTTTCGATTCTTACTCGTATGAGAACCAAAGACAGACCAAGGGCTCCGGAAAACTCCACTCGCACCGGCCATAAAATCGAGAGCGCAACGAAATTCGAATGCACGTGCAAAGCCCGCGACGCGGCTAGTCGCTGAGTTATCGCGTGGTGACTTAGTGCCGAGGCCCCAGACTTCAGATAAACAAATTCAACCCCGCGTGCTTTCCCACGGAAAACTGGCAGAGGAAAGACTTCTATGTCCCTCGCTCTGATTGACTAATGGACGATTAATATTACTCCCACAACACGTCCTCGATTGGGTGAATGAACATTAAAAAACCAAAGTCCCCTTTTCTCTATATCCGACCAAAACGGAATCTGGAGCAAGAAGGTCCAGGGGATGGTGGTAGAAGTCAGGCTTCCGGCAACCACGATCACACAAACTTCTTTTTATCGAGCCTCAATCCGAGACTCCAGTCGGAATCCAGCGAGCTCATATCTAGAGTTCCTTAACCGATATCCATCGCGTTGAATATTCATTTTCTTTCTTGTAGAGCGTACGTTGTCTTGCAGCTCGAGTTTATACAAATCTTGTACTTCGAAAGTTCTCTAACAGTTACGCGATAATCTTAAGAATTTTAACATTTGTATTACCCGCAATATTTCATTGTATTTTCCATTCTCGAACCGCGAAATCCACGAATACTAGAATCTGTGTCACCGAACACTTGCTGTATCCGTCACATACACACTCACACCATCTGCGAGCGTTCGGGCCACCGACGAAGGGCCCTTAGTTTTACGGCCGTACCCGACACCCAAGCGACTGGGTCAACGCCGAGACGCATCAATGTAAGCGAACACATTTCACCCTTTTGTCTTCAATTTGTATCTTTAAAATAATAGGATCAATCCATACGGCTGATTCTAATAAATTACGAGTCAATCGAACACAAGTGTCACAACCGTTATTTTCGACGATTGGATCATCCACGAAATTCCTTAAAATTACCCTTTCCACCAGCACGTCCCCTTTCTAACCCTCATCCCGTGCTATTGCGCTAGGCGTAGGCAAGAAAGAGGGATACCACACATACATATATGCCCACGTCCCCGCAGGACGTGACATAATTTTTGGGGACTCGTCCGGGATTTATGAAAAGGGAATGTGGCTTTGCAAATCAACCTCATGGATAAGGAATCAACTTGCGAGACACTAGATTTAAATATAACTGAGGATTTGTCATATACAGAACCAAACGAATCAATTCACCCCGGTAGTTCAGGTTATGCTCTGAGGGGATCAAACGTTCCACTACTTCCTGGTCTAGGACCTCCCAGTAGATCTTCAAAACAACCAGATTTACCTCCAAAAGGCGGAGCCATGAATCCAGAAACCCCAACGTTGAGTATAAACGACTTGATGTTGATAAAAGACGTTGTTAAGATAATCCCAGAATTCGATGGGAAAAATTTTCCGTTTTCGGATTTCGTCGCCGGGTGTGAGGACGCAAGGGAGGAGGGAGGACGCAAGGGTTTCCCCTGCAGCCGAAAAGTACCTGGTGAAGATGATCCGGAATAGATTGATAAACCCCGCTAGGGACATGATTCACGCGACAAAATTCGAGAAAGTACACGACCTATTAGGATATCTTAAGAAGCTTTATGCACCCAACAAAACTGAAATGCAACTAGTCGGAGAACTCAGTACTATTTGCGAAAAGAAGAACGAAACTGTAGCTGAATTTTCTATGCGAATTAAAAGGAAAGGAAAAGAGATACTTGATACAGAAAGACCATCAGATAATAGACTAGAAAACGAGTATTTCAAGAAAAGAATGGACGATTATTTCCTCTCGTGTTTCAAGCGTGGATTAAGGGAGGAGATCGAACAGCGACTCCCCCGTTGCGATAACATTTCCATTGCTATCGATCATGCAGTTGAAATTGAACGCGATCTTGAAGCACGACGGGAACTACAGTCGGCCTCGAATAAATTAGAAAACTTCCCTCCCCCCAAATCAGTTAAAATCTGTAATATCTGTAAAAAGGATAACCACACGTCGGAAAATTGTCGTTTCTCGTTGCTCACTTGCCAATTATGCAAAAACCAGGGCCATAGCGCCGACCAATGCAAAAAGAAACAGGACGAATGGGAGGTATTGACCTGCCAGATGTGCAAAGGTGCCGGGCACAGCGCGGACAAATGCCATTTAGGACAACGGTCCCCTATAGTATCCTGTCAACTGTGCAAGACCTCGGGCCACATGGCCCCTGATTGCCCTACTCGTAATAAATCTCTTAACCCTTCAGAGGACCGTCCGCGTTTTGAAAGCGTTCCCGTGTGCCAGTATTGCCACAATCGTGGGCATACCGCAGACAATTGCCTCAAATTAAAAAATAACACTTCGAGTCTCGAATGTCAATTCTGTCACAACCGCGGACATACCGCGGACAATTGTTTCAAGTTAAAAAACAGTAGCTCCCCAAGCGTCGAGTGCCAGTTCTGCCGCAATCGCGGCCACACGGCAGATAATTGCCCCAAGTAAAAAATAAACAGCGCTCCAACCATTGAGTGCCAGTTTTGTCATAACCGCGGACATACCGCTGACAACTGTTTCAAACTAAGGAACAGCGCAGCTCCGAGTCCCGATCAACTTACATGCCGTTATTGCGAACGAGAAGGGCACTCCATAGCAAACTATCGGACTCTCGAATATAACAATAAATTGCGAAGCCAGCCGGGAAACGGGTTGAACACCACTCGGACGGTCGCACCGAGTGGCCCGTCCCCGACAGAGCGTCCGGTTCACACGATAGCTCTAGGCCAGCCGAGTGGCGGTACCCAACGTATACGATAGAAGCAGAAAAATTCATCACGCTACCCTCGGTGTGTATCGGAGCACTACTAGAAACAGGGAAAATTTCAATGCTATTAGATAGTGGTGCCGTTCCAAATTTGATCAAAAAGGAATATATAAAAGGTTTCACCGGAATTGATGCAAATGATATCATAAGATTAAACGGAATATCTGAACTACCAGTCTTCGCGCTAGGTAGTGTGTGGTTCCGCGTATTAGGTTTCGCAACGCTCTTTCACATCATACCAGACGATGTGCCACTTCCTTATCCAGGGTTGTTGGGATCCAGATACTTTTTTGAAACAAAATCCAAAATTAATTACGAGATAGAATGTTTCGAGTGTGGAAATAATCTATGGCCTTTTGAAAAACCAAACGAACGCGTTGAGGAAATCGAAATTCCCGCACGTTCGGAAACCTCCTTCCATGTGAACGTGGTGGATAGCACGATGAAAGAGGGATATATCGCCCCTTTCAAAGCCCCTGAAGGTGTCTATGCCGGCGACTGCCTGGTGACAACCATCAACGGGAAGGCTCATTTGAAGGTTTATAATACCACTAGTGACGCCGTAATGTTAATCGTGCCGGTCGTAAGACTGCAGGCTTTCGATACGGTCGAAACCTTGTCAGCAGACGAGATTGAATCATATTCTTCGAAAATTTCAAGTCCTTTCAATTCTTCTATTCCCAGCGTAGATTGCATGACGACTACGTTGTTCCAGGGTCCTTCCGCGGCCCGTAAAAAACCCTCGACCAGCCGAGTCGAGATAAATCCTTTCAATTCTTCTATTCCCAGCATAGATCGCATGACGACTACGTTGTTCCAGGGCCCTTTCGCGGCCCGTAAAAAAACCCTCGACCAGCCGAGTCGAGATAAATCCTTTCAATTCTTCTATTCCCAGCGTAGATCGCAAGACGACTACCTTGTTCCAGGGTCCTTCCGCGGCCCGTAAAAAACCCTCGACCAGCCGAGTCGAGATAAATCCTTTCAATTCTTCTATTCCCAGCGTAGATTGCATGACGACTACGTTGTTCCAGGGTCCTTCCGCGGCCCATAAAAAACCTTCGACAAACCTAGTCGAGATAAAACCTTGCCATCGCTATAACGAAGACGATGACCAAGGAAAAACAAAACAAACCTCCAGTAGTGAGGAAAAATCTAAACCAAAAACATATAAAAAACGAAACAAGAATTCAAATAGAAAGGAAGATGAAATTGTCGAATCAAACAAAGGTAAAAATGTAAATTCAATCTCCACCTATCAGACAACATCGGATAAAATAAAAGACAACTCGGAGCGTTCCCAAGTAATAAAATCTCTCCTACGTTTAGAGCACCTCGCGCAAGACGGATTAGAACACGTCGAAAAAATCATTGAAAAATATTCAGATAGGTTCCTCATAAAGGGTGAGCCTCTCGAAGCAACACATGTTCTTCGACACAAGATCCCCACGGTCGACGACCTACCGATCAACACGAAACAGTATAGGTTTCCCCAGACGCTCAAAGGCGAAGTCCAGCGACAAGTGGACGAGCTATTAGGGACGAGGGTAATAGACCATTCAGAGTCTCCTAACAACAGCCCTGTTTGGATAGTACCGAAAAAACCGGACTCCAGCGGAAACAAACGCTGGCGAATGGTAATCGATTTCCGCGCATTGAATGAAAAAACTATTGGCGATTCCTACCCATCGCCAAATATCACAGACATCCTCGATCAACTAGGGAACGCAAATTATTTCTGGGTATTCGATCTCGCTTCCGGGTTCCATCAAATCGAAATGAACCCCGAAGACAAACCAAAAACCGCGTTTTCGACCCCACACGGTCATTACGAATTCGCGAGAATGCCTTTTGGGCTTAAAAATGCCCCGGCAACATTTCAGCGCTTAATGGACATTGTACTCAGCGGACTCCAAGGGGTATCGCTTTTTGTGTATTTGGATGAAATCGTGATATACGCCAAAGATTTGGACGAACACGAGAGGAAAATTCGCGAATTAATGGAACGTCTGCGTAAAGCAAATCTCAAATTACAACCAGACAAATGCGAATTCCTCAGGCCACAGGTCAACTACCTCGGCCACATAATCGGAAAAGACGGCCTGAGACCAGATCCTAACAAGCTATTGGCCGTAAAAGATTTTCCAGTCCCCCAAAACGTCGAAAACATACGCCAATTCCTAGGCCTAACCGGTTATTACCGTCGATTTATCAAAGACTTCTCAAAAATTGCAAAACCCTTAACTCATCTTCTAGAAAATAAAGCCGATTTTGAATGGAAAGACGAGACCCAGAAAGCTTTCGACATACTCGAGGGCAAATTGTGTGAAGCCCCAATCCTCCAATACCCGGATTTTGAAAAACCATTTATCATAACAACAGATGCTTCGGGCTACGCCTTAGGCGGAGTCCTCTCACAGGGAGAAATAGGCAAGGATAAACCCATTGCCTACACATCCTGTGTACTACGTGGCGCAGCTCTTCGTTACGACACGTATGAAAAAGAAGCAATGGCGATTATTCACAGCGTGAAAGCTTTCCGTCCCTACATCTATGGTAGGAAGTTTACTCTCATCACCGATCACAAACCCTTGGTTTGGTTTAAAACCGCCAAAGACGCAAACGCACGCGTTCTAAAATGGCGACTCAAGCTCTCTGAGTACGACTACGACGTCGTTTATAAACCTGGAACGTTAAACGTAAATGCCGACGCTTTGTCGCGTAACCCAGTTGAGAAATCGGAAGAGGTCAAAACCATTCCCCACTACGATCCGAAACAAAACGAAATGTCGGCAGACGCATGGCGAAAGGGGGTACGCGAAATACTCGAAATTTCCGACAGCGACGAAAATCCCACAAGATTTACCACTCAGGTAGAAATCCACCCGCCGCCGCGATCAAATGAAATAAACGTCATCACTCGCTCTCGAGCAAAGAACGACGAACCCCCCGTCCCAGATGGAGACGATCGGCAAGTGGAAGGCACACTTGTCGAGGAAACATCAACAAGGGTCAGCGTGCCTGCGCCCGAAGCCACAGATGCACGCCCTAGGACCCACAACCCTCCGCGCTGAACTCGAAGACCCATAAACTACGAGGAGAGTAGTAGCGAGGAAACGGAGGACGAAATAATAAGTCCCGCACGTGTTAGGCGATCTACTAAGGGAATCAACCCCAAAACAGCTGAGGTCCCCGACCGGCGCCAAGCACCTCCTGCCATTTATTCCGGAAACTCCTCCATTCCTAACTCCGATGATCCAACAGATTCAGACTCCAGTTCGATTGACTCAAAACTTTCCGACGAAAATCCTCCAGTCAAAGAAATTAAGAGGCCAGAATTAAAAATTGCTAATTGCGTCAGTACAAAGGAACAGTTCCAATTTCGGAACGACAATTTAGTCTATTTCATAGACTCAACAGGGAAACCTTGTGACCCTGGGGGACAAAAACTATTAGAATCCAATAAGTTCCCCATCTGGAAAGATCTGTCGTTAGGCCGAGCCTACAGCAAAAAGGTTGGAAAAAAATATCACATCGCTTTGGTCATTAAGGGAGAGCAGTCTGCATCGCTCGCTTTAATAACCGAAAGAATTAATCAGAGCATGAGAGAATTAAAGTCGATTTGCGAAACACTCGATCTCCAGTCGATCAGCTTTTGTCATTGCCAACACGTCGAGCACTTAATATGGGCAGATGCACTGAATATCATAAAAGATGTATTTAAAGACAATCCGGTTAAGATACTGATCTGCCTCGGAACTTTGCGCTACGTACCAATCGAAAAACGTGATTCCATTTTCTACGAAATGCATAACTCTCCAATCGGGGATCACAAAGGGGTTTCCAAGACTTACAACAGAATCAAACGCGACTATATCTGGGAAGATTTAAAATCGGACGTTCAAAGGCGGGTGCAGCAATGCTTGGAATGTCAGCTAAAGAAGTTGGTCAGAGTCAAGACAAAGCAGCCGATGATAATAACAGACACCCCAGGTACAGTTTTTGAGAAAATTTCAATGGATATAGTAGGTCCAATGCAACGGACGTCCAGCAAAAACGAATATATCCTCACAATCCAAGACCACCTGTCAAAATATTGCATTGCAATCCCACTTCCAAACGCACTAGCGACGACAATCGCCGACGCATTCATAAAAAGGTTCATATGCGTCTTCGGCGCACCAAAAGCACTCCTGACGATTCAATGGAGTAACTTCCTCAGCGGCCTCATGCCAAGAGTAGCAAAAAGATTCCGAATTAAGCGATGTCGAACGACCGCATTTCATCCCCAATCGAACGGATCGCTTGAGAGGTCTCGCCACTCTCTAGCCGAATTCCTTAAGCAATACACAGATAAGGATAACGAATGGGATCAATGGCTCGAATTAGCAATGCTTTCCTACAATACAAGTGTCCACGAAAGTGCCAAATACACACCCTTCGAGGTAGTTTTCGGTAAATTAGCACGAATCCCATCAAGCGAACCGCTTAGGGAATCGGATCAGTTACCTACGTATCGTGGATATTTGATCGAATTGATCACCCGTATAAACGGAATCAGAACCCTCGCATACGAAAATCTAGTCTCTTCAAAACATCGCTCAAAAAAATATTATGATAAACACGCGAATCCCAAAAGTTTCAAAGTCGGAGATTTCGTTTTCCTCCAGAAAGGGCCCAAGCCAGGGAAACTCGGAGATCATTACACGGGACCTCATAAGGTCCTGGAAAAAATAGATAAGGGTAACGTAAAGATCCAGTACCAAGGTAAGCCACGAGTCGTACATGAAAATAGATTACGATATTCGCACATCAACGCCGAAATAAAGCCTAAAGGAAAACCCAAACCAACGGAAGTCGACGACTCCGAATTGTAAATTAGCAAGTAATCAATTAACGATATTTATTCCATTGTTTTCAGATGAACGCTATCCATTTAATATGGCTCATTTTTCTAACCAACCCTGTCGTCAGCATGGTGAGATATGACTGAGGATCGAGCTCGTCGAACATTCGACTTGGGCAGATGTAATTAATACCATGAAAAGAGCATTCAAGAACAATCAAATCAAAATATAAATATGTTTGGGAACTTTGCAATATGTACCGACTGAACAAGGCGATCTCATTTTCAACGAAATGCACAAGTCCCCAATCGGAGGACACAAAGGTGTCTCAAAACCCAATTTTAATCCTAATTGAATAAATAATCATAATAATGACCTTGTTTTTCAGATGGCCATGATCAACCTATTCAGTAACATCTATCCATATCACCTTTGCACTTGCAACCAGAGAAACAGATTAAATTTTTAGTTACAGTATCCTCAGTGCAGAACACCCGTAATTGTTTATATTCGAAACTCGCCGAACTAACTGTTTCATAATTCGAGAAAAAAATCCTTATCGCAAACCTACATATAATCGCTTACGTCAATTCCAAATTCATATACGTAATCATTATGTTATATTAGGAAATCATCATATTACGATATGCATACCCAACAGAGTAACATAAGGCATCAAAATTCAAAACTCGCTGAACTAACTGTTTCATAATCCGAGAAAAATGTCCAGTCGCAAACCTACATATAATTGCTTGTACCAATTCGAAATTTGTATACGTAGCCATTATATTATATTAGAAAATCATTACATTAAGATACGCCTACGAAGCAGTGAAAAAGGGGAGCGTCATATACTCCAAAATAGTTTGTTAGTAGCGATCCAAGCCTCGGACAAATTGTATACAATTTAGTGAAGAAGCCGAGTTATATGGCGATACTTACTGGCGGAAGAGTACACGTAATTTAATGTATAAGAATACAAAGAGATCTGATCAGGTTAAAAGAATTTTCCGATCAATTGCTGTCACTCGAGGGAACGCAACACATCCCCTTACTTCTCGAACGAATATATTACCAAACAGGCGAAACAACCTGCAATTCCTTACTTCCCTCATATTACCTTTTTGGAAACACCTAGTACAAGTTCATTCCTGTTCTGGTTGAAGCCACACCACCTGCAATCATGAAATCAATGACGTAGTCTACTTGGCGATACACCAACCCAACAACACCCAACATCATGTGGGATCTATTCCAAAGAAGATATCGACAACGTACGAGAATGTGTAATGTTTCCCGTAGAAAACCCGCTGTCCTAAACAATTTGGCACGGGGCATCAGTGGTCTAAACACTGTCAACCAGGGAGAGAAGTTGTTGAATCTCCTGGATAACAACAACCTACTATATCAAGCGGACTCCACCTGAAATCGCACCTGGAAAAAAAAATCCACCCAATTCGGTACAGCAATCGCTGGTTTCACCCGAACATCACTCGTCGTGCGAGCGATCAAGCTCCTCATAGGTACGGTGATCCATGCAAACACCCGACAACCTGTGTACGGCTGGTCGATTTACCTCGTCGGTTCAGTATCGGACTCGGTTACACACCTCCTGATGCACCTGCCTAAACAACGTAAGAAGAAAACGTCAACGGTGGAAACTGGTCGAGACCTCCACAAATCGATAACGGCTCCTTCAGTCGAGCCAAAGGATCAGGCCATGACCAATGCTCCAACACATGATCTCTACATCAAGATCTCCGATCGTTGAAGGTCCGATAAACCTCCTAAGCCACGTTCCTTTCCCTTGAGTTCACACGAGAAGACATTCAAGTTGCAAAACGACCATTCAATTACCTTCGTCTCTATCCTATTTGTTATTGTTCTTCTAACCTTATCAGGTCAGATAAATTGAAATAAGTAAATAAGTATCCATGCATAAAGAAAAGAGGGGAGAAAAGGAAAAGGAGGAAGTGAAAAGGAAAATATATACATCATTGAAAAAAAGGAGAAAGAAAAAACCATCATGTACGAAAATCTATTTAAAAAAAGGGAAACTTTCTTGTCAGGCGATAATTCAATTCACACGCACGTCAAAAGAGTAGGATAACTATGACTCACAACGCCATATTAGACGCCGATCTTCGGATATACTTAAGTCACATTGTAAGTCGATCAACGACGAAGCCAACTCATACTATTGTGCGACAGTCTTTCCGATTGCAGCCTCCAATGAATCTGATCGAGCGAGACGCTCAATCCAAAAGGGGGGAGGTGCACATCCTACGATGTACTCGCTGAACTTTCCCCTTATACAAAAAAATTATTGAAACAGAGAGTTCAAGATTCCAAGACAGGCCAACACACTGCGACCATGCACGAAGAATGTATCACATAACTCAGCCAAAGACCTTGGTCGTCATAATTTGAAACTACACGGTTCTAGGGCCGATTTCTCCGAAAAGTCGTAAAACAAAAAAATCATGACTGCGAGCTAGATGGCTTGAAGACAGACCCTAACGTTGTTTCGATTCTTACTCGTATGAGAACCAAAGACAGACCAAGGGCTCCGGAAAACTCCACTCGCACCGGCCATAAAATCGAGAGCGCAACGAAATTCGAATGCACGTGCAAAGCCCGCGACGCGGCTAGTCGCTACGTTATCGCGTGGTGACTTAGCGCCGAGGCCCCAGACTTCAGATAAACAAATTCAACCCCGCGTGCTTTCCCACGGAAAACTGGCAGAGGAAAGACTTCTTTGTCCCTCGCTCTGATTGACTAATGGACGATTAATATTACTCCCACAACACGTCCTCGATTGGGTAAAGGAACATTAAAAAATCAAAGTCCCCCTTTCTCCATATCCGACCAAAACGGAATCTGGAGCAAGAAGGTCCAGGGGATGGTGGTAGAAGTCAGGCTTCCGGCAACCACGATCACACAAACTTCTTTTTATCGAGCCTCTATCCGAGACTCCAGTCGGAATCCAGCGAGCTCATATCTAGAGTTCCTTAACCGATATCCATCGCGTTGAATATTCATTTTCTTTCTTGTAGAGCGTACGTTGTCTTGCAACTCGAGTTTATACAAATCTTGTACTTCGAAAGTTCTCTAACAGTTACGCGATAATCTTAAGAATTTTAACATTTGTATTACCCGCAATATTTCATTGTATTTTCCATTCTCGAACCGCGAAATCCACGAATACTAGAATCTGTGTCACCGAACACTTGCTGTATCCGTCACATACACACTCACACCATCTGCGAGCGTTCGGGCCACCGACGAAGGGCCCTTTGTTTTACGGCCATACCCGACACCCAAGCGACTGGGTCAACGCCGAGACGCATCAATGTAAGCGAACACATTTCACCCTTTTGTCTTCAATTCGTATCTTTAATGTAATAGGATCAATCCATACGGCTGATTCTAATAAATTACGAGTCAATCGAACACAAGTGTCACAACCGTTATTTTCGACGATTGGATCATCCACGAAATTCCTTAAAATTACCCTTTCCACCAGCGCGTCCCCTTTTTAACCCTCATCCCGTGCTATTGCGCTAGGCGTAGGCAAGAAAGAGGGATACCACACATATATATATGCCCACGTCCCCGCAGGACGTGACATATCCAAATGCCCGAATGTGGATTCGGATCCTCGCGCGCGCTTGCTTGGACGCCGAAATTACTATGGCGTTGTTTACTCACCGTTGGACTTTACTCTTGAATATCTCAGTCAATTTTTGTCGCACAACATTTAAAAATAAAACGTTTTGCTTTTTTTTAAAAATGTAATCTATAAAAAAAGGATTCAATTTTTTTATCGTTGTATGTGTTTATCCCGTTTTAAGGTGGTCTGTTCACGAACCTGAACGTTTAACAATTAACTGATTTACGTCTATAAACAAGTAACAATACATCCCAGTATGCTGGTAAAATTTCGAGCCAAGTTACTGAACTTTTAACGAAAAATTGCAACTCTAAAATTCGTCTTATTTATACGGCGCGCTAAAGAATTCTAGATGCTTGACAAACTGCTCACGCGTGTAAATAATCTTAAGATTCCGTAACGACAATAAAAACAGGGGGGCACCGAATGCTTAAAGAAAATATTAAAGATAAAATTTCGTACCTGTAACTTTTCAGAACAAAATGTAAAAATGTCTGAATCTATGAAAATTTCGCAAATTTTTCCATTCCCGTTTATCATTGGGTATAATGATTGATTCTGCCTTATTTTTACTAAGCGCCACTATAATTTACCACGATTCATAAGGGCCCTCCTTATGCCCCCACAAAATACGGCCTTTCGCGGATGCAATACCTCAATGTAAGTTAAGGCAACTACTGCAATAGCAGAAACAAAGATATTTTCTTGGGACGGAACTATGTCATTGCACATACGTGTTCTCGATTAATGTAAACAATATTGATCATTTCACATCGGAGATATGATTATACGAAATTCTCCCGTTTTGTATAGATGAACATAGGGAAAACTAGCCATTCGTGGAAACCGAAACGTTTTAAACACTATTCAGAAAAGATTTCGTGTTCGTTTTTTTTTTAACTTATTAGTTGATGTATGAGGAACATGAAAAAAAACGTATCGGTTTACCATCGGGTTAGGTAAGATATTCGAGTAAAAAGTACGTGAAGTGGAGCCTAAAGATTTGTTTCATCTAGTCGGCCATTAGGATTTGGCAACGGCGCGTTCACGGACGAGACTTCACATAATCCCATTTTGAGCGGTCATTTTGAAAAATCGTACAAATAGGTATACACACATTGGATTCAATTTACGATGCACTTGCAAAACTGCGATGGTGTAAGGATCTCAGGTTGTATAAATTAATTTTAATATTTTACATTGCAGTAAGTTGTAATGTACAGATATACACACGTCACATAATATGTATAAAGATTTACTAGTTCGAAAATACAAATGATATATTTATTTCATATAGTTTTAAAAAGGTTAAGTGATTAGAAAGAGAAAATAAAAGAGAATTTTCATTACGGTTTCTCAACCAAGTTTTTTATTTGCGTGACAATATTTTGAATTACTTTTTTATTCCTTGTTACACGAGGGCAACCGGAAATATCCGATGCCAAGAGGACTTTTATCGCCTCTTCGCCGCCTTCGACGAATGCTTTTGAAAAATGGTCAATCGATATTCCAGCTTTAGCAATTTTTGTTTTTATTCCTGTAGAAACGCCTTCAGTTATGCACTCAAAACTGCTTGTATTCACTTTCGTTTGTGCGATTTGTGCCTCAGCATGGAATATCGCTTGCAGTGTTTTAGTTTCGGCCCGCAGTTCTTCTTCAGTAATGTCTAAAACTCGGACAACTTCCTCCAGAATTTTCACGTCGACAGCCTCATTATGAGATCCAGCAGAAGCAGGATTTCCGATTAAATCTTCGGCCAAAGATGATAAGCTAAAAGACTGCTTTGATTTAACCCTTTCCGGAAGTTTTTTTTTCAATGCTGGCAGGCTATCACAAAAACCGTAAACGATTTTTTGAAACTCGGACAGAAGTCCAAGACTTCGTACTTCTTTGACTAGCTTAGCTGTGACGAATCTATGGCTGTTGTTAGCTACGAGTATCGCTGGACCCGGTACCAGATAATGTAAGAATCGCTGCATCGCAACTCTCCGAGGTACGGTCGTCAATTGCCGTCCGTGTAAATACAATTCACCATCTTCAATGGATAGACCTAAAACAATAAAATTTTTGTTTAGAAGCCAACATAATTCAATACTAGTTATGACTAATATCGTTAACGAAAAATTCATACTATTAATGATAGATGCTGCCCGAGAAATATCCCGACTTGGAAGAATGTATTCGTTGAATTCATCGGAGCCACGTTTCGCCGATATTTGAATTATTTCCGAGGTGTTGTAGAGGCCTGTTGTTCCGACATCAAAATATATAAAAATGCTTTTGTCAGAGATAAGTTCATTTCGGAGAGATACACAATCGTCAACGTCAACGACTGCGTTTAGCCCGCGTCCAGATGAATAGGCGATGCCTTCTCTATTTTCAGCGCTGTTGTTGTTTTTATGTCGAGCCTGGAGTAATTGTCATCGTCTTCTTTTGGCAACGATGGTGTTTGAAAATTCATTCTGGGCTTTTCGCTTCTCGTCTTCGTTTTCTTCGAAAATCTTGAGTAGTCGTTCCCGGAGAAATATCGAGTGTTTTGTGGATGTTTACGATGTAGCTGGTTCCATAATTTTTCTGCAAACGGCAGCAACAACACGAAAATCATTCGATTCAGATCCTCCGTAATGCCCAGATTTTCGAGCTTTACTAGCGACTATTGTATGGAACGCTTCGCTTGCCTGAGTAGAGCCGTATGGTGCGAGTTTCTCGGCATTCGCTGCAAATTTGTTGAAAATCGTTGTTAGCGCAGCCTTCATATGCGGATCTGAGAGACCTCTTAATCCCGGTAATAGTTTGTGTTTGTAAGAAATCGGATTATCTTTGTGCCCACACCTCGTTTTGTTACAGTTTTCGTGATTATCGAAAGCATGCGGGACAATTGTGAGAAGACCGGCTCTCACCTTCTCAAGATTGCTCTTGTTGTTTTGCGATACGCATCCGAAACAATATTTCACATAAGCGATGACGTGGCTTGGGATTCGCATACTACACATGTCTTCGGAGAGCGTGCCCGTCACATATTTTTATCGGACTCCTTGTCGATGCGATGTTCCGTTTCCCGTCGTAAATTGGCAATTGTAGACGAATCGTCGTCCCCAATAATTGTACTAATTCGTACATTCTCCTCTTCCAACATTGGATTTTTGGTGATAATTCCGACTGCTATTTTTTGCTCCATCGATTTGGAGCTGCCTTTGTGATTCACTCTGCAATCGTGATCACTCTGATTATGTCCTCTCGGACAAAGCAGTCGTTTATTTCTGGTCGCATATCCCACAACCCTGCCGCTCAAAGATGCAATTGAAATTCCATGTCCTGTAAAGACAAAATGGCATTATAGAATTGAATCCAGTTAATTCTGCAGTTTTGATTACATGATTTGGATGTCACGTTGAAACGTACTTGTAAGACTATTGTAAGAGCGACCGGATCCTTTTTTTTGCCACCCGACATCAAACGAAACTTTTATCTTCCTTGGAGGATGTGAAGTTCCGTCCGGGGCACGTTGACCTTCAGTGTGCTCTTCAGCACTGTCTAAGCTGTGGAAAATACTTTGTCTAGAAGGCATGAGTAGGAAAATGAATTTGAAAATCGAGACAGCGTTGAAAACTGTCAATTCAGTCACATGCGCGATTCACACACCTTGCATATTATTTTCAAAAACAAACATCAAGCATATACATATATAAGATCTAATAGAATTAATAAAACCAGGATAATCATTGTTAATAGGAAAACTTGCAATTTGTGACACGTGATTATGTAAAAAGGGAGAAATATGTCACCACAGCCGTCAGACTTATTGCTGAAAAAATAAAATTCAAAATAAGCATGCGGAACGAGCAGGGGGAATCAGCTCCACTCCAAAATATGGAGTTACGCCAGATACAACAGTTCTCTGTGGAAAATAAAAATATAAGTAAAAATGAAAAAAATTTTCTTCGGAATTTTACTTAGTTTCTCGACTGATGTTTTGTCCTCTCAGGATTCGCAGATTAGCAACCTAAAAATATAAAAATTGAATTAATGATTAAAGCAGAACAAGACGTTGATTACCACATATATAAAAAATATCTAATTGTATCAATTCCATGAAATGAGGTATGAAAAGAGTAATCAACGGATTAATACTTTACAATTGATGGGAGAATTATTTCATTCCGAACAGAATATTAAAAGGGAACAAAAAATCTTATTGTGTACATAAGAAATACTGTCATCTTACCGTTCTGTTTGAGATAATTCCTTTTCCTGTTGTAAGGCACTTCTACAGGTTTCCTTCGCAGTCTCCTCAATCGCTTTTCCTACGTATCGGTCATTACGCTTCATTATTCCGTCGTCAATAGATGGTATATTTAATTCCGACAAAATGGTATTCAAGTGAGTTGCCCGTAAAGCGAACAGAAACTCTCACTCCAAATCCCAAACAGATCCCCACGGAAAACTTGACCGTGACTCCACACGGTCGTAAAACAGGCCCTTAGCGAGAATTATGAGAAAACGTGCGCTAAGGCCGATTCTTGGAAATAGAGCAGCGATTGCGTCTATCTCAGCTACGACCCAATAAGAAATCCAGAATCATGCCCCCCTACTCCACTAACCACTCACGAAAATTAAGGAAACTTTTACGACCGATTATCCAATCCCTAAAAAACGCATCATAGGAAATGCACTCTCCCAAAAAAATCCTTCTCCACCCAAAACCAAACTCTCGCCGTTTTTGTAAGACGAAGGAGGATCACTCTGTAATCAGTCTCCGAATCGAAAAGACGACTTACTCAGATAATACTCTGTATGCGTAACAGTCTAACATATTTTTCAATCCACTATACGCGTCTTATATTTAACCGATAGATATATACATACAAGTGTGTTAATAAACTCTATGTGTAAATTGAAAGAAACGCTCACGAGAGTAAGGTATTCGATCAAAGTATCGGGCGAACCTCAACCTCAAACCAAAACAGGCACCTTAAATCGTCTAAATCCAATTGTTATTAAATTGTGTTCGGAACTCGCGCGGAAACCAATTAAGACTCATAGCGCAATCCACCTCTCTTCAAAATTCCCGCACAAACTCAGCAACCTCGCGAGTCCATTCTAAATCTCCCTCCGGGACGTAACAGTTTAATATACAAAAAAACTGGTGGCAGCGGCAAAAAAATTAAATAAAGACCCCGTCGGTTATAAAACTGGTGGCAGCGGAAAACAAAGAGACAATCCATCGGTTAAAAAACTGGTGGCAACGGAAAAGAAAGAGAGAATCCATCGGTTAAAAAACTGGTGGCAACGGAAAAAATTAAATAACGACCCCGTCGGTTATAAAACTGGTGACAGCGGAAAATCAATTTAAGACGACGCTAGCAATAAATCTGATGGTAAAAATCCTAGACAATTTATCGGTTATAAATTCGATCTCGATGAAATACGGATCACCGGCGCGGAACAATTAACGTGGAAAATAAAAATCAAAGACTCTTTTCCGTGAAAAACGTACAAGTGCTCCTCACCAACGTCGCACGGAGACCAACTCAGAGGACGCAGAGCCATAAATCAACGACGGACGCAGACCCCGAGAGAAGACCCAAGCCAGCTACGCACACACGGACTGCAGGTCAAAACACTAGCCTATATCCATTACGAGGAAAACCAAACGCCACCTGGCAGTCCACCAACGATAGCATCGGAACCTGCTAGCTACAAGATCATCATCGAGTAAGTCATAAACTCCTAATGTCCACACCAATCCAAATGGAGACTGCGGAAGACCTTCATCCAACTTAACAGAGTCATATCTACACATCAACAAACGCGAATAATTATTATCAACCACACTTCGAAAATAACACTTATCCGTTACACGCTAATTATAGAGAATTCACATGATACTTACCTGAGTTCGATGAGACCCCCAAAACATGTTCCCTAAATAACTTCCTAAGCTATTGCGACAACGCAAAAGAATTTATCCCAGCTGTAGGCGAACGATTAATCATCACATTGCTCAAAAGTAAATGCAAAGGTATCGCACGTGACAGCCCTGAAAGTTTCGCAATTTCAACTATCGATGAACTCACAAATATCCTCGAACGAAAATTCATTCCTTCCAAAACCCCTCTCACTTGGATTAATGACATGAACACAATCCAACAAAAATACAAAGAGACAGTACTCAGCTTCTACAGCAGACTAAATACTCATTTAAAAAAGACTCATCAAGCTATAGAAACATCCAATCTCAGATCGATCGAAGGAGCAAAAATATTCGCGGAAGACGCAGCAACAGGTCAATTTAGAAAAGGCCTAAACGCAGTCTATCGTTCCCACAGAGCATGCAAACGATACGAGTCACTCGAATATATTTTCAAACACGCTACAGAAGTGGAGAAAATGTTAGGACCAATTGACGCAGAAAACACACAATCAACTTGCCTACAAATTCAGCCTTCTAACAGAAGGAATAACCAAAACGATAACAAATCTGGAAGCTAAATCAAATTCTGCACATACTGTAAAAAGACAAATCACACGGCAAACGATTGCTTCCGTTTAGCGAAAGACAATCAAACAAAATACACAACGAACAAAAACCACGTATCGTGCAATTATTGCAAAAAACTAGGTCACACTATCAGTCAATGCCGTAAACGGGCATATAATAATGGTCGAAAAGACGAGGCCCAAGCTGGAAAGCAGCCGAGAACGGAGTCAACGACCCCTCCGACCAGGCGTCTCAGCGGGCCCCAACACAGAAGGACGCCAAACACAGAAAACCCACCACCGAAACAAAAAATCCTGCCAGCCTCTTGCAGCCTGAGCACCAACACAAACCGTTACAACTCACCCACGATTAAAATCGAATCCGCAGACCTAAGGAAAACTCATACATCAACACTCGCAGACTCAGGATCACAACAAAATCTAATAAAAATCGGCAACATTCTTCATCCACATCTTATAGATAATTAAAAAATCTATGAATTATACGGAATTCTGATCACCGACAAACCCAGGAACTCGGACAAATCAACATCGCTATCCATAACCAGTCCGTAGAATTTAACGTTGTCCCAGATGATTTTCCCGTGGAATTTGATGCAATCCTTGGCCACGAAACAATCGGCGAAAGCAAAGGTAGAATCGATTGAGAAGGGCGTTACGTGCGCTTCAAGAACGTGGACATGCCATTTGCGAACACCGAATCACTTCTTCTTCGGGCCAGACAGAAAACGATCATGTTCATTCGGGTCCAAAGCCCACTAGACACAGGCTACGTACTGCGTATACTCTTTCGAGACGGCGTTTTTGCAGGAGAAGCCTTGGTTCGAAACACCAACGGTAAAACCTACCTGTACGCCATAAACACCTTGAACGAAGACGTCAGAGTAGAGGTTCCCGTAATTCTACTCTATCCTTTTGATATGAGTACAGACGAGAATGATAAAAAAGATGACGACCCCGAGAATCAGCAGACCTTAGAGCACGAAAAACCTCGGACGCGAGAAAACCGTGCCAACGGAGTAATGAAGATATTGCGGCTCGATCACCTAAATGACGAAGAGCTTAATGCGAATATTTCTTGGAGAATGTTTTTTATTTTTGTACACGTTGAGTCGATAAGGTTGCTGTGCTTTTGGGAGAACGCTGCTGATTTGATGTCCAACTCCTGCATTGATGTTTCTAGATTTCTTAGGGTATTGATAAGATTTTCTTTTGTTAGAGGCGATGTGCCGTTTTCCTGTGTTACTAGAGCGAACCCTCTTTTCTTTGGTGCTCCGGAGATGAGGACTTGCCCGACTTTAAAGGTATTGGCCGGAGATAGATTTTTGAGCAACCCCGAATCGATTAATCGCTTACCGATTTCGCTCGAGACTGTGCCATCGGCTGAAATGAAACAAATGTCATTGTTCTTTGTCATTTCAATGTTGTCTCTTGTTTCGATGACATTGACGATTTCCGGTCGTTGCTCGTTGTTGCTTATTGGTTCTTACTCGGCGGTGCTTGTTTCGCTATTGATGTCTCTATTTTGTAAGCTGGGGGAGGGTTTGTTTAGCAATAACGGGGATGGGATTTTTTCTTGTTGCTGTGAAAATTCGTTCTCGGAGCTCTCGGTGTTTGCGACATCTGGAAAGGTGGGTGAGGGCTGTTCCCGGCCGAGAGGGTTTCCGGTCGTTTTTACATGTTGATTACCCTTCGGAAGTGCGTTTTCTTTTTTCTTTGTTTGAGCGCGGGTGGCACTCGCATGTGCATGGCTACTTGCGTCTGGACAGCAGAAGCATTTATTGGCTTTTCTTTGTCTGGAGAATCTGCGCGTTGGTAGGAGAGTTGATTTCCTTGTTTTTGTGGTATTTTTTGCGTTGGTGGTGAGTTGCTTTATACTAGCGTTTGGGAGTTTCGTGACTTGACTTGTATCAATTTCGTCTGCTAATTCTCTATCCTCGTTTAAGGTGCTTATGTCCATAGGTTCAGTCGTGTGACTGTCCTTGAAATTTTCGTTTCTCGTGGGGGGAAATCGTTTGTCTTTTACGATGGCTCCTTCGCTTGCGCTTCCTTGGCTGTTTGGACGGCTGGGAATTTTGTACGATTTGTTTTTTGCTCGTCCTATAGGTGATGGAGTGAGTCTCGCTGTTTCGCAGGCGCGTTTCGCGGACTTTATGGCGACGTTGTTTAGGCTGCTGTCGTCCGAATCTTGCTCTGAGGATGAAGGGGTTTTAAGCGTGCCGAAATTGCTCGGTGCCACGTGGATGGTATTTCCGTCGTCGTCGTCGTCCGATGACGATGAAAAATCCAATTTTGAAGCGTTTCCGAAAGGGAGGTATCGACGGATGTCGCTTCCTCTTTTGATTAAGATTTTGCGTTTTTCCCTTTGGTATTTGGGTGAAGGCGATTTTTTATTTTCTGATGCATTCGATCCTCGGTGGTCCGATGAGATCGGAGTTTGTTGCTCTGAAGAGTTTGATCTTCGATGCTCTGAAGAATTTAATTTTTGGTGCTCTGAAGAATTTGATCTTCGATGCTCTGAAGAATTTAATTTTTTATGCTCTGAAGAATCTGATCTTCGATGCTCTGAAGAATTTGATTTCTAATGCTCTAAAGAATTTGATTTCTAATGCTCTAAAGAATTTGATCTTCGATGCTCTGAAGAATTTGATTTTTTATGCTCTGAAGAATTTGATTTTTTATGCTCTGAAGAATTTGTTCTTCGATGGTCTGGACAATTTGATTTTTGATGCTCTGGAGGATTCGTTTTTTTATGTTTTTAAGAGTTTGCTCTCTCATGCTCTGAAGAATTTGTGTCTTGATGCTCTGAAGAATTTGATTTAGGACGCGGTCTCTTTTTGTTGAGATCGCTGATGATCGGTTGATCAGGGCGGTTACCTTGAGGTAGGAAAGATCCCTTGGCGCACGGACCCACCTGCGTTTCTCTCGGAACTATCGCATTGATGAAATCGTTTGCCTGGGAATTAGAGGTTTCTTTATGTTGATTTTCCTCAGATCCTTCTGCAACGGGACTTACGTACGTTTCTCTCGGAACTGCCGTATCTGTGAAGTCTTATGCTCGAGGAATGGGCATTGCTTGATTTAGAGTATAGACGTCTGTGATGTCGTCTTCCGAAGTAGGTTTTGATTTTTTCGTTCTTTTATTTTTGGCGATAGTTTCTGATGATGAATATGTCCTTGCAATACCTGGATGCGGATGAAGGATTTTTCCTCTATATGGGGTGTTACTAATTCGCCAATTGAATTTGATGGGAAGAGTTATCGGATTTCGAGAGAGTGCATCGGCATTGGTGTTAACTCTTCCTGGTTTGTACTGGATTTTAAAATCGACCGCCTTGAGTCTTTCTCCCCATCGCAGTACACGTGACGTCGGGTCATTCGTGGAATTCACCCAGACATGTGGCCTGTGGTCGGTCAGCAGTGTGAATGACCTGCTGTAAAGATAGGGTCGGAAGGTTTTTAGGGCCAACCCCACTGCGACCATCTCTTTCTCTAGCGTGGAATAATTCTTTTTGGCCTTGTTGAGGACCGTTGAAGCAGCTGCGACCATAGGGTCTTCTCCGATTTTTCCTTGTGAAAGGATTGCACCGACTGCGTAGTTAGATGCGTCGGTCGTTACGGTGAATAGTTCCGAAAAATTTGGATATTGGAGAATTTGTGTTTTGCGCATAGCTTGTCTCGTAATGTTTCGAATGCTAATTGGTATTGCGATGTCCAATGAAATTTGACGTTTTTGCTGGTCAGATCCGATAAAGGTTTTGCTATCGCCGCAAAGTTTTTTATGAATCAGCGGTAATATCCGGCTACACCCAAAAATTCTTTTACATTATTTGGAGTTTTCGGTGTCTTGAATTTTCTCATGGTTTCGATGTTTTTCGGATCTGGTTTTAATCCGTCTGCCCAAATTTGATGCCCTAGGTATCTCACTTCGGTTCGTAAGAATTCGCATTTTTCCGTTTGGTGGGTTAAATTTGCGTTGCGTAATTTTTCGGCGAGTTTTCTGAATTTACGTTCATGTTCTTCAATTGATCGCGCGTAAATTACTATATTATCCAAGTATACGAATAAATCTTTCCCCTGTAATCCTTTTAGTACAAGGTCCATAAATCGCTGCAATGTGGCTGGGGCGTTTTTCAAACCGAATGGCATTCTGTTGAATTCGTAATGACTGTGAGGGGTCGTGAAGGCCGTTTTGTGTTTGTTTTGCGGATCCATTTATATCTGGTGAATGCCAGATGCTATGTCAAAAATTGAGAAGTACCTTGCGCCGCCGAGTTCGTCGAGAAAATCGGTTATTAACGGCAAGGGGTAAGCGTCTCCTATGGCGACATCGTTGAGTTTTTTAAAGTCAATTACGAGTCTCCAACGTTTGTTGTCCTTTGAGTGCTTTTTTCGGAACTATCCATACTGGTGAATTATACGGCGACTTCGATGGTTCGATGATGTTTAATTGTAGCAGATCATTAATTTGTTTTTCTATTTCCGGTTTTTGAATCGGTGGGTGTCTGTACTGTTTCGTATTAACCGGTCGATCGTCTATGGTGGGAATTCGATGTTTGCATTCGTTTGTTGACCGAAGGGGTTCGCCAGGTACATGAAAGAGGTCTACGTATTCTTCTACGAGTGCAGATACCGCATTACGCTCTTCGTCATTTAGGTGATCGAGCCACAAAAGGTTCATTACGCCGTTGGCACGGTTTTCTCGCGTCCGAGGTTTTTCGTGCTCTAGGGTCTGTTGATTCTCGGGGTCACCTTTTTGATCATTCTCGTCTGTACTCATATCGAAAGGATAGAGTCGAATTACGGGAACCTCTACTCTGACGTCTTCGTTCAAGGTGTTTATAGCGTACAGGTAGGCTTTACCGTTGGTGTTTCGAACCAAGGCTTCTCCTGCAAAAACGCCGTCTCGAAAGGGTATACGAGGTACGTAGCCTGTGTCTAGTGGGCTTTGGACCCGAATGAACATGATCGTTTTCTGTTTGGCCCGGAGAAGAAGTGATTCGGTGTTCGCAAATGCGATGTCCACGTTATTGAAGCGCACGTAACGCCCTTCCCGGTCGATTCTACCTTTGTTTTCGCCAATTGTTTTGTGGCCAAGGATTGCATCAAATTCCACGGGAAAATCATCTGGGACAACGTTAAATTCTACGGACTGGTTATGGATAGCGATGTTGATTTGTCCGAGTGTCCTGGGTTTGTCGGTGATCAAAATTCCGTATAATTCATAGATTTTTTAATTATCTATAAGATTTGGATAAATAATGTTGCCGATTTTTATTAGATTTAGTTGTGATCCTGAGGCCGCGAGTGTTGAAGTATGAGTTTTCTGTCGGTCTTCCGATTCGATTTTAATCGTGGGTGAGATGTAATTGTTTGTGTTGATGCTTAGGTTGCAAACGGCTCGGAGGATTTTTTGTGTCGGTGGTGGGTTTACTGTGTCTGTCGTCCTTGTGTGTGGGGGCCCCCCGAGACCCCTAGTCGAGGGGTCGTTGACTCGTTTCCCGGCTGCTTTCCACCTTGGGCCTCGTCTCTTCGACCATTATTATATGCTCGTTTACGGCGTTGACTCATAGTGTTACCTAGTTTTTTGCAATAGTTGCACGATACGTTGTTTTTGTTCGTTGTGTCTTTTGTTTGATTGTCTTTCGCTAAACGAAAGCAATCGTTTGCCGTGTGATTTGTCTTTTTGCAGTATCTGCAGAATTTGATTTAGCTTCCAGATTTGTTATCGTTTTGGTTATTCATTCTGTTAGAAGGCTGAATTTGTAGGCAAGTTGATTGTGTGTTTTCTGCGTCAATTGGTCCTAACATTTTCTCCACTTCTGTAGCGTGTTTGAAAATATATTCGAGTGACTCGTATCGTTTGCATGCTCTGTGGGAACGATAGGCTGCGTTTAGGCCTTTTCTAAATTGACCTGTTGCTGCGTCTTCCGCGAATATTTTTGCTCCTTCGATCGATCTGAGATTGGATGTTTCTATAGCTTGATGAGTCTTTTTTAAATGAGTATTTAGTCTGCTGTAGAAGCTGAGTACTGTCTCTTTGTATTTTTGTTGGATTGTGTTCATGTCATTAATCCAAGTGAGAGGGGTTTTGGAAGGAATGAATTTTCGTTCGAGGATATTTGTGAGTTCATCGATAGTTGAAATTGCGAAACATTCAGGGCTGTCACATGCGATACCTTTGCATTTACTTTTGAGCAATGTGATGATTAATCGTTCGCCTACAGCTGGGATAAATTCGTTTGCGTTGTCGCAATAGCTGAGGAAGTTATTTAGGGAACATGTTTTGGGGGTCTCATCGATCTCAGGTAAGTATCATGTGAATTCTCTATAATTAGCGTGTAACGGATAAGTGTTATTTTCGAAGTGTGGTTGATAATAATTATTCGCGTTTGTTGATGTGTAGATATGACTCTGTTAAGTTGGATGAAGGTCTTCCGAAGTCTCCATTTGGATTGGTGTGGATATTAGGAGTTTATGACTTACTCGATGATGATCTTGTAGCTAGCTCCTTTCGATGCCGTCGTTGGTGGACTGTCAGGTGGCGTTTGGTTTTCCTCGTAATGGATATAGGCTAGTGTTTTGACCTGCAGTCCATGTGTGCGTAGCTGGCTTGTGTCTTCTCTCGGGGTCTGCGGCCGTCGTTGATTTATGGCTCTGCGTCCTCTGAGTTGGTCTCCGTGCGACGTTGGTGTGGACCACTTGTACGTTTTTCATGGAAAAGAGTCTTTGATTTTTATTTTCCACGTTAATTGTTCCACGCCGGTGATCCGTATTTCATCGAGATCGTGTTTATAACCGATAAATTGGCTATGATTTTTACCTCCAGATTTATTGCTAGCGCCATCTTAAGGGGGGATTGTCTTTTTTTTCGCAAAATTTACCGCTTTTTGGGAATTTTTTTGTGAAGAAAGTATACAACGGAAAACTTGTGAAACTTGGCATATAGTTTTATTGATCTGTTTACTACATACAGAAAATTTTTTAAACAATTTCATCAAAAAATCCGCCTCCCACCCCCCTCGACGCGCGATGGTCCTTTTTTGACGGTGTGCACGATTACAGCCTTCACATTCATCCTGCAACAAAAACCCAAAAAGCATTTTACTTTAGACACATATAGCTATCGTTCGATGAAGGGAAAAAAAAATTGACGATTTGGTCACGTTTTGAACTTGAAGTATCGATTTTTCGAAAAAAATTGATCGATTTTTTGTTATAAATAAAAAACTATTAAACGTAATGCTTTTTTGCTTCATCAAACGATAAAAGGATGTCAGCTGAGCATTCTGTCCAAATTTGAAGGCAATCGGTTGAATTGTTTTTGAGAAATCGTGCACACCAGTTGTGAAAAAGCTGTTTCGAGAAAAACGCGTTTAAAGTTGTGAGTACAGTTTATGCGACATATCGAGTACTTACAGTATTTTTAATCTAATCTGCTATGCCAGGGCCATACAGGATGCCTTCCTCGGCTTCGAACAACTCATTCAGTGAAGCAGTTTCGCTTCTGCGTCTTGTCCGAGCCTCTTTCATTGCTTCGAGGCTGCGTCTCGTTGACCTCTCTATCCGCTGCTTATCTCGCGCATCGACGAATATTGATGCTTGCTGGCCAACGACGATTCCCATCGTCTCCATTGTTTTAAGGACTGCTGTAATGCCTTCGTTAAAAATCCCTGCGGCCAAATAATCCGCGATATCGATCGTTTTCGCGCCACAGTGAAGGTGTTTAGGTGCGAATCGCCAAACGGTTGCGTTGAAGCTTTCGTTGTTGTTTTGAGTATCGCCACCTAACCACCTTTCCAGCAAGTCTCTCGATGACAAATCAATGTAAATCGGCTTAAGGAGTAAGGCCACTGTAACGGCCCAAAAAAAAAGGTTTTTTCACTAATTTTTTGCTCCCGAAATTGAAGGTATTTGAAAAAAAACTTTTAATGGTGTTATCGGGCATACATTAAACTTTATTATGAAATTTTTTTACAGTAAAAAAAAAACAAAATGGCGGTTCCACAGCTATCTTCCCGGGACATGTTTTGCTTCCAGGGCTCCGCGGCACGCAGCACCACTGGTGCACTTTTGAATCTAGAACAAAAAAAAAAAACCATTAATCTAGAGGGCTATAGCTAGAGAATGTCGATCGGATTTTAAAAAGTATCAATTTTTGTGGATTTGGCGTGCGTTTGAAAAAAAAATTGATTTTTGAAGAAAAAAACGGCAAGTTTTTTGTTAATAAAAAATCAATAAATAAAGTTCTTGAAAATTCCGATCGACATTCTCAAGATAATGTAAATGTTCACATCTGGTTAAAATTTCAAGTAAAAAAAATGAAAATTGTTCGAGTTATGCTGCGTGCCATTTTGAAAAAACATGTTTCGAGAAAAACGCGTTTAAAGTTTTGCGAATAGTTTTTTATTGGAAAAAATTAAAAAAAGAAGTTAAAAAAAATTTTTACCGTTAGTCTGCAATCCCAGCACCATACATTTGTCCTTCGATAGCCAAATTTTCGTCTTCTTCGTCTTTCCTGGTTGATTTTTGGAGCGCGCGCGCACTTTTGGCCGCGTCGCTCAGAGATGTCTCCGCGTGCGTGATGCGTTTGGCGTCGGCTTCGATGCAGAAATTATATAACTGTACACCAATTTCCACCTCCAACATCTTGAATATTTGCAAGACGTTGGTAAGGCCGCCATTGAATATGCAAACAGCGATATCCGTCGCAATATCTAGTACAGTTTTTCCGCTTAAGGATGATTTGGGGGCCAACCTCCAAACGGTAGCGTTGAAACTTTCGTTATTGTTTTGAGTATAGGCCCCCAAGCAACGCTCCAGCAACTCGTCCCGGCTCAATTCCATGTAGATGGGTTTGATGGCTTGATAAACCTCCTCACTCATTGGCTGATTGTGATGATACGCATCCAAGGCATTTTCTGCTTTCGCTTTCTTCCAACTGCACCAATTCTCCGAACATTTTTCGTGCTGAGGCTTTTCATCCGTTGACATTTTGTGAAAAAGGGTTGCCCAGATCTCATTTTTCATATTTTTGATGGAATCGGAATTTCGACGGATTGCTAAGCCGTAATAAATGCTTAGTTCGTCAATCAATTTGGCAGTGAGTTTTCCTCTTCCCCCGAGACCTTTTGTTCCTTTTTTTAAGTTTCTCAATCGAGTGCCCATTCTTTTTTGCACGTGATCTATGCACTCTTTTTTTTTTAACATCAACATTTTCATAAGGCTTCGAATCCACGATGCCTTTGAAAGTTTTGGAATCGCCATCTCCGATATAATTGCAGTCGTTTCGGAGCAAGTTTTGACACGCTTGGCGGCGACCTTCATTTCCTAAGGACAACAAATTTTTTTTCGCACAGGACCTTTTTTTTTCTTATTCTAGAGGGTTTAAACTATTTTTTAAGCCAATAAAAAAAAATCGATTTTTCAAAAAATTTACAGTGGCCTTACCCCTTAATAGCATTCGCGACGTCTTCATGCAGTGGAGCTTCGTGACCAAATTCGTCCAGAGTTTTTTCGGCTTCGGCAATGCGCCATTTGCACCAGCTTTGTGACCCCGCGGGACAGTACATATGCTAAGGATTTTCATTCTTCGAGATCTTGTGGTAGAACGTTGCCCACACAGCATTGTACATCTCATCAACAGAGTCTGGATATCTTCTGATAGCCAAACCGTAGAAAATTGCTAATTCTTTTATCAATTTATCGGTTAATTTTCCTTTTCCTCCACGTTTTTTCGTTTTTTTCACATTTCTCAGTCGCGAGCCGATACGCTTCTCAACGTGCCTGACGCATTCCTTTTTCTTCACGATCAAATCATCGCCGTAAGGTTTGTCTTCCAACAAGGCTTTGAATGTTTTCGTGCCGCCGTCGCCCATGTATTTCGCGTACCGTACTTCATGCATTTCCCAAGATCGTCGGAACATGTCTTTGATCGCGTCAACTTCCATCTTTCCAGCTGACCCATCGTGATTTGCCGTACATTCATTGCTGTGTTCTTCGAACCAATCGTCGTATTCTTCGGTACCGGATTTTGATTGCCACCATTTACAAGCGTGACAGTAAGACGATTTCACGACAAGGTCAACCACTTTGCTTGAATATTTGCCGATGAGTGTCGTGATTCCAAACAAGGAACTATATCCTCGCTTTTTCCATGTTCCGTCTGCCGACACAGAAATATCTGTCTCTGGATTTCCGTGCTCAGCATTCTTCGCTTTCTCTTCTTTCACTGCCTTTTTCGCACACAGCTCCCATACAGCTTTGGCTCCACTGTAAATGTTCTCCAAGGAGGCATAGTACAAGGTTGTGCTGGAACCTTAGGATATATCCATCAAGCCACAAAATAAATTTATACCCTCTCTGCCTACTCCCAATAGTCTCATCACAAAAACCATTCTCCGGTTTATCTCACACGATTTGTCATCGACGAGAGGACAGGAATTAATATATTGCACACGACACTTGCACTGCACAACTATTTTAAAACCCAAGCTGCGAGAACTGGATTCGCCAAATTTGATCGGTCCTTTGCATTCCTGACATATTACGAGTTGCGAGATTGCAGAGAAAACCGATAGAAACGCGATAATGCGATATCCATGACCCGGGTCATCCACCGAATATTTCGATCTCGCACGACCGTTAGGACTCGTCCTTCATTGAATTAAATGCCTATTGTATGCTGTCCCGTTATTTTTATGGTCCGCCGAGCAACAGATTCGGGCAGGTGCTGGGCGCGCCGACCCCTGCCGTGTGACAACGAGCGCACGGCCACCGCGAGTCGACACGCAGGTATAAAATCGCTTATAACTTTGCCATTTTTGAGAATTTTAATTTGAAATTTTGCACACATATTCTCAACACTTTGAAGAATGTGAAACAGCGGTCAGCGAAAAATCGATTTTTTTGTCGAAAAAAAAGAAAATCCCCCCTTAAATTTATTTTCCGATGCCACCAGTTATATAACCGATGGGGTCTTTATTCAATTTTTCCCGTTGCCACCCGTTTTTTAACCGATGGATTGTCTCTTTGTTTTCCGCTGCCACCAGTTTTATAACCGTTGGGGTCTTTATTCAATTTTTTTTCCGCTGCCACCAGTTTTATTGTATATTAAACTGTTACGTCACGGAGGGAGATTTCGAATGGACTCGCGAGGTCGCCAAGTTTGTGCGCAAATTTTGAAGAGAGGTGGATTGCGCTGTGAGTCTTAATTGGTTTCCGCGCGAGTTCTGAACACAATTTAATAACAATTGGATTTAGACGACTTAAGGTGCGTGTTTTGGTTTGAGGTTGAGGTTCGCCCGATACTTTGATCGAATACCTTACTCTCGTGAGCGTTTCTTTCAGTTTACAAATAGAGTTTATTAATACACTTTTATGTATATATCTATCGGTTAAATATAAGACGCGTACAGTGGATTGAAAAATATGTTAGACGGTTACGCTGACAGAGTATTATCTGAGTAAGTCGACTTTTCGATTCGGAGACTTATTACAGAGTGACCCTCCTTCGTCTTACAAAAACGGCGAGAGTTCGGTTTTGGAAGGAGAAGGAGTTTTTTGGGAGAGTGCATTTCCTATGATGCGGTTTTTAGGGATTGGATAATCGGTCGTAAAAGTTACCTTAATTTTCGTGAGTGGTTAGTGGAGTAGGGGAGCATGATTCTGGATTTCTTATTGGGTCGCTGCTGAGATAGACGCAATCGCTGTTCTATTTCCAAGAATCGGCCTTAGCGCACGTGTTCTCATAATTCGCGCTAAGGGCCTGTTTTACGACCGTGTGGAGTCACGGGCAAGTTTTCCGTGGGGGTGTATTTGGGATTCGGAGTGAGAGTTTCTGTTCGCTTTGGTCTTGCGTTTTTTCTATTCGGGAATTTTCCTAAGTGTGTTTCTCGCTTTGTGCACATTCGCTCGTAAATTATATACTATCGGTGATTTAGTGCATGGGGGCTGATGCAAGTCGCTTTCCCGTTCTGGGTCTTGTGGCATATTTCGTCTATCGCGTCCATAAAGTTTACAAAATATAACTTTGGTCGAAAAATGAGGGTGCCGCTATCGTGCACGTGTGCAATGATAATTTTTTGGGGTAGAGTAAAAAATTTGAAGGCTGGGACGTAACAGTATATACACTCGCGAGTCCGTTTTTTTTCGTCTACGATGTACCGAAAAGACAGCGGTACATTGCACTCGCGACACCACATTTCACGAGCTATTATATTAATATCAATTATACGACGTCCATCAGGAATATCATCCGAAAATGCTTCTTCGTTTACACGCAGCGACTAAATTTTCTTTCCACTTTTCTTTTCTTTTCGTCGAGAACCGACCTCTTTTATCACGCACACGTGGTTCAAGCGTCGCCATTTTTTTCAATCCTGAGCCGCCGAAATAATGTAAACAAGAGGCTCGGCCTTCGTTGACAACGTAAGTCGTGCATTGCTTAGTAACATTACCAACGTGTTAATATTGCGACGTTGCCAAATCGCGTGCTGACTATACACTCATTAGCAATGTTTTCATTTTCGGCCATTTCAATAGTTGGTATTAGCCAATACGAGAATGTTTTTTAAAATTATTTCATTAATATTTGATTAACAATCTAACGTTATTATATTTTTCTAAAGACAATAATGTCTCCCGAACTCATAAATATCCAATCTACATTTTTTCGAGATCCATGAATTTTTTTTTGCCGGACGGTGATTTGACTCTACTGGACTACAGTAGTTACCTTAATATTAATGATGAAAATAAATAGTTTCTTGACGTAAATATAAATAGGCATACTTATAAAGTACTCAAAATTTCATTCTGCGTTGTATAAAACATTTACTAACGCAGTTTTTCATAATAATCATCGATAATGTTTGACTTTTTCAACTTGGTAGCAACACAAAAGTTTGTCTGATTCACGTAATGAAAATAGTAGTAGGAATTTATTCCACATACTATATACCCTGGCGGCTTTTTACCACCTCCCAACTGTTCTTCAGTTCTTTTGTACATTATAATATTTTTATTTGGCTTGCGTATACAAATTAATTATTTTTGGGCAATAACCAACTCATAATATTGTTGAAAAACATTTCGAAGTCGGGAAATGATATTGATAATTATCTTCTTTGCAATTAAACATAAAGATGTTGCAATTTTATTGAAGAAAACAAACCGATAGACCTATCAGTAGCGGGCGTCTCTGCTAGTGGCACAACAAACTGTTTCTAAAGGGTCGTCGGTTCCGGGTTATGTTAACGGTAAAAAACGTTGAACGTTCAACGTTTGTAAAGTGCTTTTGATTCCATACAGCCGACAAAACGTTGAAAGTGTCGAGCGGACGAATAAAAACATATTGTTATAAAGCAGTGCCGAATTTACACCCTTTGTGAGTATGTGATTTACTGGGTTGTAATGTACTTAAGTATTGTGACCACTTGACTTTGTGCCGCCCCTCCTATCTTCATCACTTGTTTTACCCCGGCCTTTTCAGGTGGTTCTAAAATCCGGCGCCCCCTAAAGTCTGCTGGCCCTAGACGGCGGTCTATACGCCCGGTTGGCAGATCCAGGACTTATAAAATGTAAATACTATGGGAGTTTTAGACGACCGCCGATTTCGACAGACTCACGAGTTAATGCTTGAGTTGTGAGTGACTCGCTTAAAAGAGCCAGTTAGCCCGACGTTGTCACGTTTAACCTACAAGTTTCGTTAATCTTCGAAAACCACGGTCTTAAATACAGGTCTGGAAACTGTAATGCTGGCAGCCGTGATCAGATGCGTCAGTTAGCGTGCCAAATTTCGGTCCTAGCGCCGCCACTAGTTGTCGCTGCGGTTTTTAAACCCGGACATACATAACCTCAATACGGCGAACAACGCGTTGTTCGACGTATTGTACAACGCGTTGTTCCTAGCGCCGCCTAGCGACAACTAGTGGCGGCGCTAGGACCGAAATTTGGCACGCTAACTGACGCACCTGATCCCGGCTGCCAGCATTAGAGTTTCCAGACCTGTATGTAAGACCGTGGTGAAAACAAACGCTTAGACATCGCTCCATGGAGGTTACATAAAGGAGCCCGAACTGTGTATTAGGAAAGTGACCACAAAATCGAGGAACGGAAGGGTTTCCGAAAGCGCCCATTTCGTGGCGCTAATTGTTACAAGTGACAGCTTGAAATTAACTAGTGGTGTGGTTCCACGATACAGTTCAACAATTAAATATGGCCGATCGATTTATGACGCTTCATCATTCGATCTCTCTCACGCATAGCTAATTTCAAGCTGTTGATTATAACAATCAGCGCCACGAAGTGGCGGTTTCGCGAACCCTTGCGTTCCTCAATTTTGTAGTCACTTTTCCCATACCCCTTCCCAAGAAGATTAGCGGTAAGGAATACGAACGCCTACGCCGATCACGATCCAAAAGCGTCCACGAAAATCCAGTTATTAGTAGTTAGTGGTTTTACCGCGTGCGTCACTGGTACATCACCGTACCGAAATGAATTGAGCGACAAGAACGAGACCGACGCTATCCGCCATCGATGATTCCCGATTGTCGCCCAAGTTGGATTAAAGCGTGTGCGGACCGTGCGGACTAACAAATTTCGCGTATGGTGTTAGATTTGATAAAAAATAATTGTGTTTCGGTATAAAATATATTTATCGTGATCTGCAGCGAAAACGATTGAACGAGTGTTATGTATTTTGTCGTGTTTATAAATAAATTTTGTTTGTCACTGCTTCCGCAACGAAAAGAAAACTGACTTAATTTCTGTATTTCGTTATTATTCTTTTGCCTGTGCAGCGTATCATAATATGTGAATATGTGTGATAATTTGTAAAACTTTTGTCGTGATTCAAAATTGTTATCAACTTTATTGTATCTAGAAATAAATTTTGTTTGTTACTGCTCCTGCAATGGCAAAAAAGCGTTGACCTAATTCTGTACTTCGTTATTATTCTATATCTGTACAGCGTATCATGTGTGATAATTTGTAGATGTTTTGTATAGATTCAAAATTCTTATGAATTTTGTGAGAGTGATAAACTATTATTTCGTCATGAGAAGACATTTTCTAGCGCGATCGATCACCGAAAATAATAATGCGAGGAAAATTAAAACGAAAGACAATAGGAAGAAATGAAAACTGTAAGATCGATTTATCTGTACAGTGTATCATAACATGTGCATATGATGTGTGATAATTTGTAAAAGTTTTGTCTCGATTCAAAATTGTCATGAATTTTCGTGTACCTAGAAGTAAATTTTGTTTGGTACTGGTTCTGCAACGGAAAAAAACATTGACTTAATTTCTGTATTTCGTTATTATTCTTTATCTGTACAGCGTTTCATAATGTGTGAATATGATGAGTGATAATTTGTAAAACTTTTGTCTAGATTGAAAATTCTCACGAATTTTCTTGTGTCTATAAATAAATTTTGTGTTACTGCTTTGGCAACGAAAAAAAATAGTGTCTTAATTTCTGCATTGCGTTATTATTCTCTATCTAGAGGGTGAGGCGCTAACTGTTGCCACCTTGAATATCTCTGTGATTATATATCGACGTCGCAAAAAAATGTTTGAAACAAAAGTTGTACGGTACGACAGGGGTCATCGAATGCGACCATTCGTTTTGTCTCAGTGGAGGCGCTGTCGCACAGTAAAGGTCACCTCCACTTTTTTAAATGGGACGGTACATTTTTTTTCAACTATCCCAGATAACCACGTACCGCAGATGTACGGCTCACGTGGAGTACGCCGTATCGGTACTATGACCACCACGTGTGTGCGTACAATATTGATACGTTGGCGGTACGCCGTACGGTACGCTGTACCGCAAACGTACCGCCACGGTATCGATGCTGCGTATCTCCACCGTACTAGTAATGTACGGCTACGGTACCTCGACGGTACCAGTGCAGTACGTCTACTGTACCCATATAGTGGGATTTATTAGTATATATTGTACTTCTACGGTACCAGTGTAGTACGTCTACTGTACCCATGTAGTGAGATTTATTAGCATATATTGTACTTGTTCGGTACCTCCGAGGTACCAGTGCCGTATGTGTACTGTACTCATATAGTGAGATTTATTGGCATCTATTGTATTTGTACGGTATCTCCGAGGTACCGGTACAGTGCGTCTACTTACCCATATAATGACATTTATTAGCATATATTGTAATTGTACGGTACCTCCACGGTATCAGTGCAGTACGTCTACTGTACCCATGTAGTGAGATTTATTAGCATTTATTATACTTGTACTGTACCTCTACTGTAGAGGTATTGTACGGACAACGTACGTTCAATCAACGGTTATATTGTACGTACCGTACCATCGCAATATTGTCAGGCGGTGTCCTAATTGAACGCGATTACGCGACCATCGCAAGTTCGCGCGAATTTTGCTCGCACGAATCCGCGATCAAACATACAGATGTCGATTGCATCGTGCGAATGTCAGTTAGGACGCCTATTTGACATCGGTATGTTTGATCGTGAGTTCATACGAACAAAATTCGCGCGAACTTGCGATGGTCGCCTAATCGCGTTCTATTAGGACAACGCCTTACAGTACCACGTAAATGCAGACAGAGGTTTTCTTCAATCCTTAATGGGAATAAAAATGGAAAGAACGCTTATTTAAGTTAACAATCAAAAGAACAATTTTTAATTTTTGAAGCCTTCTAAAAAATACAGAAATTTGTGATGTTGGAATGTATGGGTCATTGTTGCATTTTAATGTCCCAGTAATTTAAGGGGTGAAATGCGGTCAGAATTTTCAAACAAACGACTTTTTTACATCTTCTTGAAGTATGTTTCGAAAATATTCCCTGAAAATTTCAAGTCAATCCGATGAATAGTTTTCCGGATATCCCACAATTATCTCACCGGTACACAGAAAGAATCGATTCTCAACGTATAGACGTGGCTGATAAACGCGCAAACGAAATATCCGGGAAGGCAGAATGCTTCGAAGACAACAACAAAATCGATATTTTGGAAGCTTCCACATCGGCAGAAGCCCTATTGTAGGGGCCAGGAATTGATGATTCGATGTAAGGAATTTTTTAATTAGTATTTCTATTCATCAATCAAGTGGAAAATTGGAAAACTCTTTCAGAAATTTTCTCAAATTTACTACTCAAAAACTATCAACTTTAGCAAAATTTTGTAAACAATACTTTCGTTTTAAAATTGCTCAAAATGTTTTAAAAAATCAATTCATCCCGAAAAACTTTAATTTTTTGAAAACTTGTTTTAACAATTGGCTATAAACAATTGAATGCTCGACTTTTCGGCAAAAAATTGTGATATTCGGATTCAGCGGATCAAAATACATTTAAAAAAGTTTAGCTTAATCCATCGAACTCAAAATTTGACGAACATATAATACCGTATCCACGTTGAAAAACTTTAAACGCGTTTTTCTCGAAGCTATGTTTTTCAAGTCGGTGATCACTATAATTCAAACACTAATCGATGGACTTTGATAAAATATGGTGTGCTTATTGATAGCATTAAAAACTAGTCCTTAATCGAAGGATTTTCATTTTTGTTGAAAATTTCTATTTTTTTTAACAATAAAGGAGCGATTTTTTGGTCGAAAATCGAATGTTATCTGTCAGAAGCCGCCATTTTGTTAATTGTTGAAAAAAAACTCCGATTAAGGACTAGATTTATGGTTAAACTAATGATTTTTTTTGTTTTTTTTTTTAATTTCAGATGATCCAGTAAAATTGATGATAGTCGACACAAAGCACTACACGCCGAAGGGGATCCGACAAAGATGGCGATATTTTTATAAATAATCAATATCTTTCTTTGAAAATTTTTACAAGTCAAGTTGAAATATAACAAAAATCTGTGTAACCACTTTTGTAAAACAAACTTAATTACTATAAAGACAAAAATTATTGAAAATTCTCGTTTTTTCACGCCTTTGGCTGCATCTCACCCCTTAAGCCAGCAAAGTTATTTACAAGTTTACAAAACGAAACGCGACAATTTGCAACACGAATTGATGATTCTGAAGAGTAAGCTTCCGATCCGTTGTGATCCTCAAAATGCGCGACGGCTGCGGCCCTGAAGTTTGCATCCGGCAATTCATCTTGATATCTGAAAAAATGAAATAAAAAATGCCCTTGTAAAACACATTAATACATAATTTTAAAATGGAAGTGCACAAAAATTTGTCATTTTTTTCAACAAATTTGACAAATTCGCATTTGTCACGCTCACGGGCATTGAACGCCGCTGTGAAACAGCTGTCACTTTCACCTGACACCGCGACAAACTTGTATCGGGATAAATAACATATATTTATTAATCCCGAAATTATATTTCCTAATAGTACATTTAAGGGGGGAAATACATATAAATGGTCGAACATGACGAAAAATTTCGTGATTTTTAACAACGCAACTACTGGGCCAATCGATTTGAAAATTTAGAGTCTTTCATTGTACATTAGAAGACACGAAAAACATTTTTTTTTATTCGACAGTAAGTGTTTATCACCAGCCTGCAGCCAATTGTTGCTGAACGAATTTTCGAAATTTGCAGCAGCGATAAAAAAAAAACTATCCGCTTTACGTCAAGTAAAGGTTTTCAGACACATATTCTCCATATTCGATAAAAAATTCAATTAAGTAATCATTTTTTGCATAAAAGACACGAAAATTTTCGGTACAAATTCGATCTCTTTTTCTGAGTACCGCCATTATAAAAAAAATTCAACTTTTTCAACTTTTCTTTGGTTTATCGACAGCGTACTTTCATATAAAGTCCAATGGTTTTTTAATTTTTGTTTGAAATAAAAAAAACTACAGCTGCCGCAGATCAACATCGCGGGGGAGATTCGTTCTGCAACAATTGGCTGCAGGCTGTTGATGAACACTTATTGTCGATAAAAAAATGTTTTTCATGTCTTCTAATATACAATAAAGTATCGTACAAATTTCAAAAAGATTGGTCCAGTGGTTGCGTTGGAAAAAAATCCCGAAATTTTTCGTCATTTTTGACCATTTATGTGTATTTTCTCCCCTTAAATGTAATGAGGTATTCAAAAAGTACTCTGATATAACGCAATTATGTTTTCCTCACTTTTTCATGCGTGTGAACGGTGAACGCCTTGTTATAAATTGTTGATAAGATGTATATTAAGATATGCTGATGCATTTCAAAATTACGTTTGGTGCCAAGGGGGGGCACCCTCTTACCGACCCCCCGAGAGGGGCTCCACCCCCGCCACCCCCGCGCACGCCCGGAATGTATCTTCCATGTGCGATATAGCTTCCATATGAATAACCCGTTTCGTTTTCAGATTTCAGACGGACCGTTTATGCTGGAGTGTCGACCGCTAAAGGTCGCGAAAAAATGTCATCTGCCGGCAGCCATGTTATTGTTGTTTTTCTGCATTTTTTATTTCTTTTTCAAAGTCGCTCAATATATGTACCTTTGTGTTAAAAATAAATGCGTTATTTTTTCACCAACCGTTTCTCAGAAAAACATCGGAATTTGGCAATTTTTTCGGACCGCCAGGTAGATGTAGCCCGTTAATGTTACACGAGACGCATCGTTTTCGATAAACGCCGGTAAATTGAACAACGAATATATTACGGAGAAATGTCTAAGTGAACATTGTACGGATGTAACGGGTAAGAATGATAATAAATGGTTACAGAGGATGGTCAGTATCGTGGCGTTGATCGAAACTCACCGGTCCATTGGAAGAAGCTGAACACGTTGGACATCTGTGAGGTTTTTCCGCGGCGTGGTGCTCCATGTGCCGACGATATAATGTCTCACGCGTAAACTCTTGACCGCAAATGTCGCATCGCATTTTGTCGGCAGCCTGCGTAGAAAGCCAATCAATAACAAACACTTCAAAACTTCGCGGGTGTCAAAAAAAAAAACAAAACAAGTATGTCAAAGCATACTAGCGAGTTACAGAGAACAGAATAAATTATTGGCAACGTATAACAATAATATCAATGATGAAAAAATAAGCTGTATGAAAATTTAAGATTGCGTGTACAAGAAAAAAAAATTCTACACGATCTTAGTCGAAAGTGAATTATAATGTTTAGTGTTGTTGATAACAATTGAGCAAAATAGAAGAACGAAGGTTTTTTTTGATGACAACTAATTTTACAAGGTTATACGTAGTATAAATGTACCAAAAATTGAACTATTTTGCATACAACTCTGCCAAAAACGCAAATTTCTATTTGCTTTTTAATCCTTCATTCAATAACGAGCTACACTCATCTACGAACAGATTTTTTTTTCAATTTCAGGTAAAGCTATCATGAGTTATCCTGACCACTACGTGGACACTTTATTGCGGGGTCTCCGAAAACTAGGTCACAGCGGCTGAATTTCTCGAAATGTTGGATGAGATTTATTTTCAATATTGCTGAAATGTCGCTCTTTTATGTGCTCAACATTTTGAATAAAATAATTTATATATTATATGTAGAAAAAAAATTGAGATACGATGGCGGCGTGCAAGACGAAGACCGATAGAGAGCGAGGAAGAGCGAAACAGGCAGAAAGGCAAGAAAAGCAGAACAGAAACAAGAACTTACCTTTACAATCGTTTAAAATCACTATTAGTCCCAGGGGACCGCGTGGTGAACAGCTCAATTTCACAATACTCGCTAACACATATAGCACGTCCACTCGCTATTGCATCTGCACTCCGACTCCCGTTTTCGCCAATCAGCTTCACAACAAGCTGGCGCGCACGCGCACGCCAGGTTGTTGCCGGTTGGACACCAGCATTCGCGCCACTCATCTCCCTTTTCGGCGGGCTTTTCGAACGCTCCCTTTCACGCCGCTAATAATTTAGTATTCCAATTTTTTTTATCAAGGGCCCCAAGCTACAGTTATTCTCAACTAAACGTTGAGAAGCCATTCGGTTTTAAAAAACACGCCTCGTATAATATGAATATGCCACGCGCGATTAACCATGTCATGGGAGAATAGACGGAAATTCATTATTTCTATCAGTACATTTGGAGTACGGCGTACCTCCAGGGTACCCGTAAAGCATATTGGAAATGTACTGCAGCAGGCGTATCGCCGCGGTACCGGTACGGCGTGCCGCAAATGTATTGCTGTACGGCGTACCTCCACGGTTACGGTACGGCATACTGCAAATGTACTGCAGTACGGCGTAACTCGACGGTGGCGGTACCGCGGAGGTACAACTACGCTGGTACTCCGTACGCGTACATTACCGGTGCCGTGCCAGTACGGCGTACTCCACATTTGCGGTACGCTGTACCACCGGTACGTTTGGTTATCTGGGTCTTGTAGAGCATTGAAAACTGCATAAAAAACATTTATGGGTCAAAGTCGTTCAAGGACATTTAAGATCAAAAAGTGACATGAACTTTAATTTTATGTGAAATTACCTTTATTCACAGTAGATGTTCAAAGTGATTGCCGTTGGAATCAATGCAGTATTCCAATGTCCTCATCACGGATTGTGTAGAATTTCTTATCACTTCGGCACTTATCGAATCACAGGCTCGAAGAATTCTCTCACGCATATCATCCGGCGTAGTTGAACGTTCTTTATAAACCAGATCTTTCAAGTAGACCCACAAAAAAAAGTCCAGAGGCGTCAAGTCTGGCGAGCGAGCCGGCCACGATACCGCTCCTTCGCGTCCAATCCAACGATTTGGAAATCTCTTTTGCAATTCATTTCTAGCTATCAGCGAAAAATGTACCGGGCACCCATCGTGTTAATACCACATTCTGTTTCTTGTTTCTAAATGTATTTCTTCCAATAACGGACCTAATGTTTCTTGAAGGAATGTGGTGTACTTCCTACCATTAAGATTCCCTTCGATGAAATAAGGGCCTATGATTCTATCCTCAATAATCCCGCACCATACATTAACCGACCACGGTCTTTGGTGTGCAACATTCCGCAGCCAATGTGGATTTTCAGTTGACCACAAATGCATGTTATATAGGTTAATATTTCCATGATTCATAAATGTTGCCTCATCAGTAAATAAAATCCGATTAATAAATGAGTCATCTCTCTGAATCTGTCGTTGAGCCCAACGGCAAAATTCAGTGCGATTCATGAAATCCGTACCAGTTAATTCCTGGTGGAGACTAATGTGGTAAGGATGGTATTTATGACGATGTAGAACACGTAGAATACTTCTTTGGCTTACGCCAGATTCCCTCGTAATTTGACGAGAATTCGCACAAGGGTCTCGATGAACGGCGGCAAGAACACCAATTTCTGTTTCTTCGTTAGTAGCTCGCTTTTGTCGGTTACTTTCCCGACGGGTTAAGGATCCAGATGTCCTCAGTTTAGTGTACAAAATTTGAAATGTACGGCGTGTAGGATGAGAATGTTCAGGAAATCTTTCAGCGTATAAGTCTTGTTACGTGCCGAAGGCACAGGGTATTTATCTCCCTACAACTCTACTTGCGAGAAGTGCGAGTTAAATTATTTACGGGGGCCCTCTCTACTTTGCGTCCCATACGGGCCCGCTTATTTTATGTCTTGAAATGGATACATAGGAAAATGATGATAGAACACGAATTCACCCAACCAATACTTAACGTATATTATACCAGTAAACTAATGCGGTAGCGCAAAATACAAATAGAGATTAAAGAAAAATTAATGGAACCCAAAATAACGCGCGGTTAAAAGGCGAATAGTTGACGCGAGTCTGATGTACGATAGCGCATACGTCCCCGGTGCGGCGCCCTACACACACACTCCCATGCATACACATACCCTCTCCCGCACACCGTACAAACGTTGTAACATGAGCGACTTACACTTTGACGTCGCTGAACCACTGCGAGTGTCTGCGTGGAGGTAGTACACTACGGCGCGCTGACACAAATCGGAATTGTTGACGGTATAACACTCGCAGAGTGATATCGAAGAAATAGAATTGATCGGAAAATGTATTATTAACAATAGGTAAATTTAACGCACGAAATGCGCGGGTCGCCAAATAATAGTAATACGGGGTAATGAAATGATACCAAACTAGATTTATTAGACATTAAGATTATCGGCCCGAGACTTATATTCGCGACGCGAGGAACTTCAGGGGACAGCTAACAACCCACGCGACTAAACGACGGTTACAAAGGGGTTGTGCTGTATCCGCGAGATTTACGGCACGCTATGCGAAGGCTAACGGGTGGGAGCCTTTTTCCCATTACTCGATAATTCGGAGTTCTAATGGAGACTGAATTGGGAAAAAGTACTTCTCGCTCTCCAATAATGGTTATAATTATTGGTGGAGAGTGGGGATGGGAAAAAGAAACGAAAGCGAAAACGGAGACTCCGCTCCGTCAGCACTGCGTGATCGGGCCCGGAGTGGTCGAGAGCAGCCAAACTCACGCCACCACGACTCTCCACATTCCTGGTGATCGCGGAGGTCACCGCACCCTGGGACGGCACGAGGCACGGCCGCTCTTGCAAAATTCTCAAAAGGAAAAATAAAAAGAACGGGTCGTGACACCCACCCGCCCTTGAGATCAATCGACGTCCTCGTCGACAACCGGAATTAACAGAATCGGAACAATAATGAGATTTATAGATTGCGGACTTACAATTACGGCGCGTCATCTCACACACACACTCATACCGCGGCGCACGCACAGGTTGTGAGTGAAATATCATCGGACGGTTCTTCTTGATCTTGGAGTTATCCGTTAGTTCCTCCGAGGGCGACAAGGGATTGTCCATAGGGCCGTCCGACCCGCCTTGGTCTGAATTGTAGTCGTCTACGGGACTAGCGCTTCTTGTCGACGAAGTTGGCGAGGCGCGGGGTCAATAGGTGCCCCGTGCACTCCTAATCCCGCGGAGGGTGTTACATATCTTCATCAAGTACTCTCTCGGTTCGGCGACGGACCGTAGCATAAACAGCATTATGTCGCGCCGGGGGTTGGAGTTCGACTTCAGCGTCATTCATTTTAGCAGCGTCTTTCTTTGGGGCACAAACTAACGCCCTACATGCGCGCGTGATCGAGAGCGTCAACCGAGAGAGATAGAGTAGTATACCGAGAACTATGCAGGCCTGACCAGCAAAGCCAGCATACGTGATGTACTGTTGATGGGCTTTCTCTCTCCGACGTTCACCAACGGCGTGAACCTCTCGCTGGAGGGCGTAGAGAGACTCTCCATTGCCGTGTTCATCCCAGCTCGAGCCCTTATCACTTTGTGGTGAGAGCGACAGACGGATCGAGGTTCCCGCAGCGTTACTCATTGGATACAACTCATTGGATAGACGCGTGGATACATTTAACGTTACGCCTGGTTGATAGTCGTATTGTATCGTATTCTCATATGCGCGCCTACCAGCCAAAGTAATTCCATGGGTTGTTCCATAGCAGTTAGGGTCAAGTTGTAATAGGCCTGCTCCCTTCAATTGCACCGATTGATGCAGCGTATTCGGGCAGACAACTCGAACCGTCGTCTCTCGTGGTAGGGAATAGAGCCATCCTCCCTGCGTTGGCAGGTAAATCCAATGTACATCGTGTGGAGATTTTATTCGTACATCGCAAGTTCTCAGAACATGATGTGAGGGCCCGATCAGCATTAAAAGCTCACATGTTTAGGTGATGGCGGTATCGTACACGGGGATTCCCGCCGTGCAAATGAATATTCGCTCCACTTGCTTGCACGTGGCTCGGTATGCCGAGTCAGCGAGGAAATACGTTCGTTGATCCCCTGAAATCGCGATGTATGGGGCAGCTGGATTGATGTGAGCCGTTCCTGTACAATTGTTGAATTGCTGCGGCACCGGCCATGATCGTATCTGATAAAAATCATACTTCATACGATCCAATAATGGTATATGAATTATTATCAGAACCTTGTCCTGATGAGAGATCAAATCAGTGCGCACGAGCGTGTTCAAGGACTCCGGTCGTAAATGTTCAAGTGGTATGGGGAACTCGAGTCCGTCGGATCGGAGTTGAGCTTCCTTCGCTATTGCTATGAGCCTTTCCGTGTGTAGCGTGGCGGGCTCGAATTTCCCTTCTCGAGCTGCTGCAATTATTCGCAGATATTCTCGACAAGCTTCAATATACCTATCGAGTTTGGTTTCAAGCCTGCCCGCATAATTCACAAGCATGGCATGGTACCGGTGGAGCATCGAGCGGTTATTGGCAGCTTGAAGGTCTTTATGCATTTCCAATACGAGGTGGAATACACGATTGACTCGTTCGCTCTCGATCTGATGGGTTTTATCGAGATCTTGTAGCTTGGAAGTGGTGATATGCATCTGTTTTTCCATCAGATGGGCTAGCTCCTGGTTGTTGGAATATAACTGATCGATCTGATCGGTCAAATATTTGACATCCTTCTCGTTGACAGTTCCGAACATCGATCGACTGATTGAGCCAATAAAACCGAATGGAGCAGATCGTTTATGAATTGTAGGAGGACCCTCCGACGATGCTGGTTGTAATCCTGCATCATCGGTTGCCGACCACAACTCAAAAACGAGTTCTTGGGCCTGTTTGAGTCGTGCATTATGATAGTCGCGTCGCAACAACTCGTTGCATGTTTCTGGAGGGCTGTATTTGTTGCAATCGTTATAGGTCTGGGTCAGTAATGTCTCATCCGTCGGGAAAGTACGTGCGAATCTTGCCACGTCGATGAATACAGTGACTCTCCAATCAGCCTGTTGTATTTGTAGTGGTGGTAGGCGCTCATAGTATAAGCCGGAACAGTCTTGTATAAGTGTGACTCGGTACGAAGTACTGGATGCTGGCAGCGCCCGTACGAGTGTGCACGCCAGCGTCGCGATGACCACGCACAACATCGTGGCGTATGTCGATGGGACTTGTAAGATGGCGCCATTACTCTCGGGATCACATCCTCACACCCTTCTGACTCACACATACTCACTCCTCACACTGCTATACTACGTGTACGCTAACTTCACCTTGTCTACATGCTTACGGAATCTCTCTCCATTCACAGTTTGGAGGATGACATTACTTTTATCCGAAATGTGTACAATTTCATAGGGGCCGTGATATCGATTGTCGAATTTTCCTTTACGCGGTTCTATCAACACGTAAGCTTCATCTCCCACTCGACCTTCAAAGGGACGGCTTTTCCTATCATAATATAGCTTTGACCGTTCCTTGGCTTGAATAATATTCGTACCAGCTAATTCACGAACTTCGCATTGTCGTTTGATCAATTCAGTAAGGAAGGAATTGTGGGTGGGGAGCTTTTCATCCAGAGGAAATTCACTCGGTAGTCGAGTGAGCTTCCCATAGACGAGTTCGTGCGGCGTAAAATTTGTCGCCTCATGAACGCTGGTATTAGAGGAAAACTCGGCAAATGGCAACAGGCGGTCCCAATCATCGTATTTATTAACGTAGTGTTTGATGTATTCGGTTAACACGATGTGACTACGTTTTAAAGCGCCATTAGTCTGCGGCCGATACCCCGAGGTAGTGAGTAACCGAATTTTGTAGATCTTGCAAATTTCTCTGAGAAGGTGGTTCGTAAATGACGTACCGCGATCGGAGTGAATTACTCGAGGCGCTCCGAACTGGCTAAACAATCGTCGCAGTAAAGCTTCTGCGATCGTTTGAGCTTTTAAGTGCGGAACCGGTTCCACTAGACAATATTTTGACAAGTGGTCCTGCATAGTTAATATATGCCGGTTACCGTGAGGAGATATCGGCAATGGACCAACAGTGTCCACGGATACTCTGTCAAACGTGTCGGCGGGGGTGTCAGTGATAAGCATCGGCTCGTGAGTTTTTGCTCGAACGAGTTTCTGCTCCTGACAACCCTCACAATGCCGGATATAGTTTTGGACATCGTTACGTAAGTAGGCCAGTAGAAACGCTCGCGTATTCTGCGATACGTTTTTGTTACGCCCTTGTAACCTCCGAGAAGACTATCGTGAGATTCATGGATTATTCTATCCTGCTCTTCGACACTCGGTATTTTGGTTTTACCATACAGATTACAATGGAAATTCCAAAATTTTCGAAAATTTCCTGAATCGTTTCCAGTAACCATCCCGCCGGTAAATCGTCGGTAGGGCTGCCATGACGAGAGACGCGAAGAGTTTTAGCGTCTGAATTATTTAATAATCTTCTTAAATTTTCCAGACTCAGACGAAGATTTGCTGGACTCGTTTCGTCATAGTAGCCCCGCTTTATTATTAGGCTATAAACTTTGTATTGACCGAGCGGGGTAATAGCGATTTGACCAATATTGAAATTTTTTTCTTTTATGGATATTTGATCAACCATACCTACACTCCCGCTCAAAAGTTTGGATACACTCATCGATATTTCTTGCCGCACTTGAAGTTGGATAACTCTGCCAAAAAAAAGATATCCAAATTCCCAAGGCGGCGTTTGAAAAAGGGTGTATCAGGCTACAGTTTGTCGATTATAAAAAATTTTTACGATTTTTTTTCGACCCAGTACGCCCTTTGGTACTTGACCGTTTTTAGGCCTTTTTTCGACCATCGCGAATCGGGCGCACATTTTGAGGAAATTTTTTGTATTTTTTTTTACCATGAAAAACTCAAAAGGGATAATAACAACTCCATCTTCCTCTATTTAAAAAATTTTTGCGATTTTTTTTCGAAATGTCATTTTATTTTTTGCTAAAAAAGATAGATTTTGAAAAATTCAGAATAACTCGAGAAGAATAGGGTTAAAAAAAAACATCAGGGATGAAAAAACTTGCGTATTTTTATACTGAATTCCCTGGAATTTTTTCAGAATTTTTCCCCGAAATTTTTTTTTTTTTGTGTATTCACTCAATAAAAATACTCCAAAAAAACAAATTCGGAGCACAATTCTGAAAAAAATCCAGGCGATCCAGTATAAAAATACGCAACTTTTTGCATCCCTGATGTTTTTTTAAAACCCTATTGTTCTCGAGTTATTCTGAATTTTTCAAAATCTATCTTTTTTAGCAAAAAATGAAATGACATTGTTACGTCCGGTCCCACGGTGGACTTTTCTTTTTTTTGTACTTTTTGTACTTTTGTACTTTTGTAACGTCGTGTCTCTGTGCGGTGTCGGGTAAAAATCGCCTAAGCGAGACCGGATGTGCCCGGTCGAATTCTGCTGATCGGACATCGCCTGATCCACAGAATTCGACCGTGAGACTCCGGGATCGGGCAAGTTTCCATCAACGTGGACAAAAATCCCCACCGGGGTGATAGCCACCGAGCCGATGTCGGTCCAGTGGCAGCAAAACATCGTTAGTTCCAATTTGTCCACGGTTCGCTCCTGGAGTCGGAGAAAACTCCTATGGCCGTATTCATAGTCTCTCCTTATCTCAAGGATAAAGGACGCCTTGATGAAGGCTTCCTTGAATCTCAAAGGCGTCCTTGTTTCATAGTCGCAACTCGACTCTCCCTCCCAGAAGGAAGACATATTTAGGGATATGTGATTGCTTATGGTGGTAAAACCGCTGATAGAAGCGCCACTCGGCTATATTTGAAACTAATTCAAACCGCTCGGCTCTCGATTGTATAGCCTCGAGTGTATAACCTCAAAGTTCAAAATTAGAAATTGAGTTGCGACGAGTACAATTATGGATGAAGGAAAGAATGTTCATTATACAGAGCGCGAAAGGCTGTTATTAGCTCAGCTTTTTTTTAACTCCGTTCACTGCGATACGTTTCGAAACTTTTTACGTGCTCCACGTTTAACTGTTTTTGAGGTTAACCTGTAGACTGGTCTGCGATACAGATAAAAACTGCATAGACGCCAAGCGCAAGCGCAAGCGTTAGTCATATGAAACGAAACAGCCAATCCCAGCGCAGAAGGTTTCCTCAAGGCAGCTCGAGACCTGCCTTGAAACAAGGAGGCCAATAAGGATCCTTGTTCTGTCAATGAAGGTCTATGAAACGCGAAATGAGGAACAAGGAAGCCTTGTTCCTCAAGGAAGGACTATGAATACGGCCCCTAGTAACAGTAGTACTCGCGGCGGTGTAATAAGTCCAGGCTAGCAACCCGGCGGACCCGCACAGAGACGTCAGTCTTTACTAGTAACGTAGTTAGGTAACGACATACTCGCGGCGGTGTAGTAAGACCTGGGTAGCGACCCGGCGGACCCGCATAGAGGCATTGATCGTTACGTTAGAAAACCATATTTTTCTCTAAAATCCTAAATATCTATCGAGCCAATGATAAAGGTGCGGGGCCTACGTTGAAGCCCCGGACAAAATAGAGGACACATAAGTTCAGCGTGCGGTACGTGGGAGTGAAACGCCGGGAGATTGTCCCCGCGGAAGAGCGTGAAGAGTGAGTGAGTGAGAGAGCGACGCGGGTGAAAGTGTCCCCGCGAAAGGGCGTGACTACACGCAAGGATGTAACTAGATTAACCACAGTATGATAAAATAGCTTTTATAAACATTTACCCCTAAATACCCATTGTCAGAATTGTTTCCCCACTCCCAATTTCCACAGGAGAGTTTGCCGGGCCCGTATGGGACGTGCGGCTATCCCTTCTACTTTAAGGAAATTGTATTGAAGAATCCAAAGATAAATAAACAAAATAAAATCATCCCTTCTGGACGTAACAACATTTCGAAAAAAAATCGCAAAAATTTTTTGAATAGGGGAAGATGGAGCTTTTATCATCCCTTTTGAGTTTTTGATGGTAAAAAAAATACAAAAAAATTCCTCAAAATGTACTCGCGTAACTCGTGAGAGTTACGAGTAAAAATACTCACCTCATCTAGACGAGTTTTTCGTCGAAAAAGCCGCCTTTGGCTCGGCGCACCGCGTTTACGATTCGTGACATCCGTTCGATGAGTTTATCGAGTTGGTCTTGGTTGAGACTCGACCATGCAGCCTGCAAATGCATCCAGAGATCCCCCGTGGAAGATGGACAATATTTCCGGATTTTCCGATCAAGCTCTTCCCACGGAAGCTCGATCGGATTGAGATCCGGTGATTGCGGCGGCCAAACCATGTTGGTGATGATCCCAGTCTTTTCCTTATTTTCCAGATATCCTCTGCAGAGTCTGGAGCTGTGCTTCGGATCGTTGTCCTGCTGCATAACAAAACCATGGCCAATGGTTCGGAGGCCGGATGGAAGAGCGTGTCGAACTAGTATCTGTTTGTATTCTTCCTTTCTCATAATGTCTTCGACTTTTATTAAGTCTCCGGTACCATGACCCGAAACACAGCCCCACACCATCGCAGAGCCACCCCCATGTTTCATAGTGGGCAGTAAGCATTGGGGTGCCATTTTTTCTCCGGGATTTCTTCTCACGAACACTCGTCGACGAGATCCAAATAAGATGAATTTGGACTCGTCGGTCCACAAAACATTTTTCCACTGAGCTACTGTCCACTTTCGATATTTTAAAGCCCACTGGTACCGTTTTTTTTTATTAACGAGACTCAGCAGGGGTTTTTTTTATCGCGACACAGCCTCGGAGCCCAGAATCGAACAGCCGACGTTTTACTGTTGCCAGTGATATCGAGGGTTCGTTCGATTGATTATATTCTGCTCGAATTTCCGCGGCGGTTAATCTTCGATTCCTCTTACTAGTGAGGATGATCTTTTGATCGTCTTGGGGAGTTTTTTTTTTTGGCCGGCCGAAGCGACGACGATCCTGATGGGTGCCCGTCAATTTCCACCTCGCGATCGTTGTCTGGATCCCTTTCAAAGAAACTCTAATTTCTCTTGCAATTTCTCGATATGGAACTCCTTTTTTCCATAGCGCTACTATTGCATCCCGTTTATCGAGAGAAATCTGGTTTTATTCGTGCCATTTATGAAAAATTGATCAATAATTTTCTTGCGAAAATATGCAAATTACGTTTGATTTTGTACTCGCGTTTGAAGCATTCGCACAGAACTGACTGTCGTCGTCGACAACGCTTGTAGTATTCCGCAAAATTTCTCCTTTCTTCTATTTTTTTTTCTTTTTTTCTTTTCTTCTTTCTTCTCCTATTAAAAATGTAACGAGAAAAAAATATGAGAAAAAAGATCACCAATTTCACGACAAAACGATTGTTTTCTTTTTCATGTTTTACCGTGTCCTCAAGGTTATTCAATGCCGTTTTTCTGCAACGCTGTCGCGTGAAAAATAAATCAACATTTTCTCATATTTTTTTCTATTTACATTTTTAATAGAAGAAGAAAGAAAAAAAGAAAAAAATAGAAGAAAGAAGGAGAAATTTTGCGGAATACTACAAGCGTCGTCGACGACCACAGTCAGTTCTGTGCGAATGCTTCAAACGCGAGTACAAAATCAAACGTAATTTGCATATTTTCGCAAGAAAATGATTGATCAATTTTTCATAAATGGCACGAAAAAAACAGATTTCTCTCGATAAACGGGGTGCAATAGTAGCGCTATGGAAAAAAGGAGTTCCATATCGAAAAATTGCATGAGAAATTAGAGTTTCTTTGAAAGGGCACTCATCAGGATCGTCGTCGCTTCGGCTGGCCAAAAAAACAACTCCCCAAGACGATCAAAAGATCATCCTCACTAGTAAGAGGAATCGAAGATTAACCGCCGCGGAAATTCGAGCAGAATATAATCAATCGAACGAACCCTCGATATCACTGACAACAGTAAAACATCGGCTGTTCGATTCTGGGCCTCGAGGCTATGTCGCGATAAGAAAAACCCTGCTGCGTCTGGTTAATAAAAAAAAAACGGTACCAGTGGGCTTTAAAACATCGAAAGTGGACAGTAGCTCAGTGGAAAAATGTTTTGTGGACCGACGAGTCCAAATTCATCGTATTTGGATCTCATCGACGAGTGTTCGTGAGAAGAAATCCCGGAGAAAAAATGGCACCCCAATGCTTACTGCCCACTGTGAAACATGGGGGTGGCTCTGTGATGGTGTGGGGCTGTTTTTCGGGTCATGGTACCGGAGACTTAATAAAAGTCGAAGGAACTATGAGAAAGGAAGAATACAAACAGATACTCGTTCGACACGCTCTTCCATCCGGTCGCCGAACCATTGGCCATGGTTTTGTTATGCAGCAGGACAACGATCCGAAGCACAGCTCCAGACTCTGCAGAGGATATCTGGAAAATGAGGAAAAGACTGGGATCATCACCAACATGGTTTGGCCGCCGCAATCACCGGACCTCAATCCGATCGAGCTTCCGTGGGAAGAGCTTGATCGGAAAATCCGGAAATATTGTCCATCTTCCACGGGGGATCTCTGGATGCATTTGCAGGCTGCATGGTCGAGTCTCAACCAAGACCAACTCGATAAACTCATCGAACGGATGCCACGAATCGTAACCGCGGTGCGCCGAGCCAAAGGCGGCTTTTTCGACGAAAAACTCGTCTCGATGAGGTGGGTATTTTTACTCGTAACTCTCACGAGTTACGCGAGTACATTTTAAGGAAATTTTTTGTATTTTTTCTACCATGAACAACTCAACAGGGATGATAAAAGCTCCATCTTCCTCTATTCAAAAAATTTTTGCGATTTTTTTTCGAAATGTCATTTCATTTTTTGCTAAAAAAGATAGATTTTGAAAAATTCAGAATAAGTCGAGAACAATAGGGTTTAAAAAAAACATCAAGGATGCAAAAAGTTGCGTATTTTTATACTGGATCGCCTGGAATTTTTTCAGAATTTTTCTTCGAAATTTTTTTTTTGGAGTATTTTTATTGAGTGAGAATAGTCTAAAAAAAAAAATTTCGGGGAAAAATTCTGAAAAATTCCAGGCGATTCAGTATAAAAATACACAACTTTTTTCATCCCTGATATTTTTTTCAAAACCCTATTGTTCTCGAGTTATTCTGAATTTTTCAAAATCTATCTTTTTTAGCCAAAAATGAAATGACATTTCGAAAAAAAATCGCAAAATATTTTTATATAGAGGAAGATGGAGTTTTTATCACCCCTTTTTAGTTTTTCATGGTAAAAAAAAATACAAAAAATTTCCTTAAAATGTGCGCCCGATTCGCGATGGTCGAAAAAAGGCCTAAAAACGGTCAAGTACCAAAGGGCGTACTGAGTCGAAAAAAAATCGTAAACATTTTTTTAAATCGACAAACTGTAGCCTGATACACTCTTTTTCAAACGCCGCCTTGGGAATTTGGATATCTTTTTTTTTTGGCAGAGTTGTCCCACTTCAAGTGCGGCAAGAAATATCGATGTGTGTATCCAAACTTTTGAGCGGGAGTGTAAGTCGGACAGTAATTTTCCATTTGGGTCTACGAATTCTCCATCCGAGGAAATAATATGAACGATATTGTCTCGACAATATGTCGAGCATTCGCGTGTTCCAGTTATGGGAGATTCGTTGGAAAATATATTTTCCTCATTTCCCCGCGTCGCATTATTCTCGTCCCTGGCCTGGGCCTGTGAGCGAGAGAGAGACATTTTGTCGTCTAGTAATACGATGGGGGTTGTCGATGTTTCTGTTGTTGTCTCCTTTGTTACCACGCGTTGAACGGCTGTCGGAGAACCCGGCTTAAGCGAGGGGAGGAAAGAGCATGATGGCCACTCGTCCGTAGACACGGCTCGGTCGTCCTCTTCGCGGGAAGATGGGAGTGGGGGAGTCTCTGGACGAAGCATCTGATGTAGCGATGGAGCTCTACGGTGAGGGGGCGAGGAGTGGAGCGCGGGCGCATCTCGCTCTACTACAGTCTCCTGCATCATGGTTGAGGCGGCCGCGGGCCCCTCGGGCATCATACTATCGCATAGTGTAGGATGGCCTTGCTCGTGTCCATGCTTTGTTCTAATACCCGCAAAACTCGTGCGTCTCAAGAGTTCTTCTTCGGTCAGTGACTGTGATTTTTGGGTCAGCTGATCGATGCGACGTGCCAGTTCCACATCTCCCTTCTCCTCGCAAAAGGGGTCTAATTCATTAAACAATTCCTGATCCTCCTCGTCCACTTCGTCTCCGTCGGATGCATGTTCCGGTAGCAGAATTTGTTCGAGGTCCGAGGAAGCATCCGAATCCTTTTCAAATTTTTCCTCGAGTTGCCGAAGCGACTCATGAAATTGTTTAAAAGATCGTTGCAGTTCCTGTGTAATGCCCTTTTGTTGCACCTGCACCATTTCCTCCACGGGTGTGCTATCTTCGGAGTCGCTCGCGGGAGGGCTCACGATGATAGCCGTTTCCGCGGGGGAGGGGCGCTCGATCGGCTTTGCCGGGGAAGATCGTTCTCTGTCCTCCTCGGGAGGTCGTTTGGGCGGCCTTCCGAGCCTTCGAGGCGGAAGGAGAGGTGCAGGGAGCATGCTACGATGCAAACGTAGTATCGGTCGCACCTGTTCTTCGGAGCTAGATTCGGAGATCTCCGCAGCGAGTGGCGTAGGGCGAGGGGCCAGCCTTGAAGCTAGTCGACTACGAGTCCGAGCAACAACGACGCTCGTGCCAAGCAATTCGGGTACCTTCGAGTTTTTACTCGTAGACGGAGCTCGATGCAAACGTATTGACTCACCCCGCTGAGGATCTGAATGGAGCCTCGGTCTACTCGTCTCACTCCTAAGGCGTTGTATGGGCAATACTTTTGCCATTTCCTCGGCCGACTCGCTCTCGCTGGATTCTGAACTGAATGAGTTGATCGGGTTTCGCGAGAGAACGTCAGCGTTGATATTTAATCGACCGGGTTTGTAGACAAATGCGTAGTCGTAATTTCGCAAAATTAGACGCCATCGAATTAACCTCTTACCTGGATCATTCATTGAACCTATCCACTTAAGCGGCTCATGATCGCTAATTAATTTGAATTTACGACCATATAGATACGGCTGAAAATTCTCTAAAGCTTTCACCACCGCGAGACATTCTTTCTCTGTTGTGCCATAGTTAACCTCGGCCTTCAGGAGAATGCGCGATAAATAAGCGATAGGGAGGTCCATGCCATTATGCTCTTGTCCCAACACCGCTCCGACAGCAAAGTCAGACGCATCAGTAGTCAGAGTAAAAGGACGATAAAAATCGGGGTGTTGAAGAATCGGTTCTTTACACAGAGTTCTGCGTAGGCTTCGGAAACTGCGTCGCTGCACGACTCCCCAGGAGAAGGCTTTTCCCTTCTTCAATAGATCTGAAAGGGGTTTCGCGCGACCAGAAAAATTCGCGATGAAACGTCGATAATATCCGGTAAGTCCGAGGAACTGCCGAACATTCTTTGCTGTTTTTGGGGTCGGGAATATATTTGCAGTTTCCAACTTTTTTGGATCGGGCCTTAGCCCATCTCGACCGATAATATGTCCCAGATAAGCGACTTCCTTTCGGAGGAATTCACATTTATCTGGCTCAAGGACAAGATTGGCATGTCGCAATCGTTCAAATAGCCTGCGAACCTTTTTTTCATGCTCTTCCAACGTTTTGGCAAATATTACGACATCGTCAAGGTATATAAACAATTCGGTGCCTTGTAGACCTTGCAATACATTATCCATAAGTCGTTGGAAGGTCGCGGGAGCATTTTTTAATCCCTCGGGCATCCGAACGTATTCGTAATGTCCGTTGAGAGTAGAAAACGCTGTCTTCGGGCTATCCCTGGGATCCATCGGGATTTGTTGAAATCCGCTGGCAAGGTTAAAAGTCAAGAAATACCCCGCCTCACCCAATCGGTCCAATATATCCAGTATATTGGGCAATGGGTAAGCGTCGGATACGGTTTTTTCATTTAATTTGCGGAAATCGATTACCATCCTCATTCGCGGCCTACCCTGAGAATCAGGCTTTTTCGGAACTATCCATATCGGAGAGTTATATGGCGATTGGGAGGGAACGATAATTCCGTTCTCGAGTTTCTTTGCCACTTGCGATTGAACCTCATCTCGATGGATCGACGGAAAACGATATTGACACGTATTTATTGGTAAGTCATCGACCGTAGATATTCGATGGGCCACGCGCGAGGTACATGGTAAGATGTCTCCCGGCAGTTTAAAGCGCATCGGATCCTCTTCAACCAAACGGCACACATGCTGTCGCTCGTGCTCGTTCGGATTATCGAGACGCAATGCCCTCAAAACTGCGGACACGCGATCTTTCGGTGGTTCAGCGCCCTCGTCGGTTGAGTCTTCACTCTCCGATCGAGGATCGCCATCCACGTTGCAATATTCGAAGGGAATAATTTCTTGTGGGGCGATCTCTATATCTACATCGCAATCGAGAGTGTTAACCGCGAGCACGTGGGAAATACCATTTTTCTGCGAGACCAGCGCGTCACCAATACACAGACCCTCTTCCGTATCGATGCGCGGTAGAAATCCCTCGGTCAGGTCCGTATTCGTCACCTCAATGGGCATTTGCTATCGCATGCGCGCCTTTATGGTGAAAATTCTCCTGACCGGGGATGATACCCCGCTTGGTGAACGTGAACAAGATTGATCTGACATTAAGAAGGGCCGAGGCCGAATCGGGTCGCTGGCCATCACGAGAGCGTTATGGTGAAATGATAATTCGGCTTTTTCGCGACGCAAGAAAGGTCTTCCGATTAGACCATTACTGTCAGTTGCGAATTCTTTAACAACGTGGAATGTATGAGGCAGGTTATTTATCGATAATGTTACAGTACCGAGTGACCATGATTTTTCACCGGAGGGTCCGGTGTATTGTCGGCGCTTTGCGGGGCCGTAATTTATATCTTCGCGAAGAGCGCGTAATTTAATAAAGTTCAATCGCGATCCCGAATCACCGATGAAAGTTCAGGGGCGGACAGTCTTATTACCGGCGACTCGATACCATCGTCGGAATCCGAGAACGGCAAGACCTCGCAGTCGGAATCCGGAGCGGTTAACTTCCCTATTTCCGTTGATCCTGAAAAGTTACCGCGGGTTTTCGAGGGTCGGCACCCGTTGTTCGCAATTTCGCTTGGCCCGTCGCTTCGCGGCGACGAGCCCCTTGCGAGTTTAAGTGTTCAGTGCTCGATGTATCGAGTGTACCGTTACGCGGACTCGGGGACGAATTTCGCGGGTTACTCGCGGCTCGAGAGCCTTTCTCCGTCCATGGGCAGCATGCGCATCCGCCATTATGGCAGCATCAATACCTCTGTCCACAGTTAGCCGTCCATTGATTCCAAGGGCAGCATATGCACAGCCCGTTCCTCGCATACAGCAATATCGTCGGTCGCATCCCTGATCGCCGTCATCGATCCGAGGACTGGGGGATCGCGAACGTTCCCTATCTCGAGGTTTTAATATGCCGGGCAATCTTGAGTTTCCGGGATCCAACGGTCTTTCCCGGCGGCGCAATCGATCAGGGTGATTGGATTCGTCAAATCGATCAAATCGATTCGACTGACTCGATCTCTTGAATCTATCAGATCGATCAGGCCTCGCAAACTGACTCGGACTAACACTGCGGTCCCTAATAAGCAATGAAGCTTGTGAATCCGGAGAGGGAGTACGGGATCTGACTTTACGGGGAGTCGATTTCCTCGGATCAACGTTTTTGGACTCCCCCTTCGCGACCAATGCCAGAGGTTCCGAGGATGAACGCGTACGATCTTGAGACACGGCATCTCTCTCGTGGCTAAATTCCGCGAGAGTCGGAGCAATCTGAAAAGCATCCTTCAATGTTTTAGGAGCTGCTATTATCAATAACTCGCCCACTCGCGAGGATACTGCCCGGATGATGGCATTTAATGCTGATTTGCTGAGAGGGTCGGTAGGTTGTGTAGGTAGATCGAAACCGTAGTCAACCTTTCAGGCATTACGCGCTAGGCCGATCAGACCGCGCGTACGATTGTACAAACCCTGTAACGATTCTCCCTGAGATAATCGAAGCCGAAGAAGATCCGACATATAGTCATCATACTTCCTAGGCTGCGATAATCCTTCTTTCAGAACCGTTATGAGCTCGGCAGTCGTGTTAATGACTTCGCCCTGTACACAAGCCCGTGCTTCGCCACGTAACCGACTTAACACGGATGCGACAAACTCCGCTTCTCTTCCCTGCTCGACGAACGGCAGCGCATTTTGAATGTTTTGGAGGAAATCTTTTAAAGGGTAATTTGACCCGTCAAATTCAGGAAAATTATTCAAACGACTCTGCAAGTTCATTCCCCCTATCATTGTTGATATCTGATTGATAGAGGTCGCAAGCATTTGCGAAACGTTAGGATCGTCAGCCGCCATTTAGAATGGAGTGAATCACACACGCGTTAGGATCAGGTAAATTCGACAATCGATAGTACAATAATTATAAAGTATGAGTAGGGTAGCGACTCGCGTCAGGCACCGATTTTCGAAAAAGAATGAAGTCTATAAAAATTTTAGAGAGAATTCAGAATTGTATTAGATCAAAATTTAGAAGGATAGAGAGGTATCCCACCGCTGCCACCAAAAGTTGTTACGTGCCGAAGGCACAGGGTATTTATCACCCTACAACTGTACTCGCGAGAAGCGCGAGTTAAATTATTTACGTGGGCCCTCTCTACTTTGCGTTCCATACGGGCCCGCTTATTTTATGTCCTGAAATGGATATATAGGAAAATGATGATAGAACACGAATTCACCCAACCAATACTTAACGTATATTATACCAGTAAACTAATGCGGTAGCGCAAAATACAAATAAAGATTAAAGAAAAATTAATGGAACCCAAAATAACGCGCGGTTAAAAATCGAATAGTTGACGCGAGTCTGATGTACGATAGCGCAAACGTCCCCGGTGCGGCGCCCTACACACACACTCCCATGCATACACATACCCTCTCCCGCACACCGTACAAACGTTGTAACATGAGCGACATACACTTTGACGTCGCTGAACCACTGCGAGTGTCTGCGTGGAGGTAGTACACTACGGCGCACTGACACAAATCGGAATTGTTGACGGTATAACACTCGCAGAGTGATATCGAAGAAATAGAATCGATCGGAAAATGTATTATTAACAATAGGTAAATTTAACGCACGTACTGCGAGGATCGCCAAATAATAGTAATACGGGGTAATGAAATGATACCAAACTAGATTTATTAGACATTAAGATTATCGGCCCGAGACTTATATTCGCGACGCGAGGAACTTCAGGGGACAGCTAACAACCTACGCGACTAAACGACGGTTACAAAGGGGTTGTGCTGTATCCGCGAGATTTACGGCACGCTATGCGAAGGCTAACGGGTAGGAGCCTTTTTCCCATTACTCGATTATTCGGAGTTCTAATGGAGACTGAATTGGGAAAAAGTACTTCTCGCTCTCTAATAATGGTTATAATTATTGGTGGAGGGTGGGGATGGGAAAGAGAAACGAAAGCGAAAATGGAGACTCCGCTCCGTCAGCACTGCGTGATCGGGCCCGGAGTGGTCGAGAGCAGCCAAATTCACGTCACCCCGACTCTGCACACCGCACCCTGGGACGGCACGAGGCACGGCCGCTCTTGCAAAATTCTCAAAAGGTAAAATGAAAAGTACGGCTCGTGATAGTCTCTAGCTCTCACTGTATTTTTCTGACATTCTCTGTAAATTAGAAGCATATCAGTTTGCTCTTCAACAGAATACATCATTTACATTCGCTTGATTCATTAATACTAGTCTCACCGTTCTTACCATCGTTATCTTGGGATCGTTTGGGCGAAACATTGTACAATGTTCCGTGTACATTGTAGGTTTGGTACCGTTGTTTACATGCAAGACAATGGTAAGACTTCGACGATACGTACTGAAGTAATAAGAAATTCGTGATGAGGAGATTGCAATAATGCATTGATTCCAATGGCAATCACTTTGAACATCTACTGTGAATAAAGGTAATTTCACATAAAGTTCAATAAAGTTCATGTCACTTTTTGATCTTAAATGACCTTGAACGACTTTGACCCCTAAATGTTTTTTATGCAGTTTTCGATGCTCTACAAAATAGTTGAAAAAAATGTACCGTCCCATATAAAAAAGTAGAGGTGACCTTTACTGTGCGACCGCGCCTCCACTGATATGAAAAAATGGTCGTATTTGATGGCCCCTTCCGTACGGTACAACTTTTGGTTCAAACATTTTTATGTGACGTCGATAATTACAGAGATATTCAAGGTGGCAACAGTTAGTGCCCACCCTGTAAACAGCGTATCTTCAGTGTGAATATGATGTGTGATAATGTGTAAAACTTTTGTTGCGATTCAACATTGTTGTCAACTTTCTTGTATCTAGAACTAAATTTTGTTTGTTACTGCTTCCGCAATGACAAAAAAGCGTTGACTTACTTTCTGTATTTCGTTATTATTCTTTATCTGTACAGCGTATCATAATGTGTGATAATTTGTAGATGTTTTGTCTAGATTCGAAATTCTTATGAATTTTGTGAGAGTGATAAACTATTATTTCGTCATGAGAAGACATTTTCTAGCGCGCAAAATTTCCTAACTTGTACCCCCCCCCCCCACCCCACGTAACAGAACCGCAATGCCTAGCCTAAATCTCCTCCTCCATATTCCGTTACGAAATGGGTGCTTTGTCGTCAATAATTGCGTTTTTTTTTCAAAGGAATAACTAATTATGAAAGGATCGGGTTTATACTCATTTTATGAAGTATATAGACATCTAGTTTTATATCCATTTTTGTGATTTCTTTAAAAATTAACGTTGATTTGGCGACGAAAAAAAATTCTCTTCATTGTCCCATCGATATCTTTATGAAAGGTTATCTGTAAATAAAAAGTCAACAATTTATCGATATCTATACAAATGTAGCTATCGTTATGCGTAGCCGTTTTTTTATTTTGGTTTTTTTTACAAAATGCCGACAGTGTGGACATTTTTTTCTATTTTCAAGGCTCTTTTTTTCAAGGGCGTCGCCAAGGTGGGTGGCAGGGGGCTGGCTGGTGCCCCCCTAGATATTTGAAAGCATGTCTTTGAGGGTCTAAAATGTCGAAAATTCGTATTTCCCGCACCCTCCCTTCCCCATCTTGCCACCCTTGGCCCATTAGTTGGCGACGCCCTTGCTTTTTGTACTCAAGCAATCTTTAAAAATAGTAATCATCAAAATTAAAAAAATCGGCTACGTACAATCTTAGTCACTGCGATTACAAAAATGTTTTATAAAACTGAAAATCGGCTGATAAGTTTTTGAGTAATCACTGAGACAAGGTCGAAAAAAGTATTTTCGAGAAAATCGCGATCAAAGTTTTCATTCCGTTTTTCTTGATATAAAGTTATGTTTTTTTTCTATAATATTGATACTTACATTAGAGTATCAAGTCGCGGGAGGTATGACGGTTTTTCATCTTCATTATATTTTTCAAAATAATACGAGCTTGCACTTTATCTATTCTGAACGATGAGTTTTAATTTTTAAAAACTTGAACATGCAGAAATGTTGCTATTTCTGACAGTTCTAAAATCGTGACGTAACCCAAACCTCGACTCCCCCCCCTCGCCCACGTACTGAGACCGTAACGCCAAGCCGAACCCATCCCCCCCGCCAATTACGTTACGTAATTTATGGACGCCCCCTTATGTAGTCTCCATGCAGTGATGAATAGTGGTAGTTGTCCTTCCCATTAAGGAGGTACGATCATTACTACGAATCCAACTTTCGGATTTGAAATTTTTATATGATTTCGACGAATATTTTATGCGCCTATTGCCAAAATTTGAACTATTTTGACCGTTTAGTTTTTTCGCAATAAAATTGCAAAGCCGAGCACTTTGAGTTACTGAACCACGTCGTGTTATGGAGTCGGTCAACCGGAAGTGCGGTGAGCACGGCCAGCCTGTTCACGTATCCAACTAAACCCGTTGAAAAACTGGAATTCGATAGATTAGATATAATAGATATTGTAAAAAATAAGAAAATCAATCTTCACCGTGTAGTTAAAGGACTGCATTACAAGAAAGTTTCCATTTCCGGTTGAAAATGGTCAGAACGACGAAATAGCACCCACATACTTCAGCAACGTCGCGAGTAACAGCTGATGCATTTGGCGAACATAACCTAGCTATGTTTTGTAATTATTTTGAATCGAAGCCGCCACAGAATATGCAAACACCAATTCATGGAGTTTTATCATTTATCACGTATCAATAATTTGTATAATTATATTCTGCCTATCATGTTAATTCCGCTGAGGTAATTCAAGCCTATTTTAATACGTTTCCGGCTGATTTTTTGATATGTCTTTTTAGTCCGCTTTTAAGGTAGACATGTTAATATTATTATTATGAAGACTACTACCGGGTCATTGACAACCTAATTTTTCAGTTTTTACTAGGCGCGCAACTTAGTTTCCGGGTTTTTTAACCAATAAAAAATCGAAAATTTCAAGACAAATACAAAAAATGGTTCATTCGAAGTATTGTCCATCGCTATTTACACATTTTTGCCATCTCTCTGGCCATACATAAATAACGCGACGATAAAAAGACGCGTCTTTGCACTGAAAACATTCGTCCAACCAATTTTGTACTGCATCGTCATTGGCCAAGTGTGGCCCACCCAAGCCATGCGCCATCGACCGCAACAAGTCATAGTCTGAAGGGGCCAGGTCTGGCGAATACGGCGGGGGCGGTAACAGATCCCATTTCAGTGTTTTTATGGTGTCCTGGACAATGAAGTGCGAGGGCACGGCGCGTTGTCGTGCTGGAATATTCCACGTTCGTGTCTCGTGTCCCATCCTGGCCGTTTTTCGAGCAATGCGTGGGTCAAATTGATTAGTTGTTGTCGGTAGCGATGCCCAATGACAGTTTCGCCGGGTTTCAGCAGCTCGTAGTACACGATTCCTTTATCCCACCAAACGCAGAGCATTGTCGTTTTTCGCCGTCGACGTTGACGCTTCGCCAAGTGGAAGCCACGATTTTCTGCGTTTGGGGATTCTCCAAAATATATGCATTTTTCATCGCCAGTAACAATTCGATGCAGGAAACTTTTTCTGTTCTGCTGCAAAAGCAACATTTCGGAAGTGGCTTCCCGCTTCCCTCAAATGCTGTTTATTTGGCACAAACTTTGACATTTTCGAGGTTAGAAAAAAGATTGTTGCGTTGCGATATTTGTTTATATTACGACTGGCTACACTGTTGCCAGCCCAAGACTTTATTCTGTACTAGATGGCAGCACAAAAACGTACTAAAACGTAATAGACTGAAAGGGGGAAGGGTACCAGATGACTTATGTTTATTATATATATATATATATATATATATATTAGGTTGATAAAAAAGTTGACGCAATAATTTCAATATAATTTATTTATTTATATATCTTATACAAAACATTTCTAATCAACTATATATTCGCCATCGGATCCTATGACACTCGACCATCTAGTTGGCAACTCATTTATTTCCTTTGCCCAATACTGCGGCGGCTGGGACTCAAAGAAGTTTGAAACATCCGTTCTGAGATCGTCGACGGTTTCGAAAGTGTTGTTCCTCAAATATGCCTTCAAATGTCTAAACAAATAGTAACCAGATGGCGCGATGTCGGGAGAGTATGGTGGATGAGGAACGGTATTCCAGTGAACCTCAGTGATTGTTTTGTGTGTTTCCTTTGCGACATGGGGTCTCGCGTTGTCGTGGAGAAGGTGCACAATCGCGCGTCTTGGCCGTTTTTTCTCTTATAGCTTTTGCCAATTCCTGGAGATTCTCGATGTATCGTGTAGAGATCGTCTTGCCTACAGGGAGAAAATTGTGGAACAGCATTCCCTTTGTGTCCCAGAAACAGCACAACAAAATCTTTTGTGAGTGACGAACAGCTTTCGGTTGATGTGGCGGTTTTTCTCCGATAGGAAGCCAATAGGCTAGACGCGTTCTGTTATCATACAAGACCCAGCTTTCATCTTCCGTCACAAGATCTTCTAAAAACTCCTTGCGATGATGGCGAAGCAGAAGAGACTGACAGATGAGGTTTGTTCGCGCTAGCTACACTTTCTACACTTTGACCAGATACACTAATAGAAAGTCTACTGGAGGTGTAAGAAGTGTAGAAAAGTGTAGCTAAAACGAACAGACCCGGTCACGCGGCATTTCTCATTGGCGTCGGTGAGACGGTGTGATATCCATTGAGCTAGAACCTTCCTGTATCCCAAGTTGTGTAAGTGGTTTACTATTGACGGTTGGGTGCAGCCAAGTTCTCTTGCTAACTCGTGCGTACGTGCTTCCGGTTTTTCTTTGATGCAGCGGAGTAATGCGTCTTTATCGATGGTCGATGATCGTCCGGAACGTTCCTTATCTTCAAGGCTTGTGTCTCCAGATTTAAAACCATTGATCCAACGCTGGACTGTTCGATGAGAAACTACGTTCTCGCTGAATGCATCCTGAATATTTTTAGCAGTTGTGCTTGCGTTCGTGCCGCGCCGCCGCTCGTGAAATATGATCGCTCGAAGTTGCTCCTGCGAGATCGAAGCCATTTCTGTCCACTAGAACGCGCGCTCGTCCTTTTATACCCTGTCACGCGGAAGAGTAGAAAACATTCTACAATATTCTCGACATAGCTCGATGTCATATTGCGTCAATACGTAAAAAAACATTTAAAACATTTTTACGACAATACTTTTGTCTACCTAATATATTCGAAAAAGTTCAATTAAAAATTAAAACAGAATGTTGTAGTCACACAACGACGAAATCATAACCTTAAAGAACATTTGGCTAATAGACATTTTGCTTGTAATATAACTTATATCATTTCATACCACGTGATATTTTTGTTATCGTAATAAAGCTCTTCTACATGAAACTTTAGATACATGAAAAATATTGCTTACCGTTTCATCTTTATAATTCCAACTCAAGCTCCTTGTTCTACTTGATCTCACAGGCACAAAATCCAATTTGGCGGTAAAATGGTAAACAAAGGCAGAGTTGGGTCGCAAAGTCGATGATTGACCAATGGCAGAGTCCGCACGTTTTGAAATTTTTTGCTACGCAAGAAGGCCGCCTTTGAACCATATTGTCCCATTTCACCAATGGCAACGCTAGTTGTACTGTTAAAACTTAAGAGGGAGCCGTATCTGCGACAAAACTTCGACGCAGCCTCGGCTCGCGTCAGTAAAACAAAATTAGCGCGAGCTACGGCTATCTACCGCGAAGCAACATTGTCGCTAGCCTCCGCATAGCCCCGACGGGCTTCGTGTATCAGTATGCATACGTACATACGCACTTACCGGAAATTTGGAGATGTGCGCCGTGCCGGCATTCGCCGGAATTAAATGTCAAACAAATACCTAAAAACTGTGATTTCCCACGGATGTCCCCAAATATGTGATGAAATCGTGAGATTCAAGTATAGAAATGTGTGTTTTGAATATGGCTATGCGGCTCTTCTCCCCTCCAAGTCGTAGCATGAGCTAAACTCTCTATTTTACATAATTTCCATCACGACTCACGCATGGTAATAGAATCTGTAATTTTTTTTTTCAATTGACAAATTTGGCGAGAAGACAGCCGTTCGTCTATCAATTTTGATATATCTCCGTAGAACTCTTAACCGTGCAGTTAACCGTGCACTATTAACCCAAACAAACATTATCCAGTCAAATTTGGTGAAATCCTGAAGAACCGTTTAAGAAAACCGTGGGAAACTATTACCCCGATCGGTCGTTGAGGGGAGGAGGGTGTGCGACTCCCTCTTAATAACTGCTAGCGCCACGGAAAGAGTTAGAATAAAAAAGTGGTCAGAACCGGTAGTATTGTTATACATAATAAGAGTTAGCAGGTGTCAGGTGCCTCGTCAATGGTCACCGAAGTTTTGCAGTGCCCGCACACGTAGAGAGCGTGCTTCCTCTTACCCCATGCTTAAAAGTGCTTCGAGCTGCGTGGTAGAATAGGAACCTGAAAGGGACTGGTGCCATCTACTTTTCGAAAAACGTAATAGATCGGCCATCGGCGTAATAGCGTACTAAATCATACACAAAAGTAATAGATCTGTTACAATTGTAATAGATAGGAAATACTGACTGGCTATTCTTAACAGATATCCAAGCTGTAAAGACATCCAATTTCAGACCTGTATGCCGACTACATGTGTCGCTAGCTCCATCCTTGTGTGAAACTCGGTAACTTAGTTGCACACCTACTATATGTTCATGTGCAATAAATAAATCATCTACCACAACATTCGGCACATTATGATCGATAATACAAATAATCAACATAAGTAAACATAAATCAGAGCAGCTGTAGGAAAAATAAATTTAGACTCGTTTTTTGACCCCGAGGAAGTGATCGTACCTCCTTATTAGAACCAAAGACCAGATGTTACATGGAACGAAAGGTCCCGTGTTAATATTTAGCAGAAAAAATGTCGTTGTATATCCACCAGTAGACTGCGCAGCGATAATCGGTGTCCCACACACAATGACAGAGGTTCAAGGCACGCCTCTCGCGGTTGTATCTGTCTAGCTTATGTCTATCGGGCTATAGTGCTGTCTCGCTTGTATTAAGGGCCAACTGACCGATCAAGCATTGGGCGGTGTGGTAGGAGGCAGCGCATGATTTTAACTCACCTTGAGATATTCCTTTCGCGGCGAGCCGCATTTTGTGTGGGGCGGGGGGCACAAGGAGGGCCCTTTCGCATCGGTGGTAAATTTTAGTGACGCTTAGTAAAAATAAGTCACAATCAATTATTATACCCAACAATAAACTGGAATAAAAAAATTTGAGCAAAATTTTGTAGATTCAGACATTCTTGCATTTTTTTAAAAGTCGCGGCTATGAAACTTTATCTTTAAGCTTTCGGTCACCCTGCTCTTATTGTCGTTACGGAATCTTAAGACTTTCTACACGCGTTAATAGTTTATATCGGGTATCTAGTTTTTTAGTGTATAACTGTAGTATACAAATGTGGCCACCGTTTAATCTCCATAAAGCGCCGTATAAATAAGACGATTTTTAGAGTTGCAATTTTTCGTTTAAAATTCGGTAACTTACCTTCGAATTTTTCCAAAATACTGGGATGTATTTTTTCTTTTTTATAGACTATGATGGGTATCGCGTGTTAACGTAAGCGGAGGAAGGGGGAAGGGGAAATAATTAAAGGTTTATTCAATGCTAAAATTTCAAATATTATTTAATTCACAATAAAAAGAAAACATGACTCGATATAAAAAAAAGGAATTTAAATTAATGAATTACAACAATAAGAAAAATAAAAAGACTCGATATAATGAAAATAATAATAATAATAAGGATAATAATTGACGCGAATATTACGGGTTACTGGACACGCGAAGTCCCGACCTAATTTCTCGACCCGTTCCAAATATTTTATTTTATTCCATATTATTTCTTAGTTATGTTGGGCGCCAGCCTTGCTCGGGCAGTCGCGTCTCACGCTACAACGAAGGAAAAAATCAAAACATTACGCTCGGTTGCCCGGCGAGCGAGAGACTCGATACAATTGCGCGGTGGGAACGTCTCATGGGTATCTGGGTGCGGACGGGGTTCTCCGACTCGAGAGCTTGTTATCAGACCACGACTATTTTATTTTCCGGGATATTTCACAATATTCTATAATCAATTACAACTAATAAATGCGCGATATAACAATCAAAAACCGCGATCCTTCGATCGACTCGGCCGTCGGTCGAGACGCGACCGCGGCTACGCGCGCGCGAGGGGAATTTTCATGGGGGACGGCGGGGGATCCGCCACGCACCTTCTTACACGATTTTGACACTCGATTTTCGCTATCACACAATTTCTCTTTTCGGCTCGATATTCTATTTGACACAACTCTTTATGTGGCGCAATTTTACTATTTCTAATTAACAAAACCGTTTTATTTGGCGACGCGCACGGAAAGGGACGGCGAGGGGAAATATCACGGGAGGGGGGAAGGGGCACGTCAAATCGCCCGAGCGATGTAATATTCCGCACTGGCTTTACAGCGGCTCGTAGCCGCTCTCGCAAAGAAACAAAGGAGAACAGACTTACGTGATATAATATGAAAGAGGAGCGTACGTCGCTGTCTCTCTCTCTCGTTCTCTATCTCTCTTTCGTTCTCTCTATCTGCTCGCTTGGTTCTTTCGTCCGTCGCTGACCACGCTCGGGGACACAATGCTGGCCACGCCGGCCGGCTCCTTCGCCTCGATCCACGAGGGCTGGAAATGGCGGACCTCCGATCGATATTTCGGCCGATCGCCGCAGCTCGCCCTTCCGACCGTCGCCGATGATCGATCCCCCAAATCGATATTCTCCCCGGCTGATAAGGCGGAGACGATTTGGGGGGATAGCGATGCGAGGCCTCGGAAGGCGAGCCCGTTGTCCCGCGAGGCCGAGTGATGGCGTTGACAGCGGTGTTCGGTGCGCCCGCACCGGCGTGGCCGGACGCCAATCCGCGGTCGATTCTTGGGGGGGACGTCGAGAAAAGCGGGTACGGGGAGGGAACGGGGGGGGGGGATGTCGCGGATTCCATATAATCTTAAACTTAAAACTAATCTTAATACTAACATTGTTATAAACTCGTGAAAGGCGCGGCGGCGATTGAGCCCTAGCGTGGTCACGCGGGCTCTTTTGCGGTTTCACTTTTGTGACGTCACGTCACAAGACAAACATCAGTTAATTGTAAAATATTCAGGTTCGTGAAAAGAATACCTTCAGACAGGTTATACATTTACAACGATAAACATATTGATTACTATTTTTGAAGATAACATTTAAAAAAAAAGCACAACTCCTTTCGGTTCCATATAATATAGTAACTTTTGTATTTTTTTTCTTATTTGTTATTTTTGTAATAAAAAAAAATGTCATGTAATTATTTGTTTATTAAAAAAAAAATGATTTTGTCACTATGACTCTACGGAGGCATTCCGAGGCCTTTGAAGACCCTACGGAGGCATTCCGAGGCATTCGAAGACTCTACGGAGGTATTCCAAGGCCGTTGGAGACTGTACGGAGGTATTTCACGGCTGTTGAAGACTATGGAATCATTCCGAAGCCTTCGAAGACTCTACGGAGGCATTGCAAGGCCTTCAAAGACTCTACAAATGCATTCCAAGCGACTCTACAAATGCATCCTTCAAAGCGTTTACGGGGCATTCCAAGGCCTTAAAAAACTCTACAGAGACATTCCAAGGTCTTCGAAGACTCTACAGAGGCATTCCAAGGCCTTTGGAAGCCCAGCGGCTGACTGTGCTGACAAGTCTTTCTTCGAAATTAGTGATCTAAATTTGTATAGTACATTGTAATTTTTATTTTAATTGTAAATTATCTTTTTTCTTCGACTTTTTATATTCAGATTTCTAACACGTGTATGGTGCGAGGTTATGTACGAGCCATGCTGCTCGTATTGTGCCTTGAAAATATTGTTTTTTTTTTAATGGGATACTACGATATCCGGGGCGCTCCATTTTGACCGTGCGACATTATTCATTCAGCTAAAAGAAACACTTCTTCCGAAGTAAAAATTCGATTTTCGATTAACGAAAGAAGTTATAGCGATTAAAAAAAATCGATTTTTGTTGCATTTTAGAGCTACAGCTATATTCCATGTTTTTCACATGTGCTTGGTTGTGTAAGATAATGTTTTCAAAAAGTCCATCTCCTGATCCAGCTAAAATTTAGATGAGGAAAACCGAATTTTGAAAATGACTTATTTTACCGCGCTCCTACTATGCGCGTCCACGCAGTATTCTATGCACCCCACGATTCCACACGCATATTCGAGATGCCCCGCACTCACACACATCTTTCACAGACGGTTTTAAAGCATTTCTTCGTCCTGATAAAGTACGCTGTGGCCATTTTTTTGGGTGTGTGATTGCGTGCATGTGCGTGCGTTTGTTTATCAGCAAAGTGTACTCGTGTATATTGCGTGCAAGCTTCGTGCGACCCATTTGCGTGATAATTACGATGAATTGAAATTAATTTGATTTCTGTCGATTACAGACCATTTGCGTTACCAGAATACTACGTGGAGGTGCTCCGCTCAGCATGCCTTCGCCCTGACAAGGGCCGTTTTGGTGGTGATGGTGGTGGTGGTGTGTGTGTGTGTGTGTGTGTGTGTGTGTGTGTGTGTGTGTGTGTGTGTGTGTGTGTGTGTGTGTGTGTGTGTGTGTGTGTGTGTGTGTGTGTGTGTGTGTGTGTGTGTGTTTGTTTGTTTGGGTTTGTACGACGTATGTGTGTTTTAAAAGACATCATCCGACGTGTTCCCATCGCCCGATGTTTCCTTCGGCAAATTCTGAACTCTTCATCGATTGTCGTGATCCTTGAGTGTTTTACGGGAACTACATTTCCGAGATTCTCGGAATCTATTTTTGGAGGGTCCATACTCTGCAGCTCTAGACCTGCCTGCCTTTCTCCTCCGACGAACCCTGAATAGACTCGCTTGATGTCCAGCAAAAATGGCATGATTTGAGAACCGTCGTCATGCTTGTACAGTTTCTCCAGAAACTGCTGTCTGTAGTAGTGCAGTGCCATGTACTGATGAAGTAGCGTCGGTATTCTACGGCATACAATCGCATGTTTCAGTAACTTGTTTTGATTTTCTAAATCGTTTATCGTGTTGTGGGATCTTCTGTGCTCACGTATTCACCTATGCTGTGATTCGTTGTCAGATGTTTGGTGTTTTCATTGAACAGTTTTTGCACTCGGACGTACTGCTTGGTACTGTCGGTGCACATTCGACTTGTGTTCTTAGCAACGTATTTCTTGATATAAGGCCATAAATCGGCTTTGCTTTTGGAATTGACTTTGAATAGGCCAATTTTGTCCTCCTTGCCGGACAGTCTCAGAACGGTGGTGGTCATTTGTTCGGTGGTGCGGCCGCGATTGTATTTGCGTTTGGTGAGAAATTATTCGTCTATTTGGACTGTCTTTTCTTTACCTCCGATGGAAGGATGCTCGTGCGACAGTATCACTTCCGCTACTTCTCGGCAATAACTGTAATAATCGATGACGGTCGTCCAGCTTGACTCTTCATCGTCGTTTTTTTTCGGTGCCACGTACGTAGCTCGTGAAACGTGTCAGAGACTTTTATCTTTTTGGTGAAGTCGATGATGATTACCAAAACTTCATTGATTTTTATGCGACAAGCCGTCTCGTCAAAGAAGGTGTTAATGCACGGGTTTCCTTTTCGCCTTGGTACATCCTAGCGAATGTGTATTCTCTTGCGAAGGTGTCTTCTCTCGGTTATTCCCAGTATCCTCATTTGCCGTCATAAGTTATATGTATAAATTTAAGCATAAGGCGGGTCACGGCATAAAAAAGAGGATATTCAAACCACAGCGATATATGCACGATAGCAACACCGCCACAGTCATCGACTTTTCCTATCGAATTGGCTGTCAACAAGAACAAGATCTCATTGTCAGACGAATATTCCACGAAAAGCCGCAGCTCAAAAAATCAAATAGGAACTGACTACAAAAACTTTACGCTGGCCATCCGCATGGAGACAAGGAGAAGCGTGCATGATGCGACCCGGTAGCCAGAGCGGAGTATGAAAACATCCGGGCCATCCGAATCAAATGGTCACCGCGCTATCGGGAACGACTGAGCGCAAATTTCGGCTACACACCTCGTGCGCGTTCCGTTAACAAAGCGAAATTGCCCCTTCCATCAACGCCATTATTTCTAACGAGGGGACGGTCCGGGAGGTGCATCGAGTTACGGGCTCCCACTTCTTATGAATTCATACTTCATACTTATTCATAATTCATATTATAGTGCTTATAGTGTGGGTAGGTACCAAACGAACCCCGAAATTGTAGGTCTCAACTCGGCTTCGTTTTCGAGAAATCACCGGTCAAAGTTGGGAGCCCGCTTACGTACCGTAGAGTTTGTATATGAACACAACGAGACGAGCAGTCCAGCGGCAAACGAGTAAGACTCCCGTCCGGACGGCTCTGGTTCTAGTCCCGTGGATGCTATATATTTTTCATTTTTTTTCAAATTATTCTCGAAATTTATAATTTATGATAAAAAAGTTGCAAGAAAAAAAAGTGTACGCGCCTTTATTGATAAAAACTTACGAAATAAATGTCAATTTTTTTCAAATCTTTTGCAATTTTTTTTATTTTTAAAAATAAATTAGCCGTAATTTTACGGGTTTTGGAGCGTCGACGCCCCAACGGTCCGACAGGTATAACATTTTTATGACCCTGTCGAGAAATTTGTACGAAGTGTTTCTGGCTATTTTCACGAAAAAATTTCATCAGATTTTTTAATTTTCAGGTAGGTAGGCAGATTATTGTATGCCAACGTTTAAATCACGGCTAATTTATTTCAGAAAATTAAAAAAATTGCAAGATATTTGAAAAAAAAATTGACAGTTAATTCGTAAGTTTTGATCAATAAAGGCGCGTAAATTTTTTAAAAACATTTTGTGCAATTTTTCAATGCTAAGTTATAAATTTTAACAATAATTAGAACCAGAGCCGTCCGGACAGGGGTCTTACTTGTTTGCCGCTGGGCTGCTCGCCTCGTTGTGTTCATGTACAAACTCTACGATACGTAAACGGGCTCCCAACTTTGACTAGCGATTTCTTGAAAACGAAGCCGAGTTGGCACCTACAACTTTGGGGTTTGGTTGGTGCCTACCCACACTATAAGCACGCGAATTGGGAGCCCGTAACTCGATGCACCTCCCGGACCGTCCCCTCGTAAGAAGAGAGACCAACGATTGCCGCCCACTTACTCAAAAATTCACATGCGAACCAAAAAGGGTCAGAATGTAAAAGGTCGAAGCAGTCTTCCGTAAACCAATATCGAATCAACTTCTTCTATCGAGTCTTAATCCAGAAGCCTAACGAATATCTCCAATTAACCTTCATACGAACAGTCTTCATTTTTCGAGTCACAAAAGTTTTATTCTACACTTGTATAATTTCTATCACCGGTCCGTAAAGATTAGTCTCAGTCCATCGACCTCGCGCTCAGTTCGTATTTCTATGCACGCGTAGTGCCGTCGTTGTAAACACATCGAGTATACACACGACCAACGTAAAACCCAGCGGGCGCCTTACCAACGATTGTATCAGCGTGCGTTCCGTCCCAAGAGCGAAGGCCCTTGTAACGCGAGCGACAACAAACATGCACCCATGAAAAAATGTACAATTGGTCCGACATTGGCCCAGTAGTGCGCCAACTCTCCTGTATGGTTGGCCGTTCTCTGGCATGAATGTCGGTCCATTAATGGACCGTTGTCGGAATGATATCCTCGGGCCAAGGCTGGCTACCGATATCGTACCGACGTTGGACTCAACACCGGCCCGACAGTAGTGCCAAGGTTGGCCCAAGGTACAGCCAATATCGTACCAGCGTTGGTGCTGACGCTCGTGCCAAGGTCGGCCCAAGACTATGCCATCGTTGGTATTAAGAGCGGCCCGACGCCTGTGCCAACATTGGCCCAAGTTCAAGCCAATATCGTGCCAACCTTGGTCCAGTCCATAACCAACAGTGGTACGATAATGTCCCGAGTATCGACCGATACAACTCAGGGCATTATCGGTCACTCGTGTTACCATTTTTTAGTTGTTCATTTTCATCATTTTTATCGTCCCGTGTTCAATAATGTCTTCAACATACTCAAGAGTGTTCTCACACTCCGCTTTTTTAACATTATTTTCGAGGATTTTTTTCTCTGTCAAACACGACTCTTGATTCATGACACATTTTTCGTGCTTCAATAACAGTTTATTACAACATAATTTTTTTCGCACTTTTTTCAGTTTATCATATCTCTTTCGTTTATTCATATTGAGAATACGGTAAGAGCATAAGGGAAAAAATTACTGTTGCACGAAAAAGCGACGATGGACGCTACTCTTTGTTCGCGGTCTGCATCGATACGACACTGAATGGCGACTGGCGAGCAATTCATAAGACACGTAACGGGGAGTGATGCCGGCTCGTGATTGGTTCAACCTATTGACGCGAACAGTCGGTTCTTCGTCGTTAGTCGATACTGTCCCGACATTGGCATATTGCGGTATGCCGAGATTATGTATGAACGTAGGACAGTTATTGGCGAACAGTATTGGCCCATGGTCGGCTCCAGTAGTCCACCCCAACAGTCAGCTCTCCGGGGCAGCCGATACTGGCCCGACATTGGTATAGTACCGGTTGCCGGAATTAGAAATGAACGCAGGACAATTAACGGCAGACAGTATTGGCCCACGGTCGGCTTCTTCGTCTACGGCAACAGTCGGCCCTAGGTCGTTAACCGGTACTGTCCCCACATCGGCTCGATGTCGGATGCCGGGCTCCGAAAAGAGGGTCGACTAAAAAATGGCAGAACCGTTGTTTCAATGTTGGGCCAACATTGGTTGCCAACAATCGGTTAGCCAGTACTGGGCCGGACATCGGCCGTATTGTTCGTGTCGGCAATTTTTTCATGGGCACGCGTCCCAGCGAGCGAGCAAGCGAGCGTCAAAAACACGACCAACGTAAGCTGACTATTACCCGCATTCATAGTCCTTCCTTGAGGAACAAGGATTCCTTGTTCCTCATTTCCCGTTTCATAGACCTTCCTTGACAGAACAAGGAGCCTTTTTGGCCTCCTTAATTCAAGGCAGGTCTCGAGCTTCCTTGAGGAAACCTTCGGCGCTGTGATTGGCTGTTTCGTTTGATATGACTAACGCTTGCGCTTGCGCTTGGCGTTTATGCAGTTCTTACCTCTATCGCAGACCAATCTACAGGTTAACCTCAAAAACAGTTAAAAGTGGAGCACGTAAAAAGTTTCGAAACGTATCGCAGTGAACGGAGTTAAAAAAAAGCTGAGCTAATAACAGCCTTTCGTGCTCTGTATAATGAACATTCTTTCCTTCATCCATAATTGTACTCGTCGCAACTCAATTTCTAATTTTAAACTTTGAGGTTATACACTCGAGGCTATACAATCGAGAGCCAAGCGGTTTGAGTTAGTTTCAAATATAGCCGAGTGGCGCTTCTATCAGCGGTTTTACCACCATAAACAATCACATATCCCTAAATGTCTTCCTTCTGGAAGGGAGAGTCGAGTTGCGACTATGAAACAAGGACGCCTCTGAGATTCAAGGAAGCCTCCATCAAGGCGTCCTTTATCCTTGAGATAAGGAGAGACTATGAATACGGCCATATATTCCCTCTTTTTATATCATTCATGGTAACCCTGATCGCTTTAACCCGCCTAATATCTTATAACAAATAACATAGTGTCAATTGTACACAAATTTGTCGAAATATTCCTTAGTACCGAAACCTCGCGTTAATTCCTTTGTTCTATTCTTTCCCACGCACTACCCCTTTTCACCCTCATCCCATGCTATTACGCTAAGCGTAGGCAGCAAAGAGGGAAACAAAAATATTATGCTGGCATCCCTTCCGGATGTGACAGCCTGCAGCCTCTAGCATCATGCTTCTTCGTATTTTTCAAAGCGCATCGCCGAACCCATCCCAACTTCTTGCCGCCATCTTGAGCTCGACCTTCATCGGTAGACTGCAACTCTTCCAAGAATTTAATAGCTGCCTCTTCCGATTGGACCAGCGGATAATACGAGATGCAACATACAACATTTCGTAGGCTTGGATGCAGTAATGGGTGCTTCGAAGTCATGGTGAGAATGCACCAGAGATAACGCAATACGGTCACAGAAATAATGAAGTTAGGAAGGATCACAAACTAAGGCGAAGATTTAGTGAACAAGCACATTAATATTTTCAATGGAAAGTGTAAATTTGTCGAAAAAACTAATTTTAAAGCGTACTAATTAATTAAAAAAAGAATGCACGAGTATTAAACGGAATACAACGAAGTTCACGAGTCTCTTCTTTTCGAGAATTATCCGAGCAAACGAGGACACGCACAATAATCATGAAAAAAAATCATGGCAAGAAAGTAGAGTTTTTGGCTCTAATTACGACCAGCGGAGACCGAAGTTTGATCTGAAATGCTGCATACACGTTAATATTGTAAGATATGGCTTAAAAGGATTTTTGGCTAATCGCCATAGTTTTCGAGATATCGATTTTTGAAGGGAAACAATTTTTATTTAAAATAAAAAATGAAAAACGGAAAAAATGGGAACGGTGTTCTGCGCCCACCGCAGTTTTCTACGCATCCCACGATTCCACGCACTTAACCGAGGTGCCCTGCGCCCACCGCAGTATTGCACGTCCCCTACAATTCCACGCACCGATCCGAAGTGCCCTGCACACCCCAGGGTTCTGCGCACACGACCATTCCACATCCTCATCCGAGATGCCTTGCGCCCACCCCAATGTTCTACGCACCTCATAATTCCACACACCCATTTGCGGTACTCTGCGTCCACCCCAGTGTACTAAGGACCCCACGATTCCACATATCCGAGTTTGTTTGGGTTTAATGGGCTTGTTTGAGTACCAATGAATTCTCCATTAAGATTGAAAACAAAAAACCAGCGTTCCGTCAAAAACGCCAGTGAGGGTGGACCGGAGCGGGATGCGTGGGCTAGACGAAGATCCGCACAAGGCAAGGAACGCGATAAGTTATATAGGTATAGCCATAGCTGAGCTCGTGATCAATAAATATAGTAGGCGAGCGGTGACTACCGGTTGGGATCGTGTTGAGTGTGCACGCGCTGTAAGGAGTGGGAGTGCAATCGAAAGAAATCGAGAGGTAAAAAGTGAGAAAACAAGAAAGTAAAGGGCGATAAAGAAAGGAGAGGTAAAGGGGAACAAAAAGGGACAATGGAGGAGGTGAGAATCAGTGACGGTGGTGAGATAGGTGGACACAAAAATCAGCCAAGAAAGGAAGAGGCTAGGAACGAAGCAGTTAGAGGAACGAGGGGGGCGGATGAGAGCGGAAGCTGGGAAGGAGAGAATGAGCAGCAGCAGTGCAGTGGTGCCGAAAAGAACTTCCAGACAGAAGTGACCGATAAGGTAGAACGCGGAGTTGGAGAGACGGAGAAACGGAAGAGGGAGCCCAAAGAAGAAAGAGACGAACAGGGAGTTCTTTGGATCGCTTGGAAATCCAGAGGGAGGAAGTGAGGTGCAGTGGCCGCCGATGAAGAAAGGTAAATGCACCGAAAATAATAACTGTGGAGAAGAAGAAAAAGAGCAAGGGGAGGAAAGGCAAGAGAAAGAAGAAAACAATGGCGACGTGTACGCTTGGATGAGTGGAATTCAGGAAGCGGAAATAAGAATGAGAGGGACGTTTAGGAATAGTTTGGCGGACCTGAAAAGAAACATGAAACAGCGGTGGGGGGAGGAATTAAAGCAAATCCAAGTAGAATATAAAAGGGCGGCTGATGTTGAATGTGAGGGGTGAGGGGAAAGCCGACGAAAGATAGGAGAATACGAAAACACCGTAAGGAAAATGAAGAAAGAAGCAGAACGAGACAAAAAGCGGCGGGAGGAGGAGTGAAATTGGTTACACAATATCATCAGCAAGCTTGAAAGTAGGAAGGAAGGACACGGAAATGATAAGACGGAGGGAAAGGATCCAGAGGATAGGAGCGGCAGGCGCAAGGCAGTGAGGGGGGCATCGGGCAAGATCTCAGAAACAGATTGAAGAGGGGACAGAATAGATGGAGCTAGAGGTCAAGAGGAGGTGAGGAGAAATACCAAGGAAACGGGAAGTGGAGCAGGAGAAGCGAGAGGAGCAAGGAGAGAGAGAGAGAGAGAGAGAGAGAGAGAGAGAGAGAGAGAGAGAGAGAGAGAGAGAGAGAGAGAGAGAGACAGAGAGAGACAGAGAGAGAGAGAGAGAGAGAGAGAGAGAGAGAGAGACAGAGACAGAGACAGAGACAGAGACAGAGACAGAGACAGAGACAGAGACAGAGACAGAGACAGAGACAGAGACAGAGACAGAGACAGAGACAGAGACAGAGACAGAGACAGAGACAGAGACAGAGACAGAGACAGAGACAGAGACAGAGACAGAGACAGAGACAGAGACAGAGACAGAGACAGAGACAGAGACAGAGACAGAGACAGAGACAGAGACAGAGACAGAGACAGAGACAGAGACAGAGACAGAGACAGAGACAGAGACAGAGACAGAGACAGAGACAGAGACAGAGACAGAGACAGAGACAGAGACAGAGACAGAGACAGAGACAGAGACAGAGACAGAGACAGAGACAGAGACAGAGACAGAGACAGAGACAGAGACAGAGACAGAGACAGAGACAGAGACAGAGACAGAGACAGAGACAGAGACAGAGACAGAGACAGAGACAGAGACAGAGACAGAGACAGAGACAGAGACAGAGACAGAGACAGAGACAGAGACAGAGACAGAGACAGAGACAGAGACAGAGACAGAGACAGAGACAGAGACAGAGACAGAGACAGAGACAGAGACAGAGACAGAGACAGAGACAGAGACAGAGACAGAGACAGAGACAGAGACAGAGACAGAGACAGAGACAGAGACAGAGACAGAGACAGAGACAGAGACAGAGACAGAGACAGAGACAGAGACAGAGACAGAGACAGAGACAGAGACAGAGACAGAGACAGAGACAGAGACAGAGACAGAGACAGAGACAGAGACAGAGACAGAGACAGAGACAGAGACAGAGACAGAGACAGAGACAGAGACAGAGACAGAGACAGAGACAGAGACAGAGACAGAGACAGAGACAGAGACAGAGACAGAGACAGAGACAGAGACAGAGACAGAGACAGAGACAGAGACAGAGACAGAGACAGAGACAGAGACAGAGACAGAGACAGAGACAGAGACAGAGACAGAGACAGAGACAGAGACAGAGACAGAGACAGAGACAGAGACAGAGACAGAGACAGAGACAGAGACAGAGACAGAGACAGAGACAGAGACAGAGACAGAGACAGAGACAGAGACAGAGACAGAGACAGAGACAGAGACAGAGACAGAGACAGAGACAGAGACAGAGACAGAGACAGAGACAGAGACAGAGACAGAGACAGAGACAGAGACAGAGACAGAGACAGAGACAGAGACAGAGACAGAGACAGAGACAGAGACAGAGACAGAGACAGAGACAGAGACAGAGACAGAGACAGAGACAGAGACAGAGACAGAGAGAGAGAGAGAGAGAGAGAGAGAGAGAGAGAGAGAGAGAGAGAGAGAGAGAGAGAGACAGGTGGGAACAATAATCGCATGAGTGTTATTGAAAACGAGAGAAAGAGGGAAATAGGGTGGAGGAAGCCGATGCCGATAGGCGAACAAGAGTGGAAATAAGAACGAAACAGAAGAGAAACCAGAAGAAACAATATATATGTCTCTTTCCGGGAGAGTGAAGAGAATATAAAAGATTCGGTGATGAAGAAGATAGAAGAAAGGTGCAGGCAAGAGATAAGAAGACAAACCATTACAAGACATGTGAGCAGGGGCGAGACGGACTTGAAATTTAAAAACTGGAAAGAAAAATTGGAGATCATGAGTAAAAGAAAGGAGCTGAAGGGCATTTGGATACAAGACGACCTATCAAGAAGCGAAAAAGAGGTTCAAAAGTGGCTCCGAGATGTAGCGGAAAACGGAAGAAGGGACGGCAAACAAACGGGAGTGAAATATATGAAAATCTGGATGGGAGATTGGTGGTGGAGATGGAATGAGAGGAAAGGAGACATCGAAATTTGGCGATACGCTGAGGGATCGAGGCAGCCCTTTTGGAACGAGCGGGGAGGACAGCGTTAAGGACGTCGGGAAGCAAGAAGAAAGAAGAGAGAAGAGAGAAGAATCAGTGGAGATGTGCGAAGGGAGAAGAAATAAAAAAGAAAATGAGAATGAAAATAAGGAATTAAAAATAGTAGTATGGAATAGTAATGAATAGTAATGGAATAGTAGTATGGAATAGTAATTAAATAGAATAGTAGTAATTTTTAGGCGTACTTAAAATTGGTGAAGCGTGGGAATTTTTAGATAAGGCGGATATGGTGATCTTACAGGAAACGTGGGTGGAAAAAAAAGATGAGTTAAATGCAAGTTCAAGCATGAGCGCTGAGTTTAGCTGGAATTTTAAAGCAGCGTATAAGGAGAGAGGGGTTAAGAAGGGAAGGGCTAAAGGTGGACAGGCAATTGGTATAAAAAAGAAATTCGAAGAAAGCTGGAAGTTAAATGAATGGGAATGCAGGCTGATACTGAGCAATAATGAAATAAGGGAACAACGGCAATAATTACGATATATAATAATATCAAGATAAAAAAATCGAAAAAGAGTTGACAGAAATCATAATGGTTGAAGCAAGAAAAAAGAGAGTTTTAATTGTTGGGGATATGAATGCAAGAATATGAGTGGAGCAAGCAATGAATGAGGAGGGGGTGGACGGAAAATACAAGGAAATAAGAAAGTCGCAAGACAAAATAATAAACGCTAAAGGTAGAAGATCGTTAGGGCTGTGTGAGGAATTGGGATTGAAAGTGATAAATGGAAGAATGAAAGGGGACAAGGAGGGTAAAGTGACATTCGTAGGGGGTGGAGAAGAATGCTGTGGATCGGTAATATATTATGTTATAGCATTAGACAGTGGCGGGGGGAACAAAAGAAATTAAATGGATGGAGGTCGTAGACAGAATAGAATCCGATCACCTGCCAATTACGTTTGCGATTGGGGGAAGGGGAGACAGGCAAGACAGGAAGAAGAAGAGGAAGAAGAAGAAGAAGGAAAAATGAGATTGATCTGGAAAGAAGATAAGGCCGAAAGATTCATAGAGGAAATTAAAAAGGATAACGAAACCAAAACGTAAAAGAAGAATGGGAGGATGTAAAAGAAAAAATATTAAGGGCGGCGGAAAAGGAAAGGGAAAGGAAAGGGCGGCGGAAAACACAAAACGAGCGAAAAGGCTGCCAAGATGGTTTAATGCAGAGTGCAAGGAGCAGAGAGGGGTAGTGTGGGAATACTTATAAGCAATCACGAAATAGAGAAGTATGGAGAAAAAACAACAATTGGCGGAAGAATGAAGGAAATTGAAAGAGACATATGAGGAGGCAAAAGAAAAATGGAGGTACAAAATCTGGGAAGAGGTCGGAAAAGCGAAAAATATGCCAGACTGGTGGAAGGCAATTAATACGTATAGGAATAGAGGAAGGGGCACAATAGGTAGAAAAAAACGAAGAAACAATGGAAAGAACATTTCGAAAAATTATTGAACGGATAGGAGAAACAGTAGGAGGAAGAGGAAGTAGGCGCGGAACAAAAACGGGGTTGGGATAGAGAAGAAAGAGAAATAGGCGTAGAAGAAAGAGGGAAGAAAGGGAATTCTATGAGGAGTTCAATAAAAAATAAATGGAAGGGGCGTTGAAAAAATTGGGAAATAAAAAAGCGGCCGGGGAAGATCGCATTAGTGCGGAGTTTTTTAAGGCGCTACCAGAGGCGCAAAGGGAAGAAATGAGAAAGGCTTTAAGGAAGCTTTCCAGTGTGACAGCCCGAAAAATCGCTGTTTTTCGCGATTTTTTTTTTAAAGAAAAAATAATCTAATCGGTCTGGTTTTTTTTGTATATTAATTGGGTATTGAAGAATACAAAACAATTTTTTAAAGATCGATTTATTTATTAATTAATATCTATAAAAATGATGAAACAATTGTTGCAGAAAATGCACTTGGATGTGGTGTCCACGTTGGGGGTCACAATTTTGATCTGAAACAAAAAACACAAAAAGATTATTGATCGGTATATAATTGGCTTTCGTGCTATGGAGGCTTTTTTTTTTTTTTTTTGCAAAAATGGCGCCGGTTTGAACAAAAAGTATCGATTTTAGCATTTTTTTTGGCAGTTTTTTTTACAAAAAAATAGGAAGATGTCAAAAAAAAAAAAAGCTTCCATAGCACGATAAACAATGACGTTAAGAATATTGTGTAAAAAATTCAACTCGATAGCTTTAAAACTCTGCCCTCCAAGTTGGACACCGTTTTGAAAAATGCTGTTTCGAGAAAAACGCGTTCAAAGTTTCGCTGTAGCTGTAGCGCTCCGTTGCCTTCTTCCAAGAAATGCTGTACAGTAACCGAAATAATCTGAATTTCGGCATGAAAATTTCAGGGAATATTCGGAAGAGTGTATACTATTCGATAAAGCAAAAAAAAAATCGATTTTTTGGTTTCACACTGGAAAGCTCCCTTAAATAAAATATCGGCTAAGAATGTGGGCTATAAATTATTAACGAAAATGATGACAGAGTGGTTAGGCAAGTGGATAGAGAAGAACAAAAAATTGCGGGAAAGTCAGGCAGGATTCAGAAAAGGAAGAGGAATGAGAGACCAGATGTTGACGTTGAATGCAGTTATTAATAATAAACTAAAGAAGAAAAGAGGGAAGTTATATGTAGCGTTTGTGGACTTTAAAGCCGCCTTTGATCGAGTGTGGAGGGAAAGAATGATTATAAAATTAAAAGAGAAGGGTATAGAAGGAGGAATGTTAGATACAATAAGGAAAATATACAAGGAAACAAGAGCAGAGGTGCAAGAACAAGGGAAAATCACAGAGAGTTTTAGAACAAGACAGGGGGTAAGGCGAGGGTGCGCGCTTAGTGCGCTATTATTTGATTTATACATAGATGTAGGATTCAAACCGATTCACGGGAGAAATAAGGAACTCAGGATAAAAAAATATGAAAAGGATAATTTAATTGAGAAATAATCGATGCACGTCCGCTTTACGTCACGATCAGCAACATTCTGGTCTTGTCTTTTTTTTTATATAAGATGATCGTATAAAAGGAATGAGTAACGCAGCGATACATCGATCGCTGATTGAGCCTCTGCCACATTCGGTCATTCCTGTCAATCTTCGGCCCCGAAGAATTTCCTTGATAATGCATCATATAATCAGCAGCTGATGTGGTCATTTTTGGTCCTGCTCCGTCTCCTATTTTTATTACCTCGTACCTATTATTTCCTTTAATTTGAGATATCTTGTATGGATCAAGGAATTTTGGTTTAATCTTCAGTTCGAACCATACTGTGTTCGCTTTATGAAGACGAAGACGTATGCATGATAGCTGGCCAGTCATTTCGATCTGGTCATCTAAGCATTTTGTATAATCCTCGAAGGAGATCGTTCACGCCCCGATGTACCTTTAACGCGCTTTACTTTCTTCGTAATTTTTTACGTCTACGTCTACGTCTTTTCTACTGGCTCGCACTGCATACATTTTTGCTCTAAGCCCTACGAATTCCGTCATTACCCGACTATTATTTTCGCCTTTCAACAGTCCGAGAACTTTTTTGTTGACAAGTGGCATATCATACCCATTGCTCCACGGATACCCCCTCGTATCGAAGCGATGGATATTACGCTTCATGTCATACAGCGGCACCATGTACTCATAATGAAAGGCATATAAACATGTCTTCGATATGTCGAGTATGCACATACCCACATACGTTGGTTTATTGAATTTCACCTCGAGTTTGCGTAATTAAACAGCAATAAGGTTTTCTGTAAGAAACGCTCCGGCTATGAAAATTTGATTTAGAAATCATGTCCTCTGCACCCTACCTGCCCTCCCTCCGTGTTAAAAGCTTAACGTCTACATGATTGCGTACATTTTCCATGGTTTTCCCGAACAACGCATCATCATTTTATAGAGATTTTTTCAAGGTTATTCTTTGCTTCGCTCCGGAATTACGTATTGAGCCCGATATATTCGTTCGAGCCAGACTGATTGAGAGAATTGTAGTAGTACTCCATGATTTTTAATAATTTTGTGTCTATGGCGTACACACTGCTGTAGATTGCGATAATGAATAACATACCGTTCCTTGTTGCGCACGGTTGCGAGCAGTTTTTTGTATTACGCTCCAGGTCGTTTACCTTGTGTTGAACAAAACGGCAAGTCCGTGTATGCATCGCGTAGACATTCCGGGTACTATAACTCAACCTCAAGAATGTAACCGGTCGGTAAATCTAGCGCGATCAATGATAAATAGAATGTCGACCAATCATTGACTCATTGAAAATCAGCATAGGGCAATGGTTGACACAGTGCCCATCCGTACGAATGAATTACATCGAAAAACATCAAGTACGAGGAGGATCTTATAGATCGAGCGCTGCCATGTATTTGTTATTGGCGGACGTATACCTATTTGAGCACTGACTCAGATGACCGCGCGTACCCCGTTCAGCAAATAATACCATGGCAACGTCTGTGAACAATTCGAAGTTAACGCATGTATGTCACAACATTGCATCCCATGTGCATGCGGGGAGAGTGTAGCAATGAGCGGGGAAGAGCCTGTAACTCTCCCTATGGCTATTGCAAAAGTTCTCAAAAACGTCGACCAGTAACAAAACATCAGTTTTCAAGTATAAGTCACTATACTCACCTAACGTTTGAATCAAAAACCGTTCCCATACATCTTCAGCGTGAGCGTATTCGCTATCACTTACAATGTCACCAGTCAAAGTATTGTAAAATGCGTCTCGTGACGGTAGGTGATAGTCAGTCAGTCTGGTTAAACTATCGATATACTCATTGAGGAAGACGCCTTTTCGAGTAAATAGGATGAAATTGTTGGTAGGTATGCCATGAAATAGTGAGCGTATAATTTTCAACTTTTCCATTGTCAAGAATGAGGCCTGTTTATCCCGACTTTCATTGAGGAATTCATATGAATCGATGAAGCGTAATTGAATCTAATGTGAATTGTCTGCCGTTCGAACTGTTTTTGTGAAAGAAATGGATTCCTTCTTGGTTATGGGCACCACGGTGGTTTCACCTTCGAATGCTGTGGCTAGTTCCTTGATGATGAACTGTGCACTATAGCCGGACAAATTATGAAAAACTACGGGCATGACAAGACTCTAGTTCTATAACGTCCGGCCAGATGGCAATGATCACGAACACGTATGTCGACTTCGGCGAATAGTATCTCACATCTATGGCACTGAGCAGCGCTTCGTAATTTTGCACACTCATCCGAAGTTAGAAGTACCATGGGAACATTATCCGAAAAAAAATGTTGATGCGCAAAGCTGAATGCTTAAGGCTCTCAACAAGCAATGGGATCCAATCAGCATCACGATGCGAGTAGTATCCCGATAGAGAGGGTCAGTCGGACTATGTACATAGTACGCAATGTTAAACACTTCATGCTGTTGCTGTATACTTATGGTGACAACGTTTGCGAAAACGCACTTGCGATCAGCGTAAATCACAAATGGAAGTTGCTCTTTTCGTTGAAAGTTTTCGAATGTTAGATTGCGCGCGGCTTCATCTACACAATACACTGGCAAACCGCTTGCCTCTGCGAAGAAAAGTTTTCCACGCAAACAAACCGGCAAAACTGGGCGGAAAGGATTTTGCGGGGGGCAGGATGGTGCATTTTATCATGCCGTGGATACCTGCTCCGAGTAGGTCACCAGGCGTCGAATTTTGGAACAACCCGTTACACTCGCTGCCAGTATATATCTCGGGGTGTCCTACGGCAAAGGATCCTGTTTTACATATATACGGAAACGAGCAGATGTCTATGTATGAGATCTTCTCATTCGGGGTAGCGTCATCCGCAGTGACTGTGTTTCCCGTACGTCCACCGTAAAAAGCATCGCGGGGGTTTGAAACGTTGAGCGAGAGTCGTGGATGCGTCTTTACAAATTCACGCAAAGCGGGAATATTTTGTTTCATCGTCGTGAAATCATATAAAGCGCATCGCTCGAAAATATACATCCATCCGCAGTGACTTAGTTTCCGATTTTTCGTTGTTCTTTTACAATACACCAGTTTTAAAGCCATCGTAGAAAGTGGGAACCGGAGATACACGTATTTTCGAGTAATATTGACAACAAACCTTCGCGCATCGTTTTTTTCTACACGTCCCGACTGATAATGAAAAACTCGTTTTCCCTTTCTACCGATCACCCCCCACTATACTGCAATCCAATAGAACCATTAAAAAGGGCTTCGGATAACAGTTTTCACCATTCCAGTTTTCCATCCACCGCTGTGCGCTTTCGAAAGCAGGAAAATGTACTAAAAGTGTGAAATAATGTCTGACCAAATCCGTGAAGTGATTGAAGTAATCAACAACGAAGCGATTGAAATAAGCAATAATGGCGAAACGCTTGAAATCATCGTCGATGAAGTGGGTATGGAAACCGTCAACGATAATGAAATCGAGGTGATTGACATCGCCAGCGATGATAGCGATGACGACGACAACGGCAACGACGATGATGATGACGAGGAAATGGATTTAGATGAATTGGACCGTGATAGTTATGAATGCGGATATCATAGCGACTCAGATGACGCAAACCACGATCAGCGAAGATTTGGATTGGATGTGCTAATTCTTTACAACTTAAACAGTGGAACTGTGCTGTGCATGACGGTTTTATACTATAGTCCATATGCTGGGGTGATGTATTACGTTTCGTGCATGCTCGAAATGGATGGCATGTTCAGAGCTGTGACCCGAGTGTATAAACACTACCGAGATCGTTATGGTGAAATGAGAAGGAAGTCCGGCAGCAACTGTCAACATTCGCTACATCATGTCGTTTTAAGTAGCGCCTGTTCAGCCCGCTTAAACGTGTTGCCGGCTATACCTTATCAAGCCCGTAACGTGCAACAAGATAATATCGTTGACGGCTTCAATGAGCAAATGGAAAATGACGACGACGACGACGACAATGGCAAGATCCACAACGATGATGACGATGACGACGACGACGCCGGTGACGATGACAATGACGAAGAGGAAATTATGGACATCGATATTCTGAACGATGATCTCGAGTTCGTGGATTTGGGATACGAAAGTGGTGAAAATCGTGACGTGCAAAAATACTTACCTGGTGTGCGACATCGTCATCGTGTACTCAATTCTCTAAATATATTGTGCGTTAACTATTTCTACGTTACTGCAAACGACCGAACGAAATTTTGCACAACATGTTTTCTGGAAGATAGGCACAATTTCGTGGTAGCAATGGCAATCGTCGAACATTATCGAGAACGGTACGCTGCGATGAGGGGGATATTCTGCAGCCACTGTCGGAATCCTCTGTACCAAGTCGTTGAACGCAGCATATGTTTGACCTGTCGGACACTCAGCTAATGGCAAGTATTATTATTGAATTTTAGCATCACTCTAAAAAGAATATTCGCCCATATAGATTAATGCAACAACCGCGTATATTCTTTTGTTTCAGAATGACTCCCTCGGCGTCATCATTTTCAAAAACCTACGTGCGAGCACACACACACACACACACACACACACACACCCACACACACACACACACACACGCGCGCACACACACACACACACACACACACACACACACACACACACACACACACACACACACACACACACACACACACACACACACACACACACACACACACACACACACACACACACACGCACACGCACTCACCCGCCGCTACCCCCCACCGCCGGTTCCCCAAAGCGGGACCTCCCACCACCAATTCCCCATACAGGCCCACCGAAACGGTCTGGCTCGCGAGACAGCACGTATGCACCGCGCCACCGATGACGTCAGCGACGTCTCCCCATAACCTTCTTTGACTACTCTCGACGATATAGTAGTGTACAGATCATCGTTCGAAAAACATAACAAAAGGCTGACAGAAGTATTCGATCGACTGAGGGAAGCCCAATTAAAGGTTCAACCAAGGGAATGTCGATTTCTGCGAAAGGAAACCCAGTACGTGGGACACATTATAACCGAAGTGCGAGTAAAACCCGAACCGGAAAAAATAGAGGCTGTACAACGATTTCCAGCCCCAAAAAACATACAAGAAGTCCAATCGTTCTTCGGACTAGCTGGATAGTATAGAACATTTATCCAGGATTTTTCAAAAATTGCAAAGCCGATAACGGAACTGATCAAAACGGAAAACAAATTCGTTTGGAGCGAAACTTGCGAACAAGCGTTCCAAAAATTTAAGGAAACACTCTGCACCGCACCGATCCTGCAGTATCCAGATTTTAAGGAACCCTTCGTGGTAACAACAGATGCCGCTGACAAGGCAATTGGCGCGATCTTATCGCAAGGAAAAATTGGAGAAGATCTACCTATATGTTACGCGAGTCGTACTCAATAGGGCAGAAATGAATTATTCAACAACGGAAAAGGAAATGCTAGCAATTATTTGGGCAGTATCGCAATTCCGACCATACATTTACGGAACAAAATTCACAATCGTGATGGATCATAAGCCCCTCACTTGGCTTTTCAGCGTAAAAGATCCAGGATAACGACTGATGCGCTGGAGAATAAAGATAGAGGAGTTCAACTATACCATCGAGTATAAGGCTGGCAAGAAGAACACGAATGCGGATGCTTTAAGCCGTATTTATGTATTGATGATGACGCGGCAAGCGCCCGAGGCGGTGGTAGGTCACAGGAACACCGAGAAGCGCGGTAGAGGAAGGCCGCGGAAGGCCCCCCGCTCCGCACCGCCGCCGACAGTGTCAACAGACCCGAGCCATGATGGCCGCGGCCAGCGGGCCCCGCGAGCACGTGGCCGGCCAAGAAAAACAATGCAGCCCACTCGCACAGAACGCCCACGCGAGGTGACAGAGGCCCGCGCGAGAGAGGCCGAAACGCCCCTCCCGCCAAAGAGAGCGAGTCAGGTGGCAAGCCCGAGCAAAAAAGAGAAAGAAATACAGAACGACTCGAGCGAGAGTGAGACGACAAGCGACAGTGAAACGGATACGCAAATAGGAGATCAAGAGTGCCCGAGTGAGATGGAGCAAAGTACAATTCTTCGAGAATACCACGACACTCCTCTTGGTGGTCAGACGGGCATAAAAAGAATGACTAAGAGAATAAAATTGAAATACAACTGGTCTGTAATAAATAAAGACATAGAGAATTACGTCAAATCATGCGACAAATGCCAGAGAAATAAAATCATGCGACATAAAAAGGCTCCTATAGTCATTACTGACACGCCCGAGACACCATTCGACAAATGTGCAGTCGACATAGTAAGTCCCTTACCTGAGACCGAAGCAGGAAATAAATACATCCTGACTTTTCAAGATGCATTAACCAAATATAGTGCAGCTATGCCGTTAAAAAATCATGAAGCCAAGGAAGTAGCCAAGGGATTTGCAACTCAAGTTGTTTGCAAATACGGCACTCCAAAAGAAGTCTTATCCGACCAGGGAGCAAATTTCCTAAGCGAAACATTCAAGGAAATGTGTCAATTTTTCCGCATCAAGAAAATTCAAACGACGGCATATCATCCACAATCCAATGGAGCGTTGGAACGTTCACATCGTACACTTGCTGAATACCTGAAATGCTTCATAAAAGAGGATCAAACGGATTTGGATGAGTGGTTGCCATACGCAATGTTCACGTATAATACCACTCCACATATAGCTACAGGATTTACACCGTATCAATTAGTGTTTAGAAAGGTATCCGATTTACCGCCGGCGCTTAAAGAAGCACCACGAAAGACGTACTCGTACGACAATTATGTCTCCGAGTTACGCGAACGGCTTCGAATCACATGGCACGTGGCGAAAGAACGATTGGAAAAAGGAATAGCAAGGGTAAAGGAGGGGTATGATGTCACCGCTGGTACGGTAGAGTACCGTCCCGGCGACCGAGGTCTCCTCCACGGCACTACTATACGCCGAGGCCGATCAGCGAAGCTTTCCTCTAAGTGGACAGGGCCTTTCGTCGTACGCAGCAAAGACTCCGACGTAAACTACACTATCGGCCGTGGGCGTAAGGCCGGGCGGGTACACGTGGACCGCATCAAGCCCTACATTACCCACTAACCGATAAAGTAGATATTTTATCGCGAGGCCATGAGGCCGAACCGCGGTATACCCCCATCACTCGCTTCTGAGCGAGAAGTAGGCGGCGAGCACCGCCATTGGTGTGCGCATGAGCGGCGTATCACACGCCCACCCCAAAGAAAAAAAAATATATTATATTCATAAAATAGGTTACCGTCGCGAAGACCTGGAAAAAAAGGGAAAGCGCGCGGGGGAAAATAACAAAACAAAAACATACAAGAATAAAAATAAATAATAAAACGAGTTTATAAAAAATAAAAAAACGGAGAATGTTTATAATAAACAATAATAAAAATAATAGAGATGAAAAAAAGAGCAAATAGAACCAGAAGATACGAAAATATAAAAATGATAAATATTTAAAAAAAAAACGTATATAATAAAAAATGTATATAAAAAAGAGAGTTTAATAAGAATAATAATAATAATAAAAGGAAAACAATATTTCGTTTTTGTACAGTAGTATAGCTATGCCGGTTCTAACTTACGTTTTGGGGGTGGGAGAGAGGGGGAGGGAGAGAGGGAAGAGAGAGAGGGGGGAGGGAGAGAGGGGGCGGAGAGGGAGGAAGAGAGGGGGGTGGGACGGAGCGAGGGGGGAGGAAGCCGGGGGGGGGGTCGTGCGTGCGTGCATGCGTGGGTGTGCGTGCATGCGTGCATGCGTGCGTGTGTGTGTGTGTGTGTGTGTATGTGTGGGCGTGCGGGTGCGTGCGTGCGTGCGTGGCGGCCTTTCAAAGCCCCCTAACTTATGACACGCAGCTGGTGCCATTCCAAAAGACAATGCCAAGATGTTTCCGCCCCGTCTCAAAGCTCGCCGACACTCGAAACAGGTCCTGACAGGTTTCTTGGAAAAGGGTGCATGCGTGCGTGCGTGTGTGACAACCATATATGGGTCGGAAAATTTTCGGTAATATGAAAACCCTAGGCGCCACATGGGTGGTCTTTATTTATGACATGCAGCTGCCCTGCTTCTATCTCGAAGACAATGTCAATTGCATCCATCCCGTCTCACAAAGCTCGCCAACACTCGAAACAGGTCCTGACAGGTTCCTCGCGGGAAACTGCAAACTTTAGGGATCTATCGTCAAGGGCCGTTGGCGCCGATGGACCACTTGAGTTGCAGGACCCATAAAATCTTTCGACCCGAGGCATCCCGACTTCCTGTTTTTTTGTCTCATGTCCCTCGAGCAATCTACGCGTCATCGGAAAACTTCGGTGTTTTCCCCGAGCTAGAGGGCCGAGTTTTTTTTCCTGAAGGGAGAGCCTTTTTAATGATCCGCTCCGCTCAAAACTGACCGTACTTTGCATGAAGCAGTCAGTCGGTTCACATCGTGGAAGTTTTCCGTACTCGTCAACATGGAACAAATCTTGCTTGGTCAAGCTGTGCTCTTACGGTCGTTCGAAGATTTTGCTGCGTGGGAACAGCGATGTTTTGAGCTCATCGAATGGCTGGAAACGAAGAGTCGGATTAAGGGGGGATTGTCTTTTTTTTCGCAAAATTTACCGCTTTTTGGGAATTTTTTTGTGAAGAAAGTATACAACGGAAAACTTGTGAAACTTAGTATATAGTTTTATTGATCTGTTTACTACATACAAAAAAATTTTTAAACAATTTCATCAAAAAATCCGCCTCCCACCCCCCTCGACGCGCGATGGTCCTTTTTTGATGGTGTGCACGATTACAGCCTTCACGTTCATCCTGCAACAAAAACCCAAAAAGCATTTTACTTTAGACACAATCAGCTATCGTTCGATGAAGGGGAAAAAAAAATTGACGATTTGGTGACGTTTTGAACTTGAAGTATCGATTTTTCGAAAAAAATTGATCGATTTTTTGTTATAATTAAAAAACTATTAAACGTATTGCTTTTTTGCTTAATCAAACGATAGCTATATTTGTCTAAAGTAAAATGCTTTTTGGGTTTTTGTTGCAGGATGAACGTGAAGGCTGTAATCGTGCACACCATCAAAAAAGGACCATCGCGCGTCGAGGGGGCTGGGAGGCGGATTTTTTGATGAAAATGTTTAAAAATTTTTTTGTATGGAGTAAACAGATCAATAAAACTATATGCCAAGTTTCACAAGCTTCCGTTGTATACTTTCTTCACAAAAAAATTCCCAAAAAGCGGTAAATTTTGTGAAAAAAAAGACAATCCCCCCTTAAGCGCCCGCGATTATTAATTGGGCATCAACAGTCACTAATAGCCCAAATAGCGCGTCTCGAAGGATTGAGGAATTCTGTGCGGAGTTGCTTCATACACACGGGCGCAGGACATGCTGATCACGGGTTAATCTGGCGCGAGATTGACACGTCCTTCAAGAGTCGGATATTGACCGGTTCCGTCATCAATCGCAGCCACATCGAGCCGAAACACTGTCTCAACGATGCTCGCGCCCTAGTGCTTCAACATGTGCGAAATATTATCAACAAGCACAACAGCATTAAAATTAACACAGTGTTCAATGGTGAATTCGTGAGTGGCGATAAACGAACCAATAAAAGCGTCAACACGCGAAACTGGGAACTATTTATCACAAGCGATTTGAGCGAGTGGTATGAACGGCGTGTTACGGAGCCCATTTTAACCTCACTCGACGAATTTCAAGAACGTGATAGTGGCTGGGCTCTGCATAAAATACTTAATCTCACGATAAATATGAATAAGTATAATCCGATGCGTGCTGGGTGCTCCATATCATTGCCGGGGGAAATAATGATGAAGAGGGCCGTGGTTAACGTCAAATCGCGTGATAATGCTTGTTTCGCATGGGCAGTTGTCGCTGCTCTACACCCAGCTGAACGAAACAGTGACCGTCCAACTTCTTATCCTCATTATTCGACAGTGCTGAATCTGAAGGATATCGAATTCCCGGTGACGATAGATCAAATAAAAAAATTCGAGCTCCTAAACAATTTATCCATCAACGTGTATACCACCACCACGAAAAAGGACGTTGTTCCAATACGCGTGACTCAGCAGAAGAAGGAGAAGCACATCAATTTGCTGTACATGCAAGATACTGAGGACGACAATGTGGGGCATTTCGTATGGATCAAGAACCTGGCGAGACTCGTGATGGCGCAACTGAGCAAGAGGGAGCATAAAACATATATATGCGATCGGTGTGTGAATTTGGCATTCTTAATACAAAATTATATATCTACTAAAGGAGAAAATTCAACAAAAAAAATCTTGTTTGTTTTGGAGATGTTTGCATTACTATGGTTCCGAGGAAAAATTGCAATCACACGAGGTCGATTGTGGGGCAATAAACGACTGTGCAATTCGACTACCAAATGACACCAATAAGTGGCTCCACTTCAGCAACTTTAGCCGGAAAGAGCGACATCCTTTCATTGTCAATGCCGATTCGGAGTGTGTGTTGGCAAAGACCGACGGGGAGAACCTAGCGAAAGACATGTATCAACACCATGACGTGTTTAGTATCGGATACTACGTGTGCTGTGCATATGATCGAACGCTATCTTCGTATTACACGCGTCGCAGTGCTGATTGCATCGTGGTTTGTCGAAGAACTAAAAAACCTAGCACTGCGGATAAAAGAAATTTTCTGCGACAATGTGCCAATGCACGCAGATAGATTTTAATTTCAAACCTGGCCAAAAAGGCTTATCACCAACTATTGTGTTTGGGGAAGAGATTAGTACTAGCCGGTACATAAGTAGTTGGGGAACAAAAAGGCGACATTTTAAATTCGAAGGTTGCACGGAGCGAGGTACACACAGTTGTCGTTCAGTTTATTCGTAAACAAAACAAGAAGTGCAAAGTGTTGTTTTTCATCATGGGAACTTCAGAACCAGGTAAGTTCTTTTAATTATCGCTCTGTTTGTCTTATTAAATAATATAGTTATTATAGTAGACATCATTTTGTAAACCACATAAAAACATTTAAGTTAAATCTCAAGTATTACAAAGATTTGATATTTAGTTAGGCTTCCGGACCTTTCCCGGCCATTTAACAAAAAAGAATATATTGGTTAGCTAAAGAAGAAATACGATACAAAAATATAAAGTGCCATAAAGTGCCTGCATTTTTTTTAAATTGCTTTGATTGACTATCGCATTTCGCAAAACCAAATTAGTTTTTCAGATATTTTTATCAATTGATTATATTTATGCTTCCAAGGCCTTCTGGCATCACAATAGTGACACTGAAAGATATTTACTATATAGTAAGAAAACGCCATGGAAAATATTTTTCAAAAAAATTGGACTTGGTATAGTCTGACATAATCAATAAAGAAAATTTCCCCATTGCAATTGCATTGAAAATTTCTCCATTGCAAGAAAACGCCATGGAAAATATTTTTCAAAAAAATTGGACTTGGTAGAGTCTGACATAATCAATAAAGAAAATTTCCCCATTGCAATGGGGAACTCTACCAAGTCCAATTTTTTTGAAAAATATTTTCCATGGCGTTTTCTTACTATATAGTAAATATCTTTCAGTGTCACTATTGTGATGCCAGAAGGCCTTGGAAGCATAAATATAATCAATTGATAAAAATATCTGAAAAACTAATTTGGTTTTGCGAAATGCGATAGTCAATCAAAGCAACTTAAAAAAAATGCAGGCACTTTATGGCACTTTTTATTTTTGTATCTTATTTCTTCTTAAGCTAACCAATATATTCTTTTTTGTTAAACAGCCGGGAAAGGTCCGGAAGCCTAACTAAACAAAAAATCTTTCTAATACTTCAATGTATTGATTTAACTTCAATGCTTTTATGAGGTTTACAAAATAATGTCTACTATAATAACTTAAAAGAACTTACCTGGTTCTGAAGTTTCCATGATGAAAAACAACACTTTGCACTTCTTGTTTTGTTTACGAATAAACTGAACGACAACTGAGTCTACCTCCCCCGTGCAACCTTCGAATTTAAAATGTCGCCCTTTTGTTTCCCAACAACTTATGTACCGGCAAGTACTAATCTCTTCCCCAAACACAATAGTTGGTGATGAGCCTTTTTGGCCAGGTTCGAAATTAAAATCGATCTGTGTGCAATGGTGCATTTAACACCGAGTGAGTGGGCTAATTTTCGAGCAGCGACTCAATGTCACATTTGTGCGAAACCATTTGCGCAAGAAGATGTTCGCGTTCGAGATCATTGCCATCTGACTGGACGCTATAGAGGCCCTGCCAATTCTAATTGCAATTTAAACTACAAACAGTCATTCTTCATTCCAGTAGTTTTTCACAATTTGTCAGGTTACGATGCACATTTTGTCATCAAGGAAGTAGCCACAGCGTTCGAAGGAAAGACCGATGTGCTTCCAATCACAAAAGAGAAATACACCTCCTTCACGAAGCATGGTGAAATTACAGACGATTCTAAACAGAAAATTCTATTGCGCTTCATCGATTCATATAAATTCCGCAACACCAGTCTCGACAAATTAGCCGCATTCTTGAGCGAGGACAAACTAAACATTTGACGCATGCAATTCCCAACGCTATCGACGGACCCTTTCAATTTGCTGACGCGAAAAGGGGTCTTCCCTTATGAGTATATTGATGACGTGACCAAGCTAGACGACACTTGCCTACCACCACGTGACGCATTTTACAGTTCCCTGACAGATGCTATAGTATCGGAGAGCGAGTACACACATGCTGAGAAAATTTGGGAGCGGTTCTCCATTCGAACGCTGGGTGACTATAGCGATTTATACTTGAAGACAGATGTCTTGTTATTAGCTGATATTTTCGAAACCTTTCGTAATATGTGCATTGAGAGCTATGGCCTAGATCCCGCGTATTACTATACATTGCCCGGATGTACCTGGGATGCAATGCTAAAACACTCGAATGTCAAGTTTGAATTACTAACTGACATCGACATGGTTTTATTCGTTGAGCGGGGTATACGCGGGGGTCTCAGTCAATGCTCAAACCGATATGCACACGCTAATAACAAGTACATGGAGTCGTTTGATCCATCGAAAGCATCGTCATACTTGATGTATTTCGACGTCAACAATCTGTATGGATGGGCAATGTGTCAACCTTTGCCATACGCAGATTTTCGATGGGTCAACGACGTGTCCAAGTTTGATCCATCTTCCATCGCGCTAGATTCACCGACAGGCTACATCCTTGAAGTCGACTTGAAATATCCGCAATCTCTACATGATGCGCATAAAGACCTGCCGTTTGGTCCAATACATGAAAAACCGGCAAGGTAAACGCTACATCATTCACTATCGAAATTTACAGCAGTGCTTGCGTCATGGACTTTGCCTCACGAAAATCCATAGATTCCTAGAGTTTACACAATCCCCATGGCTACGTTCATATATTGAGTTATATACGCAATTTCAAACGCTAGCCAAAAACGATTTTGAAAAGAATTTATTCAAATTAATGAACAATGCGGTGTTTGGCAAAACGATGGAGAATGTGCGCAATCATGTGGATATAAAGCTTTTAACAAAATGGGAGGGCAGGTATGGCGCAGAAGCAATGATTTCGAAGCCAAACTTCCACAGCGGAAGTGTTTTTCCTGAAAACCTCATTGCCGTGGAATTGCGCAATCTCGAGGTGAAATTCAACAAGCCGATATATGTGGGTATGTGCATACTCGACATATCTAAAACATGCTTGTATGGATTTCATCACGAGTATATGGTACCTCTGTATCGGGATAAGTGTACAATCATGTATACCGATATGGATAGTCTCATATATAACATTGAGAGCGATGATATGTACATGGACATGAAGCGCGACATTGTAAAATTCGATACGAGCGATTATCCGGTGGACAATAGGTATGACATGCCGCTTGTCAACAAGAAGGTACCCGGTCTCATGAAAGACGAATGCAATGGTGCAATTATGACGGAATGACACCCGACGCGAAACTTCGATGCGGCCCCGGCTTGCGACCGGTAGGGCAGAACTCAATCGAGCTTCTGCGCCCCACCGACGGATGTCACCGCGCGCGTTCGTCGCCGCGCGGGCGGAGACATTGCGTCTCGCCTTCCACGGGCCTCGACACGCTACGCAACGCATGTGCGCGTGCGTGTCGGTGCGCATCTACACCACGGTGTGGAGAGACGTTATTGGCGCTGCCACGGACCTCGATGCGCGTCGTCTGCAGACCACGAGGCGAGCGCCGCGCGCGGAATTCTCGTGAACTGAGCACGTCGAAGTTCGGGCGACATTTGCTCGCAATTATTAACAATTACACGACAAATCTAGATTACCACTTTTCTCCTAAGATATGCAACGAAGTACAGTGATTGAGAGCTCAAATTGTTCGTTTTTTATGTGGCTACCCGGTCTAGCTTTTCTCTAAGTCGTGACATTAGCCAATCATCTGATTTTTCATCTTTTCGGTCTCGAGTTCCGCATGATAAGCCAATCTACGTTTTTTTTCTCAAATTCAAAAAATTTGAGGGGCTGGAAGCTGTTCGTCTATCTATTTGACGTCGTTTGGCAAAGTTTCGACGGGATCTGAAGAGCCGTTTCAGAGATTTTTGGGTATCTATAATTCTGTTCTACCATACCGACCGCGATGAGGTGTCATTCCGTCTTATGACCGAGTTCATTGGACTTCGCTCGAAAATGTATGCGACACGTGTTGAGGGTAAGAAGGACACTAAAAAAGTTAAAGGTGTCAAGAGTAGCGTCAAGAGTAGAAGGTCTACACCATTCGTCAGACGAAAATCGCTCTGAGTCCTCATGATGATAAGCGGTATATCATACCTGGGACCTCTGAGACCCTACCGTGGGGGCATTACAGCATATCGTTGTAAAAAACTATCATGCATATAAACTCGATGTAAATTTGTGTATATTTTTGTAAATACTTGATGTATAAAACTTGTGAAAATTGTGTATGTTTTTTGTAAATATTAACTCGATGCAAAACTTGTTTGTTGTAAATATTTGATTTTGTAAAAATGGACTTTAGTAAGTAAAGGGAACGGCTTTTGTATTCCATGTGTATCCATTACTTCCCGCATACACTCTTCGAGAGTGGCGGGCAGAAGGGATTGGAGGGAGAGAAAACGCCTGTTGTGGCGCACCACGTTGACGGGTAGAAAGAGAGTCATAAAAGTCGAAATGTGCTTGGCCTCTTTTATTGACGACTAAAAATCAGATTTACTTATCCAACTATTGTGGGCATTGTCGAAACCCAGCCATTTTACAAACATTCGATGACCGCGCTTCTTTAACAAATTTTCTATGAGATAGATATCGGGGTACTTGACACGGAGAAGCTCTTGTTCGTAGAAACCACCGGCGATCGGTTCATCTTTATGATCCTTGGGGTGCTACGTCACCGGATGCGTTTTCTTCACACGAGATACCGTAAATATTTCCGTTGTCCAATTTGGCGTGTAATCCTTTTCGAAAACACTCTTAAATTTGCTGATTCTCACTTTATCGCCAATGGTGAATTTCCATGGTGTTTTCATTGGTGGCTGAGTCTTATTGAAAACTTGCCGCAATATTTCCTTCTCATTCTCCGCGTTGACATTTCTCGGTTTCATGTTAATGGTGTGGTGGACAGAATCATGATATTCGGCTACTAGATTATCAAGAATATCGATCCACTTATAGCTACCGCGAAGACTAAATTGCATCCACATCTTATTCTTGAATGTACGATTGAAACGCTCGCAAATGAATGCCTTCAAGTTGCTATATGTTGAATACATGTGATTATTGTACTGCTTCATGAGGGCCTTAAAGTCACAATTGTAAAATTCTTTTCCCCGATCAACGTGTAAGTTCTGCGGTATGCGTCCCTTAAGGAGTATCGACTTCATTGCGGCGGCTGCATCCGTACCACTCTTACTCAGCATTGGCACGGCCCAGGCGAATTTTGAGAAGGTATCAATGACGGTGAGGAGAAATTTGCGTTTGGAGTTTTGTCGCACGTATGATGATATATCGACGAGATCAGCTGCCAGGTCTCGTCCAAGCCACGGATGTCCACATGTCGATGCGGATAGTTTCGTCGAGCAGGCTTATGTAGCTCCAGCACGAGAGCGCCACTTTTTTCGTTCATTTTCCAGTCCACTCAGTCGTGCGTCCAATTCAGCAATGACGTTTGAATTGCGAATCGCCAAGTCTTGTGGAGTTGTGACATCGGCCACGAGAGTCTTTGCAATGTCTCTTATCGTAGCTTTAAGTCCATTAACCAGCAACTGGCTACTCTCATTCATTTCTTTGCGAATGTTCTTAATGATATTGCGGGATCTTTCGTGTAAAGCACTTAGAGTGATGGCGTCGTCTTCCCCCTCCGGATTAGCAATATTACACAATCGTTTCTGCCCCACATCATAATGACCATCGGCGGTGCTTTTAAACCCAATCCCAGGTCGGCTTGGAGGACCTGGCTTACTGACGAGTACGCTCTTACGCAATTGGCGTCCAAACACATCGACACTCATGTTGATAATGCGTAAATTCCCCGATGTCGAGGAGTTAATAAATGATTTCAGCTTCACCCAATTCCTCGATAATCGATATAATTTCATTCGCATGGGCTGAATTTCCGGCTGCTTGTGATGCGAGAAGTAAGCGAAGACGATCTACTAGCTCGTTTGGATTGTCCCAATAAATATAGTCCAATTGGGTGTTTTTTCTAGCTAGTTTATACTTTGGCATACCTTGTCCCACATGATGATCGACTACATTTATTGGGACAATCCAAACGAGCTAGTAGATCGTCTTCGCTTACTTCTCGCATCACAAGCAGCCGGAAATTCAGCCCATGCGAATGAAATTATATCGATTATCGAGGAATTGCGCGAAGCTGAAATCATTTATTAACTCCTCGACATCGGGGAATTTACGCATTATCAACATGAGTGTCGACCCATGAAAATATTGCCGACACAAACAATACGGCCGATGTCCGGCCCAGTACTGGCTCACCGATTGTTGGCAACCAATGTTGGCCCAACATTGAAACAACGGTTCTGCCATTTTTCAGTCGCCCCTCTTTTCGGAGCCCGGCATCCGACATCAGGCCGATGTGCGGACAGTACCGGTTAACGACCTAGGGCCGACTGTTGGCGTAGACGGAGAAGCCGACCATGGGCCAATACTGTCTGCCATTATTTGTCCTGCGTTCATTTCTAATCCCGGCAACCGGTACTATACCAATGTCGGGCCAGTATCGGCTGCCCCGGTGAGCCGACTGTTGGGGGGGACTACTGGAGCCGACCATGGGCCAATACTGTTCGCCAATAACTGTCCTACGTTCATACGTAATCACGGCATACCGCAATATGCCAATGTCGGGACAGTATCGACTAACGACGAAGAACCGACTGTTTGCGTGAATATGTTGAACCAATCACGAGCCGGCATCACTCCCCGTTACGTGTCTTATGAATTGCTCGCCAGTCGCCATTCAGTGTCATATCGATGCAGACCGCGAACTAAGAGTAGCGTCCATCGTCGCTTTTTCGTGCAACAGTAATTTTTTCCCTTATGCTCCTACCGTATTTTCAATATGAATAAACAAAAGAGATATGATAAACTGAAAAAAGTGCGAAAAAAATTATGTTGGAATAAACTGTTATTGAAGCACGAAAAATGTGTCATCAATCAGGAGTCATGTTTGACAGAGAAAAAAATCCTCGAAAATAATATTAAAAAAGCGAACTGTGAGAACACTATCGAGTATGTGGAAGAAATTATTGAACACGGGGACGATAAAAATGATGAAAATGAACAACTAAAAAATTGTAACACGAGTGACCGATAATGCCCTGAGTTGTATCGGTTGATACTCGGGGCATTATCGTACCACTGTTGGTTATGGACTGGACCAAAGTTGGTACGATATTGGCTTGAACTTGGGCCAATGTTGGCACAGGCGTCTGGCCGCTCTTACTACCAACGATGGCATAGTCTTGGGCCGACCTTGGCACGAGTGTCAGCACCAACGCTGGTACGATATTGGCTGTAACTTGGGCCAACCTTGGCACTACTGTCGGGCCGGTGTTGAGTCCAACGTCGGTACGATATCGGTAGCCAGCCTTGGCCCGAGGATATCATTCCGACAACGGTCCATTAATGGACCGACATTCATGCCAGAAAACGGCCAACCATACAGGAGAGTTGGCGCACTACTGGGCCAATGTCGGACCAGTTGTACATTTCTTCATGGGGATGTGTTTGGACGCCAATTGCGTAAGAGTGTACTCGTCAGTATGCCAGGTCCTCCAGGCCGACCTCGGATTGGGTTTAAAAGCACCGCCGATGGTCATTATGATGTGGGGTAGAAACGATTGTGTAATAATGCTAATCCGGAGGGGGAGGACGACGCCATCACTCTAAGTGCTTTACACAAAAGATCCCGAACTATCATTAAGAACATTAGCAAAGAAATGAATGAGAGTAGCCAGTTGCTGGTTAATGGACTTGAAGCTACGATAAGAGACATTGCAAAGACTCTCGTGGCCGATGTCACAACTCTACAAGTCTTGGCAATTTGCAATTCAAACGTCATTGCTGAATTGGACGCACGACTGAGTGGACTGGAAAATGAACGAAAAAAGGGGCGCTCTCGTGCTGGAGCTACATAAGCCTGCTCGACGAAACTATCCGCGTCGACATGTGGACATCCGTGGCTTGGACGAGACCTGGCAGCTGATCTCGTCGATATATCATCATACGCGCGACAAAACTCCAAACGCAAATTTCTCCTCACCGTCGTCATTGATACCTTCTCAAAATTTGCCTGGGCCGTGCCAATGCTGAGTAAGAGTAGTACGGATGCAGCCGCCGCAATGAAGTCGATACTCCTTAAGGGACGCATACCGCAGAACTTACACGTTGATCAAGGAAAAGAATTTTACAATTGTGACTTTAAGGCCCTCATGAAGCAGTACAATAATCACATGTATTCAACATATAGCAACTTGAAGGCATCCATTTGCGAGCGTTTCAATCGTACATTCAAGAATAAGATGTGGATGCAATTTATTCTTCGCGGTAGCTATAAGTGGATCGATATTCTTGATAATCTAGTAGCCGAATATAATGATTCTGTACACCGCACCATTAAGATGAAACCGAGAAATGTCAACGCGGAGAATGAGAAGGAAATATTGCGGCAAGTTTTCAATAAGACTCAGCCACCAATAAAAACACCATGGAAATTCACCATTGGCGATAAAGAGAGAATCAAATCTAAGCGTGTTTTCGAAAAGGATTACACGCCACATTGGACAACGGAAATATTTACGGTATCTCGTGTGAAGAAAACGCATCCGGTGACGTAGCACTTGAAGGATCATAAAGATGAACCGATCGCCGGTGGTTTCTACGAACAAGAGCTTCTCCGTGTCAAGTACCCCGATATCTATCTCATAGAAAATTTGTTAAAGAAGCGCGGTCATCGAATGTTTGTAAAATGGCTGGGTTTCGACAATGCCCACAATAGTTGGATAAGTAAATCTGATTTTTAGTCGTCAATAAAAGAGGCCAAACACATTTCGACTTTTATGACTCTCTTTCTACCCGTCAACGTGGTGCGCCACAACATGCGTTTTCTCTCCCGCGAACCCCTTCTGCCCGCCACTCTCGAAGAGTGTATGCGGGAAATAATGGATACACATGGATTACAAAAGCCGTTTCCTTTACTTACTAACGTCCATTTTTACAAAATCAAATATTTACAACTAACAAAGAAAGGGTCCGTCGATAGCGTTGGGAATTGCATGCGTCAAATGTTGAGTTTGTCCTCGCTCAAGAATGCGGCTAATTTGTCGTGACTGGTGTTGAGGAATTTTTATGAATCGATGAAGCGCAATTGAATTTTCTGTTTAGAATCGTCTGTAATTTCAACATGCTTCGTGAAGGAGATGTATTTCTCTTTTGTGATTGGAAGCACATCGGTCTTTCCTTCGAACGCTGTGGCTACTTCCTTGATGACAAAATGTGCATCGTAACCTGACAAATTGTGAAAAACTACTGGAATGAAGAATGACTGTTTGTAGTTTAAATTGCAATTAGAATTGGCAGGGCCTCTATAGCGTCCAGTCAGATGGCAATGATCTCGAACGCGAACATCTTCTTGCGCAAATGGTTTCGCACAATGTGACATTGAGTCGCCGCTCGGAAATTAGCCCACTCACTCGGTGTTAAATGCACCATTGGCACATCGTCGCAGAAAATTTCTTTTATCCGCAGTGCTAGGTCGTTTAGTTCTTCGACAAACCACGATATGCAATCAGCACTGCGACGCGTGCGATACAAAGATAGTGGTCGATCATATGCACAGCACACGTAGTATCCGATACTAAACACTTCATGGTGTTGATACATGTCTTTCGCTAGGTTCTCCCCGTCGGTCTTTGCCAACACACACTCCAAATCGGCATAGACAATGAAAGGATGTCGCTCTTTCCGGCTAAAGTTGCTGAACTGGAGCCACTTATTGCTGTCGTTTGGTAGTCGAATTGCACAGTCGTTTATCGCCCCACAATCGACCTCGTGTGATTGCAATTTTTCCTCGGTACCAAAGTAATGCAAACATCTGCAAAACAAACATTATTTTTTTTATTGTATTTTCTCCTTTAGTAGATATATCATTTTGTATTAATAATGCCAAATTCACACACCGATCGCATATATATTTTTTATGCTCCCTCTTGCTCAGTTGCGCCATCACGAGTCTCGACAGGTTCTTGATCCATACGAAATGCCGTCGTCTCAGTATCTTGCATCTACAGCAAATTGATGTGCTTCTCCTTCTTCTGCTGAGTCACGCGTATTGGAACAATGTCCTTTTTCGTGGTGGTGGTATACACGTTGATGGATATATTGTTTTGGAGCTCGAATTTTTTCATTTGATGTATCGTCACCGAGAATTCGATATCCTTCAGATTCAGCACAGTCGAATAATGAGGATAAGAAGTTGGACGGTCACTGTTTCGTTCAGCTGGGTGTAGCGCAGCGACAACTGCCCATGCGAAACATGCATTATCACGCGATTTGACGTTAACTACGGCCCTCTTCATCATTATTTCCCGCGGCACTGATATGGAGCACCCAGCACGCATCGGATTATACTTATTCACATTTATCGTGAGATTATGTATTTTCTGCAGAGCCCAGCCACTATCACGTTCTTGAAATTCGTCGAGTGAGGTTAAAATGGGCTCCGTAACACGCCGTTCATACCACTCGCTCAAATCGCTTGTGATAAATAATTCGCAGTTTCGCGTGTTGACGCTATTATTGGCTTGTTTATCGCCACTCACGAATTAACCATTGAAGACTGTGTTAATTTTAATGCTGTTGTGCTTGTTGATAATGTTTCGCACATGTTGAAGCACCAGGGCGCGAGCATCGTTAAGACAGTGTTTCGGCTCGATGTGGCTGCGATTGATGACGGAACCGGTCAATATCCGACTCTTGAAGGACGTGTCAATCTGGCGCCAGATTAACCCGTGATCAGCATGTCCTGCTCCCGTGTGTATGAACAACTCCGCACATAATTCCTCAATCCTTCGAGACGCGCTATTTGGGCTATTAGTGACTGTTGATGCCCAATTAATAATCGCGGGCGCTTAATCCGACTCTGCGTTTCCAGCCCTTCGATGAGCTCGACACATCGCTGTTCCCACGCAGCAAAATCTTCGAATGACCGTAAGAGCACAGCTAGACCAAGCAAGATTTGTTCCATGTTGACGAGTACGAAAAACTTCCACGATGTGAACCGACTGACTGCTTCATGCAAAGTGCGGTCAGTTTTGAGCGGAGCGGATCGTTAAAAAGGCTCTCCCTCCGGGAAAAAAACTCGGCCCTCTATCTCGGGGAAAACACCGGAGTTTTCCGATGACGCGTAGATTGCTCGAGGAACATGAGACAAAAAAACAGGAAGTCGGGATGCCTAGGGTCGAAAGATTTTATGGGTCCTGCAGCTCGAGTGGTCCATCGGCGCCAACGGCCCTTGACGATAGATCCCTAAAGTTTGCAGTTTCCCGCGAGGAACCTGTCAGGACCTGTTTCGAGTGTCGGCGAGCTTTGTGAGACGGGATGGATGCAATTGACATTGTCGTCGCGATAGAAGCTGGGCAGCTGCATGTCATAAATAAAGACCACCAATGTGGCGCCTAGGGTTTTCATATTACCGAAAATTTTCCGACCCATATATGGTTGTCACACACGCACGCACGCATGCATCCTTTTCCAAGAAACCTGTCAGGACCTGTTTCGAATGTCGGCGAGCTTTGAGACAGGGCGGAAACATCTTGACATTGTCTTTTGGAATGGCACCAGCTGCATGTCATAAATTAGGGGGCTTTGAAAGGCCGCCACGCACGCACGCACGCACCCGCGCGCATGCACGCACACCCACGCACGCACCCCCCGGCTCCGACCCCTCCCCCTCGCCCCTCGCTCCCTAACCCCTCTCTTTCTCCCCCTCTCTCCCTCCGCTCTCCCCCTCTCCCGCCCCTCTCTCCCTCCCTCCTCTCTCCCTCACCCCAAAAAGTGAGTTAGAACCGGCATTGCTATACTACTTTGTATGTATATTATGACAATTCGAAAGATTTAGAAGACACCACGTAGGGATCCAATAACGGGTTGTTCACGACCCCTCGAGGGGGTGGAGACTAAAAGGGAATCGAAGCCCCAAAAGGACCCGCTGGAGCCCATGCGACTGCATTCGGCACAGACGGTAAAGTCGACTGACCCTGCACCAGGAGACCCGCATGGTCCCTGACCGCGACGCTGTCGAAGCATCGACAAATTTCGCGTATCAGTAGAAAGAGAGAGAATAGAGAGAGAGGAAATCGCAAAGTAAGCAAAAAACGAGTATTCAAACTCGCAAGAAAAAAAAGGAGAAGAAAAGTACTGCACGTACAAATGGGGAAACAAGCAAAATAAAAAATATATGAAAATAAAATGGCAAACCTTTTTGCAGGTTATTCATCTCAATAGTTAGGATGACAGAAGGGACTACCGAAAGAAAGGAAAATACAGAATTCCACGCAACGCAATTTGCCACGACCCCAGGAATTTATTACGAGGGAATCGGAAAACTACCTACGATCAGAGAAATATGGAAACTGACACTCCGCATGGATCTTCTGCCAATAGCAAATAGAGAAAAGAGTATTAGGGAAAAGCTCGGAAAACTATTAGAATTATGTCAAACGATTCCATAGGACAAGCTATGTGCTCTCGTAACGAGCTCCTGCGAAACCATGAGAAGAAAAATAAATTTCGAAATGATGTCCATTGATGATATAACAGGCACAAAAGGTATAATAAATAAAAGAGGACTAAAGACGGATTAGGTTCTATCATAGAATCCATAATTGGTAATTTGAATGCACATGATGCATTAAAAATGCAAGAAAAAACAAGAACCAACAGAAGATGCGTTAAAAGAAAATTTTCAAATCCAGCAAATTACACTGGAAATGTTCAATCGCACAACGAACCGCCTTGCGGCAAACGAAGAAACATTAGGCCGCTTAATAAAGATTTACACCATGGAATGGAAAATCTCGTAATAGATATTTAAAGTCGCCAACAATTGGACGAGAAATTAACAACTATTAGCGTAATAATCGAATCCTTATTAAACGACATAGTCAATTATCTAACTTTTTAGTAGGCTTGCCAAAAGGAATCGTTAATCCTACAATATTGCCGCCTAGACAACTCTACGCGTATATAATAGAAGCATTACCAAATCTACCAAGAGGACTAAATTTTCCGACAAAAATACGTCCAGAAAAACTTGACGAAATATTGGAAATTTCCGAATTAGGCGCGTATAGTATTCAAAATACCCTCACTGTTGTGATCAAAATTCCATTATTCAACAACAACGAGTTCAATGTAAATAAAGTATGTCCTATACCCGTAAGAGTAGAAAAAGACACATTTCGATTCATAGAAATGACCGTCAAAAATATTATAATTGATCGAGAGCGTCGAGAATATCTGTCATTCTCAGAAAACGAATTATCCAAATGTAAATGACAAAATTATCAATATTACTGTCATCCAAAAAACGCGAGGCAGATAATAAGATCAGGAACGCCATGCGGACTATCGATATTTTTAGGAAAAGATCCCGAAAAAGCGACTTGTATAAATCGTTTAGTTAAATTAGAAAATTTTTGGTCATTGCCTTGGAACAAGAAGGGCAATGGATATATCTAGCCTCAGAGACAGTAGCTCTCACGATAAACTGTAAAAATTCTGCGACAACTCATGCGACAATTACTGGAACAGGATTATTGGCTTTGGATGGGAAATGTTCCGTTACTTCCATAAATTTTAAGATTGAACATTTGAAGGTTTAGAGGAAATTTGAAGGTACACGAAAAATTCCTACAATTTTTACCGTCATTCAATCTATCCTTCCTGACTACAGAAAACGAAATACCTCAACCTTTAATATTGTAAAATATTCCTCATACGATGATTAATGATCCATACGAAATTAACAAAATTGGCGAACGAATCGAAATATTGAAAACAAAATGAAACAAAAACTACGGTCATGTGACAACACAGAGTCACATCATAGAGAATTATGCCCTCAGCGGAATGATTCCCTTCGCAATAATTATATTATATCTCGGAATTAAAGGGTTGCAACGGCGACGTTTAAATGTCACATCGCCGAACGACGGCCTTGCTGACGTAGCTCCGGCCAGACCGCGAGCTGCCAAACACAAAGCAACTGCTGACCCGCAGAATCCGTGAGTCATATTCACGCGGGATGCACCTCGGACACGCACAACGTAAAAGTGTATGAAAAAAATCGAAATATTCGAAAAGGAGGTATATGTCATAATGTTAGAAAGACACTTGTACCTTCGTATTCTATTGTATTATTGTAAGCCGAGAGACGACCGAGAGACAAAGCTTGCCAAAAGGCTATGAAAAAAATTTATTATATCGCCGAAATAGGGAATTCTGTCTTCCTAAGGGGGAGGGATGGTGTGCCCCAATATTAAGCGCATAATTGAAGACGCATAGCAACGAGTATATTCGATTTGCGAAATCGAGAGGCCAAAGGCCCCTGTGCAACGCCGGCAGTTTTGGCAAGTGAAGAACCTGCAGAGGTGACTTTGGCGATACCAATCGCTAAATCGCAATCGAACGATTCGAACGTTCTCGAACGATTGGTTGCGAAAACCCGAGTTAACAATTAGCCGAACGATTCTACCAAAAGGCAGTCTTCGGCCAGAAGCCGAAGCGGTCGGTCTCAAGGCATAAAAAAGAATTGTAATTTTGCTGCCTAATTTTAAATAAAACATAAGTTGTTCAAGCTGCAACATTCCTAGCTGGAGATTTACTCGGAACGGGAAAAGTCCCCACATACCCTCGCCCTCGAGCATCCGACAACCCACGGTGTCAATTTACTCGAGAGCGAAATTCCGTGCTCTCCGCGCATCGTCAGAAGCCGGGGCACAATACGTGCTCCGAATTGGTTGTACGATGCCATCTCGCAGCGATTCTTCAATTTGATCGTACAACGCTCATTTTTCTTGAGGAGATAAAAGCCGAGGTTTCGAACGAGTTGGTTCTTGGTCGCTTAAAATTATTCGCGTCTCGATTCTTGTTCGTCTTACTCGAATGCGATACAATTCTTGTTCGTCTTACTCGAAATGTATCCGTCCTCGATCGTCGTTTCAAATTTTAAACTTGAAATGTAAGGAATTCAACCTTCAACTTCCGCGATCTTCGGCGTTTATATATCAAACAACATGTACGATAAGCCTTTCGAACGTATGGTAAGCGACTTCCAACTTTCAAACGTGACCTTTTTTTCGTAATGACCGACTTGCCTGCGTATGACAACTTTTATTTTCTCAGTTTCGTTTCTTAGTATGCGCCCGTTTTATTTCGGTTGTTATCCCGGTTGAGCCCCCAAAATGTAGGGTTTAAACCGATTCACGGGAGAAATAAGGAAGTCAGGCTCAAGAAATATGAAAAGGATAATGTAATTGCGAAATAATCGATAGACGTGCGCCCTACGTCACGATTAGCAACATTCTGGTCTTCTCTTATTTTTTATGTAAGCCGATCGCATAAAAGGAATGAGTAACGCAGCGATAGATCGATCGCTGATTGAGTGTCTCCCACATAGATGATTTGGAGGAAAAGTGGGAAAGGAAAAATGAGGGCGGAGTTGTGATAGGAAAGGAAAAAATGTTTGCAATAAAATACGCAGACGATGTAGCAGCGATAGCGGACATGGTGTAGGGGTTAAAAAGTATAATAAAGGATTCAGCGAGATGGGTGCAGGCAAATAGAATGGAAATAAATGCAAAGAAAACGAAAATCATGATTTTCAGTAACAGAGGAAAAGTTAAGAAGGAGGAAAAATGGAAAATTGACAGTGAAGAAGTACAAGTAGTAAAGGAATTGAAATATCTGGGATGTTGGTTCACGTGTAGGAACTCAATTTGGGCACATGGAAAAAAGTTCATAGGGAAAACGCAAAAGGAAAGGAATATGGTGTGGGGAATTTGGAAGAGGGCAGGGAGAGATATGATGGAGGAGAGACTCTATTTATTAGATTCAATCGTAAAAGCAGGAGCAGTTTATGGAGTGGAGATATGGGGAATGGGAGAAATAAGTGTATTTGAAAAAATACAGAGCAGGTATTGTATGATGGCGTTAGGAGTGAACAGAACGACACCAAATTATGTATGGTGGAGAGAACTAGGACTGCTTCCTATGGAATACGTAATAAGGGAAAGAGCGATAAGATATATGAAAGAAGTGATGAGAATGGATGAGACAAGGTGGCCAAAAATTTGCTTACTAGACGAGATTAGGGCGTTAACAAACGGCGACCCGTCAGAATGGGGGAAAAACCTGGTGAAGGTATTAAAAGATCTGGAGATAGAAGATCTAATAACAGTGATAAGGGAGCGAAAGAATGTGAAAAAATAGACGAGAAGATAGAAGAGGGACTGGAAAACTTAAAAAACAGAATTGTAAGGAGGGACGAAGAAAAAATCAGAAAATCGACGTATAACGATAAGTATAAATATATTATAGAAAAGGACGACATGCCATGGAAATATTGGACAGATGAGGGAGTAAAGGGTAGGGACAAAGAAATGTGGGCGAGGCTAAGATGTGGCAAAATAGGAAGGGCGGGAAGGAAAGGGGAAAAGGTTTGGAGATGCACGTTATATAAAGAAAAAAATGAGACATTGGAGCATCTAATGATATGTAAAAAAGGTAGAGAGTCAGTATCGGAGAAAGCAAGGCAGAAAGCAGAGGAGTGGATGGAAGGAATGGATGATTTGGCAGTAAAGGGGGAAATAATAAATATGCTGGGAGGAAAAATACAAATAGGGATATGCGAGTATTTTAGAGAAATAGAGGAAATATGTAGAACGCTGTGTAAGGACCATGGGGGAGGAGAGATCGATGGAGTGGACGAAAAAACCAGGAAAGGGAGAATGTAAAAATAATACCGAATGTAGGAAGGTAAGGAGTAGATAATAAGCGAAGAGTATGTATGCGAAATTGTCATATCTTGTAAAAAGCTTTGCGAAAAAGTTGTGCAAGTACAACTCGATACTACTACTAGTAGGCGAGCAGTGGAAAACATAACTTTCAAAAATCAATATTACGAAAACTGCGGTGATTGGCCAAAAATTCTTTTAGGGGATATTTTAGAATATCAAATAGAAGCCGTATGCCAAATTTCAAGTCGACAATCGGTTTCCGCTTTTCGGAAGTTTTTTTTTTTACTATAACTCCGTTATTTGAGCGCAAATCGTTTTTTTTTACTTTTAAAAAAGTGTTTCTTTTGGCCGGATTAACAACTGTGCATGGTCAAAATATGGCGCCCCGGATATCGTAGTATTGCCTTTTTTGTTTTTTGTAATGTTTCAATGAATGTAATATTTCGAAGATAGACCTCCATCGACTGGGAAATTTGTTGACGCCCCACCCATTTCGCGATTTATCTTTGGGCTAATGCCCACATTCACTTTTGAATAATTGAAATTAATTCAATATTATTAATTTGTCCACACACTAACATAAATTTAATTTAAAAAACACCAAACAACAAAACTAGTAACAATAAACAAAAAATCAATGCTGTATATATAAAAAAAAATTGGTACGAAAAATGTTCAACCAATACGGAACATGCCACGAGGGACAACAAACGAAACGGCGCGCATACGCGCTACTATTCTATCTGTAATAAACACATATACCGGTGTATACTGCCGGTGACAAAGCACATTATCCTATCCCCTCTCTGTGCTGACTTACTCGCTCTCACTCGCACACACACGGTTCACGCATCAGTCTCTCTCGCTCTTCGATTCCTTCTTTCTGTTGCCCGGTGTTTCAACGCGACCGTGAGGCCTATCCTTTGTCGCATAAGAAATATTCACTTTAAAAAAAAATCGAACCAGGTAATTATACTTCGAATAAAAAACAATATATTGTATGTCCGTATATTCCATTGTACGGGGCCTTTCCCCTTATTACATTCCCTACTATATTGCACTTCCTCATCCCCACCTTGTGGCCGCAGGCATCTTGCCCCTCTATGTCGCATTCACTATGATATTTCTGCCATGGGCGGATAACCTATACCAATACAGCCGATCCCAGGTTCGCTTCCCAGTAACGGATTAATTTTCGTTGAAATAATAAATCGCGGGCTACAGTCGTACACTCACGATAGAGACACGCACCGGCTGTGTGGGTGACATCCGTGTAGAACTGAAGCTACGTCACGCCTGAATTAATTTTCCTCCTAGACTACGAGACTGGAATTCGACTCCACGACCTCCCGATGTTCTAAATCACAGGCAAGCACGCTTACCACTAGACCAGCACACCGGTTTAATTATATATATAATTATATTCATTAAAAAAAACTTAAATAACTAATTCTAGGATGATCAATCGGTTAACAATGCAAGTAGAAAATGTACGAGTTAATATTAGGGATGCGCAACATATAATGCGAGCGTATTTTCCTATGTTTTAGTATGTACCGATCGCTGGAAGGTATTTAAGTAATTCATTTTGGTACAGGCACAATTAAAACCAATACACAAATATGCGATTTTCTTACGAAAGCGTCACATTGCATTGCTGTCCAGCTACTGGTGATATAGAACACAATTTAGCCGTCACATCACGGCAATAGCGTACCTCGTTTATGCCGATGAAGGGGCGTAACAGCGCGTCTGAAATATGCCAGCGAAGGAGCGCTACAGCATGCTCCAAATGTGCCAGACATATGTTGATGCAGTGTGTAGTGAATCTGCTATATCTATGATATAATTACGTAATTATTTTAACCAGCAACAGAACGTCACAGCGTGCCTCCAATGCGCCCCCCCCCCCTTTGTTGGTATAACGAATTCCAAATATTATATCTCAAGGCTGCAAAAACGAGCCTCGTTTGTACCGGCAATGCAACGTTACAGCGTGCCTCAAATGTGCCCTCACCTTGCCGAAACGATGCATTCCAAATTGTTGGTGGCAATGCTTCGATAAACTGACTCGTTTGTATTGGTAGTGGACCGCCACAGCGTGGTTTATTTATGACTCAAACGTGCTGTAAAGATCATATCACTCTAAATTTGAAGCTAGCTACATTTCGTTGTTATGAGGTTGTGTCAACATGTTACCATCGGGCTGAAATTTTTTCTGGGCTTTATAACCTCTTTGCTGATCATCCTGTGCAGTTTGAATACGATCCACAGTACCCTTTTTTAGAAAAGAAATCGGCAACTGGACGTATTTCGTGGGCTTATTACATTACGCTTATAGATAACTCCCGATCATTTTTCAGTACATTATTAATATTTGCCAAGTGAAAGTTACCACGGAGCTGAAAAAATAGGTACTATTTGACTTATTATCAGACTAACCCTTGGTACCGTGAAAATGAGGATTCACAGTACCGTTATAAAGTTATTAATGTTTTTGAAAGTGAATTTGTGCGAAAATCAAGCACACAAAATATTAGACTGCAATCATGGCACCGACGTTGACGGCACAAGTATCTTATCGGTTTTCGGTTATTCTGCTCGGAAATCTAAAACTACTCAGGCAGGACAATTAACAACGAATATTATTGTCACTTATTCTATTAATTAGTAATAATTACTCAATATCAATTTGTAACTATGATCAGTAATTATACTTTTCTAGACATTTCTAGGCAAAGACAAAATAACGCGGATTTTTTTGTGTACATTATTTGTTTTTAGAACATCGAGTAATCATTGATGTTCATGATTTCTTCGAGATTATAAACACCTTTAGTACACACTTTTTCTTTCCAGCCAAATTCTTTTTACTCGTCCCGATATTCTTTTTTGCCAGCTCCTTGGACCGATATTGAGGTTAGAACGGGGCGCATATGTCTCTAAGTTCGCGACACTATTGCCAACCTGGGCATTATGGTATACCACAATTTACGACCTTGCCAATTCCCTTCGCGTTTATTTTACCGAGAAAAGGTTAGAGAAAATAATTATACAAAGCAATGAAAAAAACTTAATGTAATCACCGAATGATCAAAAATGCATATTTTTACAAATGGATGTAGAAAGATAGCTCGAAAACACACGTGTAATATGACGATTATTTGAAAGCTTATAACAGTCAAGGTAACAGTCAATCGGTTACGTGCATAAGCATAGGGCGCTCCCGTCGTACTTCACCCGGAACAATTCCAAGCGGTGAAACTGCACGAGGCGGTTATAAAAACTGCAGCTTATCAAAAAGTGAGAACTACGGTACAAAGGAGACATGATCAAAGGCAAGTGTGGATAGCCGTGACACCAGAGATGAAGGCGATCTACAGAGACGAAGAGGGAAACATGCAATTCAAGGGATGTTTTCTACAAGAGATTACACCAGAAATACGGCAACAAGCTCCGACTGCTGGAATCTCAGAAGAGGCTTTAACAAGGATCCTGGAAAGTTTCGCTGAAACGAAGAAGGATGTGCCCAAGCCACAGAAGATAAAAAATCTAACGGAAAAGTTCGTATTGGAGAAATTTGCGAGGAAAACATCGAACATGACCCAGTGGATGGAAACCTTCGAAGCGGAGTGCGCACGACAGGGAATCGACGAAGACACCCAGAAGATCGAAGCGTTGAGACTATTCTTAGACGAGTCATGCCTTGATTGGTATAGCTCCATGCTCATAAAACACACAGTAAATTCCGAATGGCGAGCATGGAAAAGTGACTTCTGTGGAACGTATGCAGACAAAGGCTGGTCGCCAGTCAGGTACGCAATTCTGTTCAAGTACAGGCAGGGCTCATTACTCAAGTACGCTTTGAAAAAAGAAAGATTATTATTGGAAGTGAGTAAATCAATGGATAAAACCACCATGATCGATCTGATCGCCACAGGTTTGCCAAATTTTATAGCAGATAAAATTGACAGGGCAAACTTGAGAGAAACGGAAGATTTATTTAATAAAGTCACGGGTCTAGAACACATTATGATAAAAAAATTTCCAGAAAAGAAAACGCCCGTATCCTCGGGTTCTAATGCTAGCGTGGAGAGTAAGGGTAGAGAAAAAATGGGCGAGATCGACCATGTAGAATTTGCGAAAAAGAAAATAGAGGAAATCGGTACCACCCGGAATCCGCGTGCTGGTTCAAAAACAAAAATGGCGATAAACCAAAAAAAGAGGAAATAACCCATGAAAAAATGTACAACTGGTCCGACATTGGCCCAGTAATGCGCCAACTCTCCTGTATGGTTGGCCGTTCTCTGGCATGAATGTCGGTCCATTAATGGTCCGTTGTCGGAATGATATCCTCGGGCCAAGGCTGGCTACCGATATCGTACCGACGTTGGACTCAACACCGGCCCGATGGTAGTGCCAAGGTTGGCCCAAGTTACAGCCAATATCGTACCAGCGTTGGTGCTGTCGCTCGTGCCAAGGTCGGCCCAAGACTATGCCATCGTTGGTATTAAGAGCGGCCCGACGCCTGTGCCAACATTGGCCCAAGTTCAAGCCAATATCGTACCAACTTTGGTCCAGTCCATAACCAACAGTGGTACGATAATGCCCCGAGTATCGACCGATACAACTCAGGGCATTATCGGTCACTCGTGTTACAATTTTTTAGTTGTTCATTTTCATCATTTTTATCGTCCCCGTGTTCAATAATTTCTTCCACATACTCAAGAGTGTTCTCACACTCCGCTTTTTTAACATTATTTTCGAGGATTTTTTTCTCTGTCAAACATGACTCTTGATTCATGACACATTTTTCGTGCTTCAATAACAGTTTATTCCAACATAATTTTTTTCGCACTTTTTTCAGTTTATCATATCTCTTTTGTTTATTCATATTGAGAATACGGTAGGAGCATAAGGGAAAAAATTACTGTTGCACGAAAAAGCGACGATGGACGCTACTCTTAGTTCGCGGTCTGCATCGATACGACACTGAATGGCGACTGGCGGGCAATTCATAAGACACGTAACGTGGAGTGATGCCGGCTCGTGATTGGTTCAACCTATTCACGCAAACAGTCGGTTCTTCGTCGTTAGCCGATACTGGCCCGACATTGGTATAGTACCGGTTGCCGGGATTAGAAATGAACGCAGGACAATTGACGGCAGACAGTATTGGCCCACGGTCGGCTTCTTCGTCTACGCCAACAGTCGGCCCTAGGTCGTTAACCGGCACTGTCCCCACATCGGCTCGATGTCGGATGCCGGGCTCCGAAAAGAGGGTCGACTGGAAAATGGCAGAACCGTTGTTTCAATGTCGGGCCAACATTGGTTGCCAACAATCGGTTAGCCAGTACTGGGCCGGACATCGGCCGTATTGTTCGTGTCGGCAATTTTTTCATGGGAAGGAGTGTTAATAACTCGGAATTAGAAACGGTATTAAACGATATCGATCCAAAAAACTAAACATTCCACCATTGATCAAAATTAAGCTAGTAATAAATGAAAAGCTGAACATTTCGGGGATTTATGATTCTGGATCGAATGTTTCACTAATAAATTCGAGACTATTATCCTTAAAAAGTAACCCAATCAACAATAAAAGAGAAAATCCAGGCTTAAAGACGATTAATGGTGTGAAAGAATCTATAGGAACGGTAACTTTAAAAATAAAAATCTTTGGGATTGAGAAAAATATGAACGTCGTTGTAGTAGACCGGGAGAATTTTGATTACGATTTCTTAGTCGGATTGGATTGCATAAAAAATGTCTACCTACTTCAAAATGAGAAATTACAAATCACCCAGAGGGTCGATAGTAATGAAAACCAAAATAACGAAAAAGATACTAACAAAAAAATAATTCCTGGCTCGGCAGGTAGCAAAATAGAAGAAAAACGAAATGTACCTAACGGATATCTACACATCCCAGAGGAAAACAGTATCGAAACTAACATCGAATATAAAATAAACTTTAATGAACACATAAATGTGGCAAACTTTGACATTTCGGTAAATCAGTTAGATACTCAACAATAGTCACGAATAGACGAATTAATCTGCAAGAACAGGACACTCTTCGCCAAAGATAACTATGATATAGGGACAGTGAAGGGCTATGAAGCACACATTGATTTGTTGATAGATAAATACTGCAGCAAAAGGCCATATCGGTGCACTATCGAAGACAAAAAAGAAATAGAACGGCAAATATCTAAATTATTACAAAAAAATTGATTGAAGAGTCTTACAGCCCTTTTGCTGCCCCGGTTACACTAGCCTACAAAAAATAAGAAGGGAGAAAATCGAGATTGTGTGTAGACTTTCGGGACTTGAATAAAATTGTAGTCCCACAATCACAACCCTTCCCACTAATGGAAGACTTAATGGTCAAGACAAGAAAATGTAAATATTTCTCGACATTAGATGTAAATTCAGCGTTTTGGTCGATCCCTTTGAAAATCCAAGACAAACATAAAACGGCGTTTGTTACACAGGAAGACCATTTCCAGTGGACTTGCCTACCATTCAGTTTAAAAACATCTGCAATTTTTCAGAGAATATTAAGCAGCATTATAAGGAAACATGAACTATCAAATTTCACGGTGAATTACACAGATGACATTTTGATATTTTCTGAAACGTTCGAGGGACATATTAAACATTTATCAATGTTATTGGAAGCAATTCGGAAGGAAGGCTTTAGACTGAAATTCTCAAAATGTAGCTTTGCACAAAATTCAGTGAAATACCTAGGACATATAATTGAAAACAACACAATTACCCCACAGAAAGATAACCTAATTGCTATAAAAAAATTTCCGGTCCCGAAGACACAAAAAAATGTGGGTCAGTTTCTGGGAAAAATAAATTTTTACGGGAAATATGTGCCAAACATATCGATAACATTGGATCCTTTACACAAATTGCTCAGAAAAGGGCAAAAATTTATGTGGACCGAGGAATGCGAGGAGTCTTTCGAGAAAATAAAAAAACTACTCTGCCAAAAACCGATATTAGAAATCTTCGATCCGGATTTACCGATAAACATTTATACAGACGCTAGTATACAGGGAATATGTGCTGTTTTTAAGCAACGGCAACATAGTGGACCAGAAAAACCTTGCGCGTACTTTTCGAGAACACTAAACGACAGTCAAAAAAGAAAAAAAGCAATATACCTCGAGTGTCTAGCAATAAAGGAAGCGGTAAAATACTGGCAGCACTGGCTCATAGGAAAAAAAATCACGGTTTACTCTGACCATAAACCTCTAGAGGAAATGAATATTAAAGCGAGAACAGACGAAGAGCTGGGAGAACTCTCGTACTATTTATCACAATTCAATTTCGAGGTCATATACTCGCCAGGAAAGTACAACTTAGAAGCCGATAGCTTGAGCAGAAATCCTGTACTGGAGCCAAACGAAAATGAAAAAGAAGCTTTAAAGATTGTAAACTACGTTAAGCTAGAAGATATCTTACATGATCAAAAGCAAAACGAAAACATAAAACAAAACGTAGACAGTCTAAAAGAAAAAAATAAAATATACTATAAGAAGGTCGGGAAAAAGGAGAAAATTGTACTAACGGAAGAATTTAGTAAAAAAATCATAGAAGATGTACACTATCACTACTGCCATATAGGAATACGTCAGATGGAAAACAAAATAAAACCGTTCTATGTAGCAAAGAACTTAACAAGAAATATAAAGAAAATCTGCGATGATTGCGACATCTGCATAAAAAACAAATCTAGGGGAAAACACAAATGTGGACTAATGTCGCATTTAGGACCAGCTACAGACCCTTTCGAAATAGTATCTATCGCCACCATTGGCGGCTTTGGCAGCTCACGCTCTACAAAGAGATATTTGCATCTTCTGGTAGACCACTCTACAAGATACGCCTATATTTTAACGTCAAAAACCCAAAATTCGAGTGATTTCATGAAGCTTGTTCAAAAGGTCATACCGGAAAATAAAATTGACATGATTCTATCGGATCAGTATCCAGGAATAAATTCAGAAGAGTTCAAACGCTTCCTAGATAAAGAAAATATACCCATCATCTTTACGGCCGTAAATGCGCCGTTCTCCAACGGTCTAAATGAGAGATTGAATCAGACATTAGTTAACAAGATTAGATGCAAGATAAATGAGCAGAAGAACAAAGTAGCCTGGACGCAACTGTCGCTCACGAATGTACCCAAAGATATAATGAAACCGAACACACGGTGACAGGCTTTTCTCCAAAATACTTATTAGAAGGCAAAAATGTAACATTCATACCGGAAGAAATGAAACAAGAAATCACACAAAATAACTTACTACAGGATAGGAAAGTCGTGTTGGAAAATACTATAAAATCACACAACTATAATAAACAACGATTTGACAAAAACCGGAAGGAGTGGGACGTCAAAATAGGAGACTCGGTGTATGTTGCAAACGGGAATCGGCTGAATAGGAAGAAACTGGACGAATTAAAAATCGGACCAGATAAAGTCTTAGGAAAACTATCCAACTCAATCTACAGAGTAAACACAGGACATAAGAAATGCGAATCAAATCTTTTTCACATACAAAACTTGTTCCGATACAAGAAAAAGAGGAAAAATAAAAAATAAAAATAAACTATGTGTCATATAATCCCATAAACCCCAGGGGGGGGGGGGGGCAATCTAAATGAAGCTTACCACTTCATTTCATCCGAATTTGCCGCGCAATAAAGAGATGACTGCTCTAGTCGAGAGAGAGAAAGAATTGGGAGTAAACCGCGCGGGTCACATGTACGACGGTAGAGAGCACATGTACGACGGGAGAGTAAACGTGGTTAGGATGGATAATTAAGAGATGGAGCAATAGCCTTAATTGTTGTTTCTCTTTTCAGGTAAGCTCCATAATTAGTTAAGACCATAATTAGTAAGGTAAAATGTAAACACCAAAAATAATAATTGTTAAATAAAACTCTTTTCAGAGCAACTCAATTTCGTGTTTAATCCATCGTCACCCAAGTCTCACGAGGCGCCGACAAAACCATATTATAAACATATCGGTTTAAAACTCGTACATGATGCAAAGGAGCCAAACCCCAAGAGAATCGTGCAAGATTTATCGATCTGCGAGATATAGTTTAGCAACAATCTGCGATCATCGAAAAATCTTTGCCCTTCAATAGAATTTCCCGACGAAGGCCCACAGGGTGGAAAAAATCGAGGAGCTTCGTGTAATCATGCACAAGCGATGTGGAAAAAAAATACGTTTTGTTGAAAATAGATACTGTTTTCTGGCGATTTTAGATTTTTGCTTATAAAAAAATAACAATTCTAACAAAAAATGCAAAGATATCTGAAAAATTCTTGGACCATCTATAGTGTTTTTGGAAAACGAATTGAAAAAAAAAATTTGCAATATTTTGACTACCGCCCGAGATATGAATGGTTTTACGTTTGTTCAATTGTCTATTGTTGTAATAAAGATTTTTTGCAAAATTCGAGTTCCTCAGCAATCCCTACGCTTCCGGCCACGGGATTCAATAAAATTATTCCCTTTACGAGCAATTATGCCATCACAGTTATCGATGTATTTTGATCGACGGCTCGCCGCCGAGCGCGCGGCGTCGACCGCTCGGCCGGGCGGCGCGGTGCGAATGCCCCCTCTCACTCCGCAGCCTGGCGCGAGCGACTTAGTTAACAAATATAATAACTTACTTAAAAATGGTCATATAACAATTTTTTTTTTCATATCACGTAATTTTTTCTTACGAACGCGATGGTGTTCTTGAAAATTATGTTCACCCCATAGCAGCCCCATGACCATGTTTCTTACAAATTTTACATTTAAACATGCTTTAAAATTATTTAACTGTGGATGGGAAACGGTGTCATAAATAAATATTTTCTTAGACACTGTTTCATTCATAACAATAGTTTTATTAATGAAAAAAAAGAAAACAAAAAAAATTGATTAAAAAAATTCTCCTTTTGCTCTTTTTTCGACGGGCTCATAATCGTCGTCAGTTTCTACATTTTTCGGAGCCGTCATTACGGGACACTCGATTAGAATTTCGTCGTCGATTGCTTCTGTTAATTCTATAAAATCTTCCTCTTCCTCGTCATCGCTTAAAATTATTTCGGCTTCGACAGCGTTCGCACAACTCATACCATTACATTTTTTACATAGAATCGTGCATTTTAGTCCTAATTTCTGACACGTACAATAGGATGTGCAGCCACTCTTATCGCACGCGCACGATATTATTTCTAACAAATTGGACGGAATAGGATCCTTCCTACACGTTATCGGCTCTAACATATTTCTCTCAATTGATTCAGGAACAATACCGCTGGGAATTTCAGACATTTTTTTTTTTTTTATTGCTGTTGCTCAAGAAAGGAAATTGGAAATTATTATTAATTTCTTCCAAACTACATTTTAAATGCATTGCTAGCTTATTGTCGCGAATAAAACAGTGTCTAAGAAAATATTTATTTATGATACCTTTTCCCCTCCACAGTTAAATAATTTTAAAGCATGTTTAAATGTAAAATTTATAAGAAACATGGTCATGCGGCTGCTACGGGGTGAACATAATTTTCAAGAACACCATCGCGTCTGTAAGAAAAAATCACGTAAAATGAAAAAAAAATTGTTATACGGCCATTTTTAAGTATGTTATTATATTTGTTAACTAAGCCGCTCGCGCCAGGCTACGCAGTGAGAGGAGGCATCCCCACCGCGCCGCACGGCCCAGCGGTCGATCGGAATACATCGATAACTGTGATGGCATAATTGGTCATAAAGGGAATAATTTTATTAAATTCCATGGCCGGAAGTGAGGGATTCCTGAGGAACTCGAATTTTGCAAAAATCTTTATTACAACAATAGAAAATTGAACAAACGTAGAAACATTCATAGTTCGGGCGGGAATCAAAATATTGCAAATTTTTTTTTAATTGTTCGTTTTCCAAAAACGCGTTACATGGTTCAATAATTTTTCAGATATCTTTGCAATTTGGTCAGAATTGTTTTTTGTTTATAAGCAAAAATCTAAAATCGCCAAAAAACAGTATCTATTTTCAACAAAACGTATTTTTTTTCCACATCGCTTGTGCATGATTACACGAAGCTCCTCGATTTTTTTCCACCCTGTGGGCCTTCGTCGGGAAATTCTATTGAAGGGCAAAGATTTTTCGATGATCGCAGATTGTTGCTGCACTATATCTCGCAGATCGATAAATATTGCACGATTCTCTTGGGGTTTGGCTCCTTTACATCGTGAACGAATTTCAAACCGATATGTTGAGAAACACCCGATTGCGGTTGCAAAAACGAAATAGAGAATTGTCATTTTCATTTACCATTAACCGCTTAATTAACAATGTTAGCACTTTTTTAAGGAACTTTTTTACAGAGAACGTTATGAAGAACAAATGCTATTCGAAACTTTTTTCGATAGGACTCGTTCCAAAAAAATGAGCTAAAAAATATCCATTTTTTAATTTTCAATAATTTTTTATTGCTAAAATATACCTCGGAAATGTCCGATAACTCAGGACTATATTCGTGTAGGTCCAAACAACCTATGAAAAAATTGGCCAGAGGGTGGGCCTCTTGAATAGGTCTTATGCTAAGGTGACTGGACTATTTGTACTTAGCGGCGAAGTCCGCGGCTGCCGGTCCTATAGTGACTCCAATTGTCTCGAGGATTTTTAGTATTGGATCATACCCCTCGTTGAAGGTACGAGCCGCACAATACGTCGCAATGTCCACACTTTCTTTCCCACAGAATATATATTTGGGAGCGAGTTGCCACACGCAATGATTAAAACTCTCATTATTGTTTTCAGTGTTTGCGCCCGTACATTTCTCTAACAAATCACCTGTTGTCAAATCTTCGTAAATCGGCTTCGAACCGTCTTGGACTCGTCGTCGAGCACGGGTGGATGAGAATATTTTTCCGGAAATCCCTGCCTCAGCTTCGCGCCATTCGCACCACGAATCTCCCCTCAAAGGACAAAACTGAAGCTGGGGGTTTGCATCGGTTGAGCTTTTGTGATAACACGTTGCCCATATCGCTTTTCTCATATTTTCAACGAAATCGGAGTTTCGACGAACAGCTAAACCACAGCTCTCGAAAAGATGTGTTAACAACTCTTGTTTTAATTGCGCTTTTTCGGGTCGTCCTGAGTAGGTTTTTTAGTTCTATTTTGTAACGAAAAGAATAACGGTTTTTTGACAAAAGTAATAACGGTTGAACGGGGAGCCGGGGCCAAGGCCGGGGTCCCTGGCGCGCCAGGTCTCGCGCTCTAATCACTTTTTCTAAGAACGGCTGCAGTGACCGAAATAATTCGAATTTCCATCTAAAAATTGGACAGAACGTTTATAACCGTGTATACTATCGGATAATGCGAAAAAAAAACGATTTTTCTAAATTTTACACTGTGATGATCCCTTAAACTGTGTGGCTACGAAACTGTTGAAGACCGACGAAAGTCTAATTGTCAGAGCTAGTGGTGGCGACGAAACTTTCTAAATAATATTGGGGGCACAAGTAAATTTTAAAAGATTGATTTATAAAAATGGTGGCTTTATTGTGCAAAAATGGTAACAAATTGATTACTCAAAGTATTGTCCTTCGCTAGCCACTACTTTTTCCCATCTTTCTGGTAGCATATGAATTCCGCGATGAGAAAACTGCTCAGACAGCCCATGAGCCATTGATCGAAACAAGTGGTAGTCAGAAGGAGCAATATCTGGAGAATACGTCGGGTGGGGAAGAATATCCCATTTGAGTTTTTCCAAGTTGTTTTCGACTAACACTGCAACATGTTATCGAGCATTCTCGTGCTGCAAAATCATTTTGTCGTGTCTCTGCTCATATTCCGGCCGTTTCTCCTTCAATGCTCGGCTTAAACGCTTCGATTGTAGTCGGTAGCGATTCCCCATGATGGTTTTATTTGGTTTTAGCAGCTCATATTATATTTCATCCAGCTGATCCCAGCATTAACTTTGATCCAAGAATATTTGGCTTTGCCGTTGATGTTGATGCATGACACGGCCGGGCTTACCCCATGATTTCTTACGCTTTGGATTGTCGTAATGAATCCACTTTTCATCAGCGGTTATGATTCGATGAAAAAAACCTTTCAGTCTTTTTGCCTTTGGAGCAGCTGTACGCAGGTAAAAAATGTTCATTCCCCGTCTCTGGGCTTGAATTCGTAGGGCATCTAATTTCCTTGCTTTTGGATCATTCATATGGCTTTGAGGCGTAATAAAATTGCTTGTTGAGTCGCTCCCTACAATGCTGCAAGTTCTTCTTGCGTTTGACACGAGTCGTCGTTCAATAACGCCTCTAATTCTGTATCTTCACACGTTTGTAGCCCTCCTTCACGTTCCTTATCCTTCGTGTCGAAATTACCACTTTTGAACCGTCAAAACCGGTACTCACAAGTCGAGATTGATAGGGCATGGTCCCCATAAGCCTTACACAGCAATCAATGACCTTCGGCTGACTTTTTTTTCATATGGAAGCAAAAAAGTAAAGCTTCCCGCAAATTGCGCCTTGTTGGCACGAAAGTCGATATATTTGGAGTTCAAAGAAACAATGTTGTTTGCACTTCGACACAATGAGACGTACTGGAAACTAAAGCTTAATGATGACGCTTTAACATGAACGTGGTTGGGGTATGGTCCGATGCGATTTAATACTAGTAACGCCCACTCTTGTAAATCGTTTAAAACTTACTTGTACCTCTAATAGTATGTCGAACGAAAGAATAAATAGGTTAAACAACGATAATAGATTTAAGGCAACGCTGTGGGAAAAGTTTCAAAAATTCATCGCTCTTTGGATCTAATGACACGCCTAGGACGTTCCTACAAAGATAAAGAACACTGGGCTAAAGTTCCAACAAAGCCCATTTTCTGATCGAGCTGAAATTTTGCACTGACCCTAGTGCAAATTTTTTCCCGAAAAACTCCGATTTATTCCGGAAAATTGTTCGAAATTTTTCTATGAATTGTAACAAATATGAAGAATTCGGAGTTTTGCGGACAATTATTTTCACGCAAACATCCATGTTTCTCCGAATCTTTCCGATTTTTTTCGAATTTTTCCGAATATTGCATCATTTTAATTACGATCACGGGAAAATCTCGGAAGTTATATAAAATAAAAAACAAAAAATATAGATAAAAATAATCGTACTTTAAAATCTGCATTTATTATTATATCACTGCATTTTTGATAAATATTCTGGCCAACGAATTTAAAAAAACGAAGATTTTAAGGGGTAACACCACTGTAACGGTCTTACAGGAAGCGTATTTTTTGATATTTTTTTTTGGCGGAAGAAAATGTGATAAACAAATAATACTTGCGGTATTTATTGAGCATACGTTTAAATAAGATAAACGGCCCAGTTTCTGACCCTGTCCCAGATTGGCAAAGTTTTTACTGCCATAAATATAGTTTTCGTCGGATAATAATTAAATTATCGGCTAATTAAAGAGCGTTTTTCACTTTTAATTATTGGACAAACATACTTTTTTTAATGAAATATTTTATATTAGAAATTGACCAGTGAACAGTGTAACACGCGTCTCAGTGGCTCCGCAGCGGCCGTGCTAGAAGCTGATAGCAAGTGCGACGATCTACGTAAATCGGAAAGTGATTCGTCCTGTAAGTATAAAATGACATAATAATGGTATCGACATATTCAGCAGGAACCAGACTGTTGATGAGATAAAAAATAATTTAACTTTTGGTTAGATATTTGGTTAAATCCGCGGTATCAATAACTACGTCACATAATTGAGGTTGTGTTGCAGTTGTTGACCCTCGACTTGTCACCTGCTGCATCGAAACATGTTTTGTTTATTTATTCCAATTTGTCGTGACATAACAAATTAATTAAATTATTAACAATGATTTAATAATTAATTATTATTAAATTATTAACAAATTATTAAAATTTGTGGAAATCTAGTATTCAAAATATTTTCTTACTTAATGCTGCTGATATTTTTTCTGCATCGTTCAATGTTTATAATATACATTTCAATAATTGTAAATGCTGGTAAGGAGAAAAAAGTTTACCCCTCAAGACTGCGTCGAAGAGAGAATGGAGACTGCGGAGGCAATTGAAAAAAGCTCAGAAACTACTGAACTGATCCGTTTGAAATTTTAACCACATATTCTGTACACTTATCGCTATATCCTGTACCAGAATTATTGCAAAATTTTAATTTTTACTTTTTTTTTTTGGCAAAAAACATGTAAAATAAAACACGTTTTTTAATTTTTCTTTTTTTGTCCGCCATTTTGTTATTTTTGCATGTAAATTAATATTAGAGGCAGGGGATATAGCCGCTGTCACACTAGACCTAAAACCATTCAAGTTTTTTGTTTCAGATGGGCCGTTGTTCAGATTTTGGCATTTTCACACTAAAAAAGTGGTTTAAATCAATAACATTTTTAATTTTTTTGTAATTTACGAATGTTTTTGTTAAGCTTAACAAGTTTTATATCAATAAACATAACAGTATTCTTAAAAAAAATTAATAATAATAGCGTTTTTTTCATGCATCTAAAGTAGACGGAGCCCTTAACCCGTTTTTATGGGGATATTCGTAAGGGTCAGGAAGTGGGTGCGCATAGGTGTCATGAATTGCGCCAAGGGGGTCATAAATCGGGTGCACGTAGAGGTAACAAACTGCGCCAAGGGGGTCATGAATCGGGTATACGTAGGGGTCACAAACTACGACATGGATGTTTCTCTAGTGTCAGGAACCCCGGCAGCAGAGAAGCGATATTAAAACAATTATTATATTAATAACTATTAATTATTTCACTTGTTTGATAGGTGAATCTCATTCAGGGGGCTTTAACACACGTGTTAAAACCTTTACTTTCCATTATAGCTATATCACGCGTCAATGAATAGTAAAAATTACAAAATGGCGACACTGCTAAAATTCTTCCGAAGCATGTCGAACCTCTGCGGCAGGCAGTATAACTGTGCCAATTTTGATCTAAAAGAAATAATTTTGTTTTATTAAGTCTACATGATTGTAGCTACTAAACCACGTAGAGGATATTCGATAAGTTAATTTAAACAATATTTATTAACAAATAACTGTTTTAAAAAAAATTGAACATTTTTAGTCAAATACTCGGCAATTACTCAAAATTCAATATTTCTAAAATCTCCTACGTGGTTCACTAGCTACACTCATCTAGATTTAATTGAAAAAAAATTATTTTGTCCAGATTAAAACTGGCACAAGTTATACTGCGTGCGACAGAGCACCTTAAGTTTAACATGCCTCGGAAGAATTTGTTGCAGTGTCGCCATTGTGGTATATTATCCCATAAAATTTTTTTGTGATATACTTCAATATGTGCTTAATAATTACCCCAAGTATTATTTGTCTCAAACGCTTCGTGGCAGGCCGTTACAGTGGTGTTACCCCTTAAGGAAAATAATGTTTGCAAAAATTTCGGAAATTCATTATTTCTCAGAATTATGAGGGATAAAAAATGTAATAAGTTTTTTTTACGAAAATCTCATTTTTTTTCATCTATAACTTTTCTCCGAATATCTCCCCAGCCGTTCACTCAATAGGAAAAAGGGAAATTTCCGGAAAAATAATAATGAATGAAAGCGTAAGCAACGTGCCATGTCGGGAAGCAGTTGGCTCGCTCATGTTTCTTGCAATAGTTTCGAGACCAGATATCGTACTGGCCGTTAACAACGCCAGTAAATTAGTAAACGAACAAGGGCTAAGTCATTGGAAAGCGGTTAAGACGATATTCGTCTATCTCGTAGAAACGAAAGATTTCGGAATCAAGTACCAAAGCGGCGGAAGCGAGTCGGAACTAGTCGGGTATTCAGATGCAAATTACGCGAGAGACGTTGATACGCGAAGATCAACAACAGGCTATTTGTTTACCCTTGCGAGTGGTCTAATAACTTGATCATCCCGCAGGCAAAAGATGTTAACTTTAAGCACCACCGAATCGGAGTACGTAGCGGCGTCTTCGGCAGCAAAAGAGACGTTATGGCTAAGGCGATTGTTAGATGATATCGGGCATCGATGCAAGAGTGCAACTCAAATTAACATAGATAATCAAAGTGCAATAAAGTTAGCCAAAAATCCAGAGTTCCACCAGAGAACCAAACCAAGACGGGCGGGAAAAAGATATAACGCCCAGGACGATTGCGCGCTAGTGGCCGAGGAAAAGGCGGGAAAGCGCGCATCGAAAGTGAGAACTCAAAGTATACCGGTAGTGAAACCGAGTTCACGAGTGATGAAGCAAAAGAATTGCTTGTGGCCAGTCAGAGCAATTCCTGGCTTACCGACAGTGGGGCGTCAAGGCACATAATGTACCGACGTGAGTGGCTTACCGACTATCGGGAAAACGTAGTAGGTGACGTGATATCACTTAGCGATGACAAACAACGTGACATTATCGGCGAAGGAACGGTGAGAATTAAAAAGTTGATAGGCGGTGTTTGGCAAGACGGACGAATTGAAAACGTTCAGCTTGTACCGAAACTTCGTAAAAATCTTCTTTCGGCGGGTGTGTGCATGAGCAAAGGTATCGAGGTGAGATTCCGAGATAAATGCGTGAGTTTTCTACGCGGTAATAAAATAATCGCATCAGGTGTGAAACAAAGCAACGATGTGTTCCGAATGTTCATAAAAGTGATAAAACCCGGAAACATCGAGCAAGCGAACGTGTCGACCACAAGCTTAAGGGTGTGGCACGAAAGACTAGGACATGTGGGTGCGCGTGCGATACGCGAAATGGCAAAAAAGGGTCTCGTGAGCGGTGTACCGTCAACAAAAAAGGGCGAATTTTTCTGTGAACCGTGCCAGTTCGGGAAAGCACATAGATTACCGTTTAAATTAAAATCGGAAAAGGCAATGACGGAGCCTGGTGAGCTCATACATACCGATGTATGTGGACCCATGTCAGAAGAATCTCTCCGTGGTTCGAGATATTTCCTTACGTCCAAGGATGACGCGAGTGGGTAGCGGTACGTGTTTTTTCTGAGACAGAAAGCAGACGTTTTCGAAAAATTCAAGGAGTTTGAAAAGATAATATCAAACAAATTCGGTCGTTCACTAAAGGTCCTGAGATCGAACAACGGACTCGAATTCTGTAACCAAAACATGAACAAGTACCTCGCGAAACGAGGAATCAAAAAGGAAAACACGGCACCGTACACACCTCACAAAATGGGAAATCCGAACGTGATAATCGGACGATAGTTGAGAGCGCACGCACAATTATTCACGCCAAAAATCTACCGATGAATCTTTGGGCAGAAGTAATAAACACGGCGGTGTATATTCTCAATAGAACCGTGTGGTCGGAAAACGGAGTTACACCCTACGAGAGGTGGGTTGGAAAAGTCCCAGACTTGAGACATTTGCGAATTCTCGGTTCGGAAGCCTACGCGCACATACCGAAACAATTTACGCGAAAACTCGATGCACGCGCGCGAAAGACTATTCTCGTGGGATATGAAGGCGATTCCGCGAATTACCGGTTATACGATCCAGTGTCGAAAAAAGTGAGTGTGTCAAGAGATGTGACTTTTCGCGAGCTAGTTGGAAAAGTAGAAACGAGCTTACAAGAGTCGGAAGACGACGATAGTAACGATGAGCTGACTCTACCAACGAATAGAGTCGAAGAAGAAGAACCGGAAGAGATCGAGGTCATCTCATCCGAAGAAGAAGAATTTCAAGAAGCGGAGGACGAGGAAGAGAGACAACCTCAACAGACCATGCGCAGTCTACGAAATCGAGCATCGATATGAACTCCGGCGAGATACACAGTGGATGTGGCAGAGTACGTCACTCCAAATTCGTACGAAGAAGCGAAGAGGGGAGAAGATGCTGAAAAGTGGCAAAAAGCAATCGAAGAAGAGCTTAAGGCACACGAAGAAAATTCGACGTGGTCACTTGTATCAAGAACGTCGAAAATGAGCACAATCGACTCGAAGTGGATTTTCCGAGTAAAAGCAGATCGTGAAGGAAAAACGAATCGATATAAAGCAAGACTGTGTGCACGAGGCTTTATGCAGAAGCACGGAATTGATTACACGGCGACGTTCGCTCCAGTAATACGGTACGACTCGCTGCGAGTATTTCTCGCCGTAGTCGCGAAGAACGATCTCGAATTAATTAAATTCGACGTTCAAACAGCCTTTCTCTATGCGCGATTGGAGGAAAACATCTACATGGAAGTACCGGATGGACTCAACGAAAAAGAGAACTCAAGAGATGGCGCAGTGAAAAACGTGGTGTGTAGACTAGAGAAATCGCTGTACGGCCTAAAACAATCTCCAAGGTGCTGGAACCGCAGGTACACACAATTTCTGAACGAGTTTGAGTTCACAGAGTGCGAAGCCGACCCGTATGTATTTATCGGTCGGTTTGACAGTGAACCTGTATATCTAGCTCTATTTGTTGATGATGGTCTAATAGCAGCAAATTCGGAAAAGACTCTAGATCATATAGTAAATCGGTTGAGTAAAACGTTTAAAGTAACAATTGGCGATTCGAGTGTATTCGTCGGGTTGCAGATAGTCCGAGACAGAAAAGAAAAGACTCTAGTAATACACCTAAATGTGTATACAAAGAAAATCATCGATAAGTTTCGAATGAGTGACGCGAAAGTCGTGAGCGTGCCTGCAGATCCGCACGCAGCGTTATCCCCTCCAGAAACAGACAAAAATGTACTCTGATGTTTTTAGCAGCTGTATCGCGTCCAGATATATCGTACGCGGTAAATTCAGTTAGTAGATATCTAGCAAATCACGATTACGTTCATTGGCAAGCTGTGAAGCGTATCTTCGCGTATTCAAACGGAACAATTGCTTAGGGGATAATGTATCGAGGCGGCGGTAGCAATTTTGAGTTGATTGGTTTCTCGGACGCTGATTATGCGGGCGATATCGAAACAAGACGATCGACTACCGGGTTCGTTTTCTGTTTGGTCGACGGTGCGGTTACTTAGTCATCGCAAAGACAAAAGATGGTGACCTTAAGGACCACAGAAGCAGAATACGTGGCTGCATCGGCAGCAGCGCGAGAAACAATTTGGCTACGCAATTTGTTGTCTGGTATCGGATGTCCATGTGCCAGTGAGACTATATTATACGTAGACAGCCAAAGCGCTATCAAGCTAGTCAAAAACCCAGTCTTTCATAAGAGAACGAAGCACATAGACATTCGATACCACTTTATACGAGAAAAGATGGAAAATAAAGAAATAAAAGTCGAGTACGTCCCTTCTGAAAATCAACGAGCAGATATTTTCACGAAGGCCATATTGAAGGACCGATTTAGAAAATTATGCGAGGACATGAACATGTTACCGGTCAATACAAAAGTCTCGAACGGCAGTAGTGTTAAGTAATGATCTCGCCTTTGTACATTGACTGTACTGTCGGATTTTTGGAGTCGACTGTACAGGCAAGACTGCTAAACGCAGAGTGCGCGCGCCGCTATCCACGAAGGGACTTCGAGGATTTGCGTAGATACTCGAGCTCGAACTTGGGTAGACCGTTGCGCGTAGCGTCACTCGTCGTTGAGAGTACGTCGTGAAAAAAGGCTGCTATATCCCTCGTTATATATATTGAATGAAGAAAACGTTTATAGTATTATTAGGAAGAAATAAATGCAAGTCGTCTACTTTATTCTCCTCACTCCTCTGCACATATAAGTTTTAACATATACTACTCAGGTGATGCTACTCGGATGTGGCAACGCCGAGCATCTCAAACGCGTGTACTGCGAATGTTGGCCGGAAAATGTTAATAATTTCTAATAAAGGCGTATGTATCATGTTTATGACATGGCTGAAAGACTTTATTCAGCAAACCTATCGAGGGTGGAATAATTTTTAGTTGTGAGTTCGCCGGGAATTCAATGAATATTATGAGATCAGCGGGATTGATTAGACGGATCGAAAAATGACCCAGACCAAATCGATAGGATAAAATCACATTATATTGATAAAATGTCATCAGATTTTTTATTTGTCGTCCTGTTTTCGCGTGATATCGATTGAAAGTTAAAATTCGTCTGCTAAAAGTCTATTCTACTGTATAAAGTGCCGCGGCGTGTTCGACAGTCCGTCAGTGGAGTTGAGATCGGTGGCATCGATCAGTGACGTCGATTTTTTTTGTCTTATTACTTGGCGTCAAGACGCTGCCGGCTTTCTTGATAACTTAAAAAATTCGCCATCTCAAAACAGATGGCGAGCCGACAAAAATCCTTTTAGGGGATCTGTTAGAATATCAAAGGGAAGGCCTGTCCAAAAGTTCAGCTTGATCAGAGAATGGACGTTTTTGGAACTTTATCCGAATTTAGGAATACCCGACAAAAAGTATCGCTGAACGGTTCGGTAAGCGTTCTGAAAAAAAATGTGCTCCTCTGCGATCTCGGATATTCTTTTTTCAGCTGTTGTTCTCAAGAGCGAACATTTTTCCTTCATCTCGCGAATGGACCCCGAGAGTAATGCGGTTGTTGATATCTGGCTTTCAATGATTCCACGCTCCCGATCGTCTTTGGCCTTGATGGTTTCGTAGACTCGCCGGCGTTCTTTCGTTGCTGCTCGCAAAATCCCCCCCCCCGCCCCACATCGATACATTAACTTGGGATAAACAAGACTAAGGGCCGCAAAGACAGGAAGAGAGAACATGAAAGGAAGTCGCAAAACTTACAGTTTTCGTAATCATCCAAAATCCCGCGTAACTGAATCCAACGGCTGGAAATGATGCTCTCCACAATTGCCGAGGACATGCGCCGTGAATTTTCCTTGTTTTCTCTCTGAACGTCCACTTTAGCTATTCCAAAGAGAGTGCTTTTATTTATTGGGAAAATAACGAACGCAAAGCATGGTGGGAATTGACAACGAGTTAATTTTTAGAGCGTGTGCGTGTGTGTGCGCGTTTGTATTCCGATCGCTTTAACTGTGAAAAACATGTTGCAATTTAATTATTGTCTCGTATAAGTAATTTATGAAGAATTCATACACGCTTTACAGCATCAAAATGCAGTTTCACGCTATGAATCACCAACAAGTAAACCGTGCGAGGTGTCCTCCGCCGATTTTTATAAAACTTGGCATGTTTGTGGTGTGGGCTAAGATAGTCGACACGTGTTTTTACCGCGGCGGAATCCTTTTTCTGGAGGGTGAAGCGCACCCTTGAAAACCAGAGGATGAGATGCGAAGAAATTTGTAATGACAATGATGTTTCGTTGTATGGGTACCATGCATTGGCGACTTGAACAGTGCAAGTATCAAACAAATTCATATTGGCACATGGCAAATATCAAATCTCAAATTGGCAAGGATCAAACAAATTCATATCGTTCATTTCAATAACGCAATTTTTGAATGCATATCTATAAAAAACTGCATGCAATTGGGAGGTAAATTTGCACGCGTGTACAAGGCGAAAAAATAACGGATATGTCTTTTTTTCAATATCTTGCGGTTGAGGTATTTGAACCACCTTTCCATTTTTTGGCTATTATTGATGCATAATTAGCTAACATTTTGTGCTAACGGTTACATGCGTGTCAATACAAACCCATTTGATTACTCGATTCAATCCTTATGTAAAATATACTCCCTCCGCCTCCCGCTTTCTTTCGACGAGAAAACCGCTGAAAATATCTCGCCTCTCGATTTTGATAAAACTTTGCAGGTTTGTAGAGTGAGTAGAAATGTTCGATATGATTTTTTGTCGGTGGTTCGCCATTTTCGAAAGGTTTAACGCACCCTTGAAAATTTGTGATTTCCCTTGTCGTGTTTTAGCTATAACTTGTAAACGAGGCGAGGAAGAAAGACAGTGCAAAGGAAAAAACTTTGTATTCCTCGATTACTGAATTTTCATAATGATAAAGATTATCATTATGAATATAACAATGAGAACATCAATTTGCATATCGCTTATTCCAAAAATGCGGTTGTCGCCCGCGTATATACAAAGTACGCAGTTTTTATAATTATTAGGTACAGAGAAACTGCGGAAAATCTATACCAATACAGCCTGTCCCAGGTTCGCTTCCCAGTTTCGGAGCTAGTCGCGATTTGTCAAGAAATAAATCACGGACTACAGTGTATCGTGCACACGATATACAAACTTACCGGTTCGCGTAGTGACATCCGTGTAGAACTGGACCTACGTCACGCCCGTATTTATTTTTTTCCGTGACTACGATACTGGGATTCAAACCCGCGACCTCCTGATGTTCTGGTTCAGAGGCAAGCACTCTAACCACTAGACCAGCATACCGGTTTGTATTTAAACTATATACTGTTCATATTACACTTATCACAATAACAACAGTCGCGAAACAGCATGGTTTGTACGATTTGGAGAAAAAAAACTGGTTGTGTGGTAGAGATAGTAACGTTAGAATATTGTTTTTCAAGTGCATTTTGACGTCGTAATTGTGTATTATTCCTATGTCCGACAAGCGTTTCATAAACTTTTCCCATACACGGAAGGCATAAACATTCAGGGGCTATATAGTTCCCGTTTAGATGCAATAATTGTTTTATCGTAACAGGTGTTAATCATTGGAGAAATATTTCAAATGTTCGCGTGCGGCGCGATGGCGGGGCCCTCATAGACGGCGCGTGAGGGGGATGCCACGTGGTTAAGTGAGTTGCCCGCACCCGCGAGCGTAGTGCGCGAATGAGGGAGAGCGCGTTGCAGTGTTGCTAGATCATGGGTTTCCCCCCTAGATTTAGAGTTATTTTGCTCGCGTTAGGGGACAAACGAGGGAGATAATGATTTATGGTATTTTTTAGGGGAATATGATCGTTTATCCAGTTTCGCCTGTTCACCCCATCCCTGTGACTCTTTTTACCTGCAAATTATACTTAGCACTTACTTTTTTGTCCGTTTGCCTTTTGCTACCCGAAAACAAAATCCAGTTGCTACTTGACAATTAAACCACGTTTACGGCAAAGCGACCTCGCGTAAATTTGGTAGTACCAACCAGAGGTGACATTTCTTTCATTGTCAATAACATTTATTGAGTAAAGATTATTTAATTATAAAAGATACCATAGCTACGCGAAGACTAATAAAATAAATAGATTTTATTTTAATGAGCGATAACAACGTATATGTATATCCTGTCACAGACCATTTTTCGTACCGAAAACTTCCGTATTGCTCAATAAAAGTCATTACCCTCTTCGGACTCGATACGGCCGAACGCTTGCAAAATTTCGCAACCTGGAATCGTCAAATCCTTTTCTTCCTTCGAGAAACGGACCTTGAAGGTTTTGAAATCCTAGGTGCGCAACTAAGTTTCCGGGTTTTTTGACTAATAAAACATCGAAAATTTCAAGACAAATACAAAAAATGGTTTATTCGAAGTATTTCCCCTCACTATTTTCACATTTTTGCCATCTCTCTGGCAATACATAAATATCGGGACGATAAAAAGACGCGTCTTTGGACTAAAACCATTCGTTCAACCAATTTTGTACTGCATCGTAATTGGCCAAGTGTAGCCCACCCAAGCCATGCGCCATCGACCGGAACAAGCGATAGTCTGAAGGGGCCAGGTCTGGCGAATACGGCGGGTGCGGTAGCAGATCCCATTTCAGTGTTTTTATGGTGTCCAGGACGATGGAACTGCGATGGCACGGACCGTTGTCGTGCTGCAATATCACCCGTTCGCGTCTCGTGTCCCATTCTGGCCGTTTTTCGAGCAATGCGTGGTGCAAATTGATTAGTTGTTATCGGTAGCGATGTCCATTGACAGTTTCGCCCGGTTTTAGCAGCTCATGGTACACGATTCCTTTCTGGTCCCACCAAACGAAGAGCATTGTCTTTTTTCCGAAGCGATTTGGCCATGCCGTCGATGTTGACGCTTCGCCAAGTGAATGGCACGATTTTCTGCGTTTGGGATTCTCGAAATATATCCATTTTTCATGGCCAGTAACAATTCAATGCAGGCAACTTTTTCTGTTCTGCCGCAAAAAGAAAATTTCGGAAGTGGCTTCCCGCTTCCCGCAAATGCTGTTTATTTGGCACGAAGCTTGACATTTTCGAGGTTAGAAAAAAGGTCGTTGTGTTGCGATATTTGTTTATATTACGACTGGGTATTCTTAACGGATGAACAAGCTATAAAGACACCCAATTCCAGGCCTGTATGTCGACTACATGTTTTGCTAGCGCCCTCCATGTGTGACACCAGGGAACTTAGTTGCGCACCTAGTAGTAGAAGCTAGAAGGTGAACGCTCACAATATTGCGCAACCCGGCATCATTAAATTCTTTTCTCTCTTCGGGAAGTGATCTTGGACCGGTAAAAATAATGGTAACTAGAAGGTTGCAGCAATTCTGATCATGTACGAAAACCTTCTTATAAAATTGCTGACCGGTTCTCGCAATGTACCCCCTACGACAGCCTATCCCCGCAGCTACTTGCCGATATCCGCAAGATAGTCATCAACTTGGCGACTCCTCAATCTTATTGCGCCTTTTTGAACAATCAGCCGAGGGACCTTAGTGGCAAGTCTGCTTGCGTACATAGGTTCGCTCAGGTACGATCGGTGTTGTCCTTTTCTACCATTGTAATCGCGATCGCATGAGAACGCTTCGAATGAAGGAAATACCTTTGCGGCCATTCATTTACCTTCGTAATATTCGTTCGCGATAATTACCATAGCGGCATTGCGTGTCGATCTATTTCGAAGTAGAGTCATCGATCATTCTACGCCGATACAACTATTTTCTATTATATCTTATTTCGATATACAAGTAACGTTATAAGAGACGTTCCATGTAAGACTTTTTAAGTGATCAATAAAGTGAACTGTGTATTAGGTGAACTAGTGACTACGTTACAGATTATTCATCTACATTCGAACACCGAAAGTTTTCGGCAGCATCAGTAACAAAGGCGAGGTGCGTTACGCCGCTTGGAAATAGGTAAGGGTCCATGTGCCGGAGTCCTCAGCACGCGCATAAAATAATAAAATAATAATATTATAACCGGATGGCAATTCGGCCTGTAACATCTGGCGTCAGAAGTGGCATCACTTGTCTAATAACTCATCCGGTAAATAGCATATATTAGTAATCCAATCAGTATAAAAATCAATGACGCTAAATATGCGAACGACTGAAGAATTGCTTACGTCGCTGTTGGAACGTCACTCGGCATCGCCGAAAAGATATTCGCAAAAGTACACTATACGTAGCCTACCGTGATATAATGGTGAATCTGTCTCTCGGTATCTTCCTAAGAAGAGTAGCCGAAGAATTCGAACAACTGGAAGTCGAGGACGAACGAAAATACCTAATAGGAGTTCTTGAGATTGTGACTGACTAACATAACTTTAGCCACGGGGTTGAAATGAAGACTGCACTATTGAGATTAAGACTGGCGTAGCCTTGGCAGCGAGGATGAGATTGAGGGTAACGTAGCTTTGGCCGCGAAGTTGAGGTCGGGACTGAACGATTGAGACTGGAGATGGACCGCGACTGACTGCTGCATAACTATGGCGGCGGGGTTGAAGTCGAGACTGAACGATTGAGACTGGAGATTGACCGCGACTGACTGCTGTGTAACTACGGCCGCAGTGTTGAAGTGAAGACTGAACGCTGCTGTATTCCCGGTCCTTCCTTTTATATCCCTTTTCGGGGGTGGTCTTCTCTCGGAAGATCTTCCACGTGTCGAGAATCTTTTTTGGGGTGGCCTTCTCTCGATTCTTCGGTAATTTTGCTAAGAGGTTCTCCTCATGTCTGCAATCCCGGACGACCTTCGCGCTCTTGGTAGGGATTTTAGGGGTGCGTGTGTATGATTCAGAGGTGGCTCTCTCGTTGTGGTGGATATGACTAGGTTTTGTATCGGCTAAGTGGCTCCTTTCTATTCAACGCGTCCGTGATTTAGCTGGTTGCGATCTACACGGTACCCTTGGATTTTGATATCGCTGCTTGCCTTTTCGTCGCCGATAGTTTTCATGAAGATTGTTCGAATGTTTCTTGAAAGTATGAGCTGGACACCAATATCAGATATATCGTAGTGCGTTGGTTGATTTGACTAATGTTCATTTACAAGGTGCGTTGAGTTTTTACGACAAACGTGCTTTTTCGGTGCTGCCCGTTCTTATATACGAGGTGTGCCTATTAAATAACCGGACTGACGCTGCTCCCAGCAAACTACGAGCGTGCCGCGATATGTTTGAGCATGCCTATGTCTGATGGTTCTTCCCCCACCCTGAGCTCGCTAGACAAGCCAGCGGGTCGCTCAGTTTGACTGTAGCAATCGATTGAAATAGTCTACGCACTAGTGACGCGTTGAAAAAATGCCAAGTGGTCAGACGGAGCAACGGGTTAACCTCGAGTTTCTTGTTAAACTAGGGAAAAATGCCACGGAAGCGTATGCAATGTTGAAAGAAGTCTACAGGAATGAATGTTTATCCCGCACACAAGTTTTTGAGTGGTTTAAACGGTTTAACGTAGGGCGTGAAACGACCGAAGAAAATCGGCGTCCAGGACGGCCCTCAACGTCAAAAACGGACGAAAACTTTGAAAAAATTGGTAAATTAATCCGCGCTGATCGTCGTCTGAGCATCCGAGGGCGTACTCAAATGACAGGAATCGACAAAGAAAGTGTATGACATTACCGGATTAGTTTACCATTTTTTTCAATGTTTTCGTCCGTTTTTTAACTAGAGGGGCGGCCTCGGTGCTGATCGTCTTCGGTCGTTTCACGCCCTTCTTCAAACTATTTAAACCACTCAAAAACTTGTGTGTGGGTAAATATTCATTTCCGTAGACTTCTTTGAACATTGTATAAGGTTCTGTGGCAGTTTCTCCTAGTTTAACAAGCAGCTTGAGGTTAACCCGTTGCTCCGTCTGACCACTTGGCATTTTTCCGACGCGTCACTAGGGCGTAGACTGATTCAATCGACTGCTACAGTTGGACTGAGCGACCCGTTGGCTTGTCTAGCGAGCTCAGGGTGGGGGAAGGACCATCAGAACCAGTCATGTTCACACGTCGCGGCACGCTCGCAGTTTGCTGGGAGCAGCATCAGTCTGGTTATTTAATAGCCACACCTTGTAGAATATTCGGATGCCTCCTGTAGGCTTAGGCACGTGCTGTAGCCGACAGTGTTTCGCGGGGTGGTTCAGTCAATCGACGAAGTGACCAAAGTTGATTTTCTAGTAGTGTGATGGTCTAGGGATGAATTGTCGTGGGGTTGGGGTGTACTGTAACACGTTTAGGCATTGCGCGGGTAGTAAAAATCGGGCTGGCCTAATAATTCTTGGAGTGCAGGCTTTTGTCACCGCAGAAGGGGTTTCGTTTCCTTGCTCAATATTCTTCATATCGTCCAGTTTGAATGGCATTATGGAGTGAATGCGATGAAACAGGACATGCCGTAACATTTAATTTGCGCCAGGTCGATTAACAAATTCGAAATTAACAAAGTCGAAATTTGTTCGTGCTAGGGCTGCAATCAAGGGCGATCGACGAGGAACGGAGGTAGCAGGCAGCATTAGATACTAGGAGGCTGTCGCAATCGATAGTTTTCTGCGAGGCCTACCTGAGAAGATATACTATTCGATTTGTCACGATAAGCCGTAAACCGTCGACAATGCCATCGATTCAGCCATCGATTGAGCACGGGAGTGACGCAATTGACGTCGAGTGCTTGTTGCCAGAAAAAAAAGCCCGTTGATCAGGCCCAGAGATCATTCTTCGAGTAGCTCAGACTTAAGTTCGGAGAGTGACACTTCTGACATGTTGGATTCCGATGTAGACCAAGCAAGCAGCATGATATACAACGACAGAGACCATTCCGCGAGGGATAAATACGTAAACCGTTCCCGTCGAACCACTCGTAAACGACGTTTCTTTAAACGGGACAAGAGTTTTTCGCCATTCGAACACTGTCAGTGCTGTAGTCATCAGAAACATGCCTCTACCGAAAGTTCACCGTTTCGGAAATGTCCGAGACTAGAGTCAGCTTACGCTTCACTAGATATGAATTCAGCATTCCCAACGAAGTCTTTAAACAAAGAGGGCGCTCGCCCATCACAGTCCCGGGTGAGCGCAAACGGACAATCGCCAAACCCACGGGGCGCAAAATTCCGCGACATCAAGGAAAGGTAGCCGAAGGACAATGAGAACAGAAAGGTACGATTTCTACAGAAAACATCAGATACTGCTTCCTCAAGGAAACACCACCAGCCCGAATAAAGATCCAATCACTGCAGTTCAGATTAGGGCACGCCGTATTCGTCCTAGTCGGGGGGCCACCGCTGGATTTAATTCACATTAGCGCTCTCGACGAGGACTCAAGGGGTTATATACAGTTAACATTTTTGAAAAGTCAATTTTTTTTGTAATGTACATATATTTGACTACATTCTATAACGGGTCGGAATATGTTACAATAAGATTTATTTGTTCGAGACTCGATCAGTGAAGGAATTAATATAGACTCTTTCCTTTTCAGGTATTTTGTAATAAAATGCAATTTATTCAGCTTTAATGGCTCGATATAATATAGAAGCTCGCTGTGTACAAGTGTCATGTGTTTTTTATGTCGTTGTGTGTGTTTCGTGTGCTTATTATACGCCGCTACTCCGTCGATCAAATACTTGGATCACGGATTGAACTCGGATGATAAATGTGTTTGAATGCGATCGCTTTATCGTGGGTCGGTAATTATCTTCCCCCTCTCCTATCCTACTGTCGCTGGCGACATGGTGTGCTGCGGCGCGCTCTCGCCTACGGCGCTCGGAGTTTGCGACGCGCTTTCCTCTCTCTCCTAGGGAGATCGATCATGGCGCGCTCGATCGCGGTACGGCGCTGGGGCTAACGGCGCGCTTCTCCCTCTTTTCCGATCGTAGCTCGCGGCGCACGGCAGTGCAGCCAGATCGCGCTCGAAAGTTACCCTCTCTCTAGTCCCTCGCGCGCCCATCACACAATCATAGTAGCGCGTGTCCGTGAGCGAGCGACGCTCGGACATCTTCGGAAAGAGCCGAGTGCCGTCGAACTATCCCGACCGCGCCTTCGGCAGCTACACCAACACATAGACACGCTGAGCACGTTCATGTGCGGCCAAGCCGAACGAACTGAACGAAGGCTTCGAGGGAAAAAGCAATCCGAGCACGGCCCGCGCGTGACGTCACGCGACGGCACGCTCGAGACTTTTAGATGATTTCAATGCTTATTTAGCTCTTGATTCTCTGCGTTATTAATGTATACCAAAAATGTATCGCACACTCTGATCGCTTATTTTTTTAGTTTATACGTTAATTTAAATATAATAATAAATCTAAATTACAACTTATTTCTCTTCTAAAAAATTGTTTACGCTTTACTCACACCCGTCCTTATGCCAAATAAATTATAATTCATAAAAGTAAGCGGAAATATATTTATCTCTGTATTATTATGTTAATTCTCATACTTTCATCAAGGGATAAAGCATTATCCGCAAAAACAAACCAATCATCCATTCGACCGCGAATCGTCAGTACCAGAAAGTGCACAAATTCTACAAGCGATGAGATGGTCCTGTCGGTAGCGTTCCTGGCTTCGGTTCGCAGGGGCGCGGGATCGATCCCGCGCTCGGTGCTTTTTTTTTTTTTTAATTACTATTACTATTAATTCTTATTTGATTAGTTATGTTTATTAGTTATCATTATTATTTTAATTAGTTATCTTTTCGTGTCGAAAAATTTATTGCGCACTCCGACCGCTTATTTTATTAGTTTGTACGTTCATTTAAATGTAATAATAAATCTAAATTACAACTTATTTATCTTCTAAAAAATTGTTTGCGCTCTGTTGACACCCGTCCCTATGCCAAATAAATTGTAATTCATAAAAGTCGTAAAACATCATGAGCTATTTCAGCCTATTTTCAGAATAATGTTCTTTCACTGGGCATGTTTCACGAATAAACAATTGGCCCCATACAAAAAGAAATTAATAATTTAAAAAAAAAACAGAAAAGTATTGAGCGCGGGGGACGATCCGGCGGCCCTGCGGACCGAAGCCACGAACGCTACCAACGGGACCATCTTATCGCTTGTGTTAAAAATGCACTTTCTGGCACTATCGATTCGCGGCCGGATAGATGAATGGCTTGTTTTTGGGAATAATGCTTCATCGCTTGATGAAAGTATATGAGAATGAACATAATAATACGAATATAAATATATTTCCGCTTACTTTTATGAATTACAATTTATTTGGCATAGGGACGGGTATGAGTAAAGCGCAAACAATTTTTTAGAAGATAAATAAGTTGTAATTTAGATTTATTATTACATTTAAATGAACGTACAAACTAATAAAATAAGCGGTCGGAGTGCGCAATAAATTTTTCGACACAAAAAGATAACTAATTAAAATAATAATGATAACTAATAAACATAACTAATCAAATAAGAGTTAATAGTAATAGTAATTAAAAAAAAAAAAAAAGCACTGAGCGCGGAACGATCCCGCGCCCCTGCGAACTGAAGCCAGGAACGCTACCGACGGGACCATCTCATCGCTTGTAGAATATGTGCACTTTCTGGCACTACCGATTCGCGGCCGGATAGATGAATGGCTTGTTTTTGGGAATAATGCTTTATCGCTTGATGAAAGTATATGAGAATGAACATACCAATACGAATATCAATATATTTCCGCTTACTTTTATGAATTACAATTTATTTGGCATAGGGACGGGTGTCAACAGAGCGCAAACAATTTTTTAGAAGATAAATAAGTTGTAATTTAGATTTATTATTACATTTAAATGAACGTACAAACTAATAAAATAAGCGGTCGGAGTGCGCAATAAATTTTTCGACACGAAAAGATAACTAATTAAAATAATAATGATAACTAATAAACATAACTAATCAAATAAGAATTAATAGTAATAGTAATTAAAAAAAAAAAAAGCACCGAGCGCGGGATCGATCCCGCGCCCCTGCGAACCGAAGCCAGGAACGCTACCGACAGGACCATCTCATCGCTTGTAGAATTTGTGCACTTCCTGGTACTGACGATTCGCGGTCGAATGGATGATTGGTTTGTTTTTGCGGATAATGCTTTATCCCTTGATGAAAGTATGAGAATTAACATAATAATACGGAGATAAATATATTTCCGCTTACTTTTATGAATTATAATTTATTTGGCATAAGGACGGGTGTGAGTAAAGCGTAAACAATTTTTTAGAAGAGAAATAAGTTGTAATTTAGATTTATTATTATATTTAAATTAACGTATAAACTAAAAAAATAAGCGATCAGAGTGTGCGATACATTTTTGGTATACATTAATAACGCAGAGAATCAAGAGCTAAATAAGCATTGAAATTATCTAAAAGTCTCGCGCGTGCCGTCGCGTGACGTCACGCGCGGGCCGTGCTCGGATTGCTTTTTCCCTCGAAGCCTTCGTTCAGTTCGTTCGGCTTGGCCGCACATGAACGTGCTCAGCGTGTCTATGTGTTGGTGTAGCTGCCGAAGGCGCGGTCGGGATAGTTCGACGGCACTCGGCTCTTTCCGAAGATGTCCGAGCGTCGCTCGCTCACGGACACGCGCTACTATGATTGTGTGATGGGCGCGCGAGGGACTAGAGAGAGGGTAACTTTCGAGCGCGATCTGGCTGCACTGGCGCACGGTGCCGAGCGCGCTCGCGTGCTACGCGCCGTCCCTGACTCCTCCCCTCTATGGCAACTCTCTCACTCACGACCACGGTCTTACATACAGGTCTGGAAACGATCGTGGTGGGTGTAGGCACGTTAACGAATTCACGTATATTTCCAATTTTTGCCACTACGTGGCATTGCTGTCGGCGAGTGCGTGTGCGACAAGGACCGCTCAGCTTCCATCCGTCTCTCTCACTCTTCTCGACGATCCGAAATACACATTACCTTTTTTGTGGGGGGGGGGGGGGCGAAGGTGGAATAGAGGTAGATGAGAAAGAATTGTGGAATAAGGACGGGACATTGTGGAAGAGAATAGAAGTGGGGCTTGTAAGAAGGAGAAGATCCTGTATGGCTGGAAAACCAATATATATATATTTTTTAATACTGACCTTTTTCGAGTGAAATGGATTTTTATTCGAATTGCATTGAGTTTCTTTCGATGACGAAAGGAAAAAAATACGCAACACATGGAATGTTGAAAATACAAAAACGTGCGTACCGCACACACTTTCGGCATGTCAATGAGTTTTCAGTAATACCCTGAAACAACGGTCCACCTTCACCAGCTTTATGAATATTTTTCAACCTACAAGTGCTCGTTGACGCGAACAGCGGTTATCGAGAACGTTGTAATAAAAAAATGCAGTAATAAATGGCACGGGTCGCGGTCTAAGACATGGTAAGGGGCGACGGGAGAGATCACAGAAGACCGTGGGTGGGAGGTACTCGCCGATAGTAGGAACGGCGGTGGCGGCGAGCGGAATGAAAGGTGAAGCTCGTAACGCTGCTTCACGACTCCATTGAAATCTGGCTTCGTTTCCAGACCTGTATGTAAGACCGTACTCACGACGCGGTAGACCGCGGCGCGCTCTCGATTGACGCGCTACGGCGCGTTTTCTCCCCATTACTCTCCGTGACCGTAATCGATTATCGCGCGTCGATAATCGATTACTTTAATTTTTGCTCCCGCTGTCGGAGGATGCCACACACCCTCTTGTAATGATTTACCGCTCGTTATATGGCTTATGTCCGTGTGATATTTTAATTCGAGATGCCTCTCCGACCGTGAGGTTCTCCTAATACTTTCGGAAATCCTCGCCGATATTTTTGTGTTTTAAAGGCGTGTGCGCGCGTGCGCGCGTGTTTGTGTGGGTGTGTGTGTGTATGTGTGCGTGCGTGTGTGTGTTATCGTCTGGAAATTCCAATACCTCCTCGCCCTTTACATTCTCCTAATGCAAATTTTCTATCTATCCTCTCGTAATGTATTCCTCCTCCTTGTATTCTTAATGTTTCTTTTGTGATGTTTTTTATTCTCATAACTCTCTCTGTTTTCATATTTATAGACTAAAAAGCTATGCTCCCGATTCGTCTTCTCTTCTTTTTGTCTCTTAAGTTTTCCCTCTCTCAGCTTTCCGCTCCAATAAGGAGGTACTTCGAGCGGTACTTTTAATCCACATGAAAAATCAAACTCTCGAGTAGCGACTCTTTCTCCTCCCGTTTTTCAATGTTTTCCCTTTCCCAGCTTTCCTCTCCAATAAGGAGGTACTTTCCTGAGCGGTACTTGTCGATCCACGAAGGGCGAAAGAAGTGCCGTTTCTCCAAATTTCCTCCTCTATTATACCCATATTTTACTGTTTATTGTTCCCCTTCCCTTTACCAATTACCCGTTATCCCCTTTAATGTTAACCTTTTTTTCTTACTTCGAATACATTTTACTTTCCCTTTGTTTTTGCTGCTTTCTCTGTTTTCTTTCCAACGTTTTTTTTCCCTTCCCCTTCTTATTACCTATCGTTCCTTTTATTGTTAACCTTTTATACTGTTTTTGTTTCTTTTCTGTTTTTCTTTCTCCCTCGTCTTTCTTTCCGCTTCTTGTTTTGTGACCTTGTATTTTTTGTATTTATTTATGTCTTTCAGAGGTCCTCCTTGTTGTAGCATACCCCTCCCCTCTTCCTATCGCGAAATGATGTGCTTTTTTCCTTGGTTTGCGGTGGAGGGTATCGCGCATGAGACGGATCAGTACGTCTCAACACACAGAAAATTTCTTGTCAATCCGGCGAATATTCTCGAAGTTACACGCACATTTGTTATGACGTGTCAGAGCGTTCGAAAGTAGAAGGCCAGAGCGCCAGCTGTCTCTTATGAAGGCACCCTTCTATTGTATTCAGATACATGGAGTGACAGTATTGTCACGTCCCATAATTATTTTATATTTTTTTTGCTTGCCTTCCGGCGGCTCCGTCGCCTCGTGTCTCTGTGCGGTGTCGGGTAAAAATCGCCTAAGCGAGACCGGATGCGCCCGGTCGAATTATGCTGATCGGACATCGCCTGATCCACAGAATTCGACCGTGAGACTCCGGGAGCGGGCGAGTTTCCATCAACGTGGACAAAAATCCCCACCGGGGTGATAGCCACCGAGCCGATGTCGGTCCGGTGGCAACAAAACATAGTCAGTTCCGATTAGTCCACGGTTCGCTCCTGGAGTCGGAGGAAACTCCTAATAGAGCAGAGTTCGCGGCGGTGTAGTAAGTCCAGGCTAACCACCCGGCGAACCCGCATAGAATCGTCAGCCTTTATTAGTAAGCCCTAATAACACCGGGCTCGCGGCGATGTAGTAAGTCCAGGCTAACGACCCGGCGGACCCGCACAGAGTCATCAGTGTTATTCAGCACATTACCTACATAATATTAAATATATAAAATAACCATTCAGTGACCGGGGTGGGGCACACTATAAGGCCCCCGATCCGATTAGAGAACAGTTAAGTGCGGCGCGCGGTGTGCGGGAGAGACTCGCGGGGGGAAATTGTCCCCGCGGAAAGCGAGAGTGAGAAGCGCGGCGGGCCTGTCCCCGCGCGACGGTGTGGCTGCGGCCGACCAGGTCAAACACCGTGCGAGTAAGAGTGAGTAAGGGAAAATAAATATATATTTTAATCCATATTTGCACCACATTAAAAGCAAGTTACTTTTCCCCATTAATCCCTTCAATTTCCACTGAAGAGTTGCCGGGCCCGTATGGGACGTGCGGCTATCCCTTCTACTTTAAGGAAATTATATTGAAGAATCCAAAGATAAATAAACAAAATAAAATCGTCCCTTCTGGACGTAACAAATTGGTGGCAGCGGTGGGATACCGCCTGCACTGTGCAAACTCAATAGGGGAAATGGGAATATAACGGAACGGTAGAAAAGTATTCGTATTAAGTTGTCAAAAATTTTAAATTCGTATTTCGTCGATAAATCCTCGTTCTGAGTGTCAAATTTTCCGTTCCTTCCGTTAAAAAAAAAAAAAAAAAAAAAAAAAAAAAAAAAAAGAAATTAAAAAAAAATTAATCAAAATGGTTGACGATCCTCGCGATGGCAATCTCGGGGCCGGCGCGGGAACCAGTCATGCGGGACCTGACGGCTCGCTTAACGAAACCGTAACACCCGCCGACCTATCGGTCATACATAGTGGCATCAAGCTGACAAACCGATTGGTGTCAATACCGGAATTCGATGGCACCTCAATTCCCCTCGGTGACTATTTACAAAACATCCAAAATGCAGCTGCGTTCGTACCCCCGTATCAAATGCCCGAATTTGTGAGCGGGGTACTAAGTAGATTACGCGGTGAGGCACGTACTTGTGTCCAGGGTCAAAATATTCGATCAGTCAAAGAACAACGACCGCGTTGCAGGACGGATTAACTCACCGTCGGAATTTTAACTCGTGTTTGGGGAGACTCTACGGGTTACGTTTAAAGCAAGGGGAGACACCCCGGTGTTTATATCTTAGAATTCTCCGGCTAATGAGCGTTGCTCGAACCGCATGGAAAGAAGAATTAGGGTGTGAGGCCTCTGCGATGAACGTTGACCCAATCGCGACGCTGGCCCTTGAATCTTTCCGTCAAGCGTTACCCTCGCGACTGAACGAACTACTTTACATTGCAAAACCAAAGTCTCTCCGAGAAGCGCTTGAAATGGTAGAGAATCTATCCTCGGACTCTCTAGCCGGGACAGTAGAGCCACAGCGTGGGGAACGACCGCGAACCCCCGTCGGCGATGCCCTCGCGTTAATCGCCAAAGCGGAGACAAACCCAAGAGATTCACGTTCGTCTTCCCCCGCGTCTCGCCCTGAGTCAAGACCGGAGCGGCAAAAGGAGCCAGCGCCCCGATTCGGTAGCCCTGGTAGGCCAGAACATTTCAGACCCTCGGGAATACTGAAACACCGAGACGATTCGCCAGCTAGATCGAACCGACCAGAATCCCCGGATGACCGAGGTGGATGCGAGCGACGTTATTGTTGCTTGCGCGGTTCAGGTTGTGGGTGCTGCCCTTGGAACCAGCGAACCCCTACTCAATATCGTAAAGGCGGTGGCTGCAACCATCGGTACTGCTGTGCCTACACCGGTGGGTGCAAGTGCTGTCCTTGGACCGCCACCACCCAAAGATATCCCCACGGCGAACGCTCAACATCGTCGCCCGTCGCGGATCGGCGTGGCCCGCGACCCCATAGTCCCGAGCCTTTAAACTCGAAAGGGGCTCGTCGTCCGGACACGACGAGCCAGCCTCTCTTCCCCACCACCGAAAGACGTACCGTAAAATTTCAGGACAGGCGTTAGTAGGGAGATATCCGCAATCTGATACCGCAATCTTCTCGTCAGATACCGAGGACGAAGTAGAATCCCCGGTTGTCATATTGTCTGCTCCGGAGCTTGTTAATGGAACCCAGAAATTTTATTGTGATTCCGGGTCGAGCTTAAACTTCATCAAACTCCACGCCCTACGCGATAACGTCACGTACGACCCCGCGAAATCGCGGGAATACGTCGGTCCCACGAACGAAAAGGCGTGGTCATTGGGAACGGTAAAATTGACGATTAATGATCAACCCCACACCTTCCACGTCGTCAAGGACTTCGTGACAGAAAGCAACGGATTGCTCGGTAGACCCTTTATGCGCCGTGAGAAAGCCGAGCTATCGTTTCATCATAACGCTCTGGTAATGACGAGTGATCCTATTCGTCCTCGACCGTTTTTAACAAACGGCTCGCCACGAACGATTTCCTTCGCGCCGAGTAAAAAGATCTTCACCATCAAAGCTCGAACGCGGAAACCCTTGGCAGTTGCCGTCACTAACCCGGACCTTCGTGAGGGTTATTTGCCCCGAATCAGGACCGAACCCGGATTATACATCGGTAATGCTATAGTATCTCAAAGGAATGGGATATGTTACGTTCTCGCGATAAACACGTTAACTCATGACGTAGACATCGAGGTCACGCCGTAGGAAATCTTGCCCTTCGAATACTACCAGGCTGGCCCAAGCGAGGACAATAATTCCTCAGACGATGAGTCATTGCCGCCGCCGGATCGAATTGCAGCAGTGCTAGAAGCTTTGCGCCTGGACGAGTTGAACGATGTCGAACGTTCTCACGTCCGTCGAATCGTGGAAGAAGATCCTATGCGATTCAAACTGCCTGGCGACAAGCTACCCGGTACAAGCCTCGTTGCACACTGGATACCAACGGAAAATGATTTGCCGGTGAACACTCGCCAATACAGATTTCCTTCCATACATCGAGATGAAGCCGAAACACAGATAAAAAGGAAACTCGAGGATGGAGCAATCATACCATCGCAATCCCCGTACAACTCACCGGTATGGATTGTACCCAAGAAACCCGACTCTCAGGGTCGGCCGAGAATGCGAATGGTGATAGACTTCAGGAAACTAAATGAGAAGACTATCTCGGATGCCTACCCGCTGCCTAATATATTCGATATATTGGATCAGTTGGGTGAAGCACAGTATTTCTCGACCTTCGACCTGGCGAGTGGTTTTCAGCAAATTCCAATGGATCCGCGTGATAGTGAGAAGACCGCGTTCTCGACACCGATCGGTCATTACGAGTACGTTCGTATGCCCGAGGGCTTGAGAAACGCACCCGCGACTTTCCAGCGTTTGATGGATAGTGTACTTCGAGGTCTTCAGGGTGCGGAATTGTTCGTTTACCTTGACGACATCGTTGTATTCGCTCGATCGTTGGAAGAACATGGGGTAAAAGTTCGTCGATTAATGGCTCGATTGCGGGACGCAAATCTCGTCCTTGAGCCCGACAAGTGTGAGTTCCTGAAAAAGGAAGTATGCTATCTTGGTCACATAATTGGGCGAGATGGTCTACGGCCCGATCCCCGTAAACTCGAAGCTGTAAAACGCTTCCCGACCCCGAAAATGGCGAAAAATATCCGGCAGTTCCTCGGACTCGCTGGATATTATAGGAGATTTATCAGGAATTTTTCGAGTCGTGCCAAGCCGTTAACCGACCTCTTAAAAAAGGGGAAGCCGTTCGAGTGGGGAAGCGCGCAGCGACGAAGCTTCCGAGACTTGCGTAAGGCCCTCTGTACGGAACCCATACTCAAATTTCCCGATTTCAACCGACCATTTATGCTCACCACGGACGCGTCGGATTACGCCGTTGGGGCCGTGTTAAGTCAGGATCATGACGGCTTTGAATTCCCAATCGCCTACTTCTCCCGCATACTTCTCCCAGCCGAAATAAATTACGGTACAACGGAAAAGGAGTGCCTCGCTGTCATGAAAGCTTTGGACCCAGTTTGGACACAGTACGAATCGGTCGCATGCGCGTGCGCGTGGAGTCTAAAACACTTATTTTCTTCCTTCTCTCTAGGGGCGAATGTTTTTAGCTCGGGATTCCATTTTTGGGTTGCGTACCGCAAAGGAGATGAGGTGAGGTTAGCTGGCTTTAAGGCGGATTCCTACAGTACTCCCCCCTGAGTAACGGAGTTAACAGTCAGTCGAGATTAAGGTAAGCTTATTCTAAAACCACAGTCTTTTTTCAGTCACGTGACGTGACGTAGCGACTAGACTAGTGTTGCGTCGTCGTGCTGTTGTGATGCGGTTTCCTGTTCCGTTTCCAGTTGTTCGGCAGTTGCAAGATGCGCCGGCTTAAGCCTTTCGACGTTTCGTTAGTCGTTCGGCCGTTTACGTTGATGGTGAACACTTTCTCGTCCAATCTTTCGGTCACCTTATTCGGCCCCGAGTAGGGTGGATCCAGACCCTTCTTTGTTGCGTCTTGTCGCAGAAAAACGTGACTGCAGGTGTACAATTTTTTGAAGCAAAATGTTTTGGTTTTGCAGCGATGCGACCCTGGTACTGGCTTTAGGTTCCTCATGTAGATTCAGAACTCTTCGAGAAAGATGTTGGGATATGACGGCGGGTCTTCGTGCGTGAAGAACTCACCTGGGATCCTCAGTGTGATGCCGTACATGTACTCTGCTATGGATGCCTTAAGATCTTCCTTGTAGCAGCTACGTAGACCTAGGAGGACGGTCGGTAAGATTGTCGTCCAATCCGGCGATTGATGACAACGTATAGCGGCTTTTAACGCGTGATGCCACCTCTCTACCAACCCGTTCAAAGCGGGGTAGAAAGCGGTAGTCCGGACTCGCTTGGTGCCGATCAAGCGTATCATCGCCATGAAGCGGACTGATTCGAACTCCGTTCCTTGGTCTGTAGTAATTGTTTTGGGACAACCGTCCCTCGCGACCCATTCCGTGAAGAAGGTCCTAGCGACGGTATTCGCGGTCATGTCCCTTATCGGAATAGCCTCGGGCCACCTGGAGAACCGGTCTGTCACGGTTAAGCAGTAGCGATGACCTTGCGATTTCGGTAACGGTGCGACGGTGTCGACGTGTACACGGTCGAAGTTCGGTGAAGGTACACGGTTGGGTGTGGACGTGGCGTCCTATCTTAGAGCGTTGACAGGGAATGCAGTTCCGTGCCATTTGCGCCCTCTCCTTGCTCATGGCGGGCCAGACATACCTTTGATAAATGAGTTTGCAGGACGCCGTACCTCCCAGGTGTGAGAAGTTGTGTAAAGCATCGAAGACCTGTTGACGAAAGGACTTTGGAACGTAGGGACGTATGTCTTTTTGTGATACGTCGCAGAAGATTTCCTGGCGGTGTGGTCTGAAGGTCAAACGTTGGAGCTCCAACGACGTTTGGTTTTCCTTAAGTGGGTTTTTCAGTTCCTCATCGATGGCTTGTGCCTTAGCGAGAGCAGGTAAGTCAACGACGTTGGCCAGTCTGAGAGGTTCGGACGTGCTAGCTGCATCAATCCTGGAGAGCGTATCGGCAACCACGTTGTCGATGCCCTTAATAGCGACGATTTTCGTCGAGTACTGGCTTATAAAGTTGAGTTGTCGCAGTTGTCGTGGTCAAGCTTTGTCGGAGCGTTGCTGGAAGGCGTAAAGCAGAGGTTTGTGATCCGCACGAATAGTGAAATCGTAGCCCTCGACCCATGATCTGAATAATTGAACGGCCCTATAGATTACGATGAGTTCACGGTCGTAAGTGCTATAGTTAGTTTCCGCAGTCGTGAGCTTTCGCGAGAAAAACCCTAGAAGTTCCCAGACGTCATTGTTACGTTGTTCTAAGACAGCACCGGTAGCTAACCATGCGTCGGTGGTTACACGTAGTTCGCAGTTCGGTGCGGGATGCGCCAACAACGTGAAATCTACAAGGTCCTTTTTGCGTTGTGCGAAAGCTGCGAGTGCTTCGTCGGTCAATTCGACGGGTCGTTGATCCTTTTTGCGACAATCCCTGAGCAGTGAATTGAGTGACGCTTGCGTTTCGGCTGCGTTTTCAATGTATCGCCTGTAGAAGTTTATCATGCCGAGGAATTGCCGTAGTTGCAGAAGCGTTTCCGGCTGCCTCAACGATACGATCGCTTGGATCTTATCGGGAAGTGGCTTGGAGCCGGCAGCTGAGACGAGGTGTCCAAGGTATTCCACTGATTTAGCGCCCAGGACGCACTTGCTGACGTTTATCGTGGGCCATACTCCCGGAGAGGGGTGAAGACGGCTTTGAAGTGTTCTCGATGTTCCTGTGCATCTGTTGATGCGATGAGTAGATCGTCCAGGTATGCATGGGTGAAATCGAGACCATTGAGAACCTTGAGAATAAACCTCTGGAAGGTTTGGGCGGCGTTGCAGAGCCCGAACGACATCGAAGTAAACTCGTACAGTCCGAACGCGGTAATTACCGCTGTCTTGGGTACGTCCTCCGCCCTGACAGGGATTTGATGGTAGGCTCTCACCAGGTGGATCTTTGAAAAGACCGATTTCCCGTGCAGGATAGCCGTGTAGTCCGGAATGTGCGCGGCCGCATAGCGGTCGGGCACCGTTTGTGTGTTTAACCGCCGATAATCGCCGCAAGGACGCCAATCACCGGATTTTTTAGGTACCATGTGGAGTGGACTGGCACAGCTGCTCTTGGACGGTCGGCAGTATCCTTCTTTCATCATGAACTCGAACTCCTCTTTCGCCTTCTTGCAGAGCTCGGTGTTAAGGCGGCGAGCTGGCTCAAAGACGGGGGGACCCGTTGTCTCGATGTGATGGATGACGTCGTGTTGGACGTTCGTACTACGTCCATTCGTATCGGTGATCTCGGGAAACTCCTGCAGTAGAGTCGAGCAGGGATCGTCATTGTCGATTTTAGAAACACCTGCGAGGACGGCCACTTGCAGCGTGCCTTGTGCACGAATACCAGGGCGTTGGTCCAACAGGAGACTTCGTCGTATGTATGGTACCAAATCGAATTTGTGGAGTAAATCCATGCCTATGATGCCGTATAGTATATCGGCCACTTGGAAAACCCATTGCATCGCGCGCCGGAGTCCGAGATCGAGCGTAATTACTTTAACGCTATAGGTATCAATGACTGTATTTTGGGCTGCATACAGTTTGACGTTGGTTTTACAATTCCGATCCTGTCTGGTAGGCGGAACGGCGGAGACGTAAGCTCCGGTATCGATTAGGAAAGGTACTGCTGAAGTTTTGTCGCACAAAAATAGTTGGCGTGATTCCGGAAGACGACCAGCAACTGCCGCGACCGATGATGGCATGGCTAGTTTCCCTGAGCCTTCGGGAAGCTGCAGGGAGATTGGCAGCTCGTTGCTTTTTTGGCAAACCTGCGGTGATACCAACAATGTTTCGTATTATTGATATTATTTTCGTTGGTGGCCGCAGAGGATCGTGGTCTCGTGCGTGCACGCGAAGTCGATCGTCCTCGTGGACGAGACCTGTTCTGATTTTGGAGCTTTTCCATTTTCGTCACTAAGTCGTTTACGGCCCCTTCGAGACCGTTGTCGCGCGACTGGGCGTTGACAGCCAGCAATCGGGTGTCCGCAGCCTGCGTGATGTCCACGATTCTGTCAGCTAGCTGCGCTATGATTACGTTGTCGAGAGCATCGGCTAATGCCAGAGCGACTTGGAGCTGCCGAGGCAGGTGGTCCAAACATAAGGTACGGACTGAAAGAGCGTCGAGTTGTCCCTGGTTCAACGATTCCTTTTCGGCGAGCAAAAACGATGGCTTTTTTTGCCTAGTCGGAGGCCAGACATCAGCTTGTGGAACTTTTCTTCTTGTGTGATAGAGAAACGATTTTACATAGCTTGCTTCAGAGCCTGGTACTTGCCGCTCGACGGTGGACTCAAAACGACGTCCTTTACCAGCATCAGGGTGTACTAATCCAATTTGGCAGTGACGGCACTGTACCTTGATGCGTCTGAAGTAACGCGACGGAGCTGGAAAGTTGCTTCGATGTTCGCGAACGACAACTCGGCTTCTTTCACCCAAAACGGAGGGATTGTGAGCCGTTCCACGCCGCTGACCAAGGCTGGCGGGAACTCGATGTTGCCGTCTCGGGGATGCGCTCCATCGTCACCGGCATTCGACGTCGTAGGCACGTTTGACGCGCAGGTATTGTCGTTAACACTGATAGTCACTTTTTGTGTTTTCTTTTTATAGTTTTTTCGATGCACGAGCCTCTACGATTGTTTGTCGGTGTCGTTCAACACGCGGTGTGTCGACGCTAGCACGCGGTGAAAATGGCGCGTGGCGTCGTTGTTCGCACTTTGTTTTAATCTGCCGCAATCACGTCGTGGATCACCATTTATGTAGGGATTTAGGTATTTCACATAACTTGCTGCTTGTTAAATAATGAAAAAAAAACTTTATTTATTAATAACAACGATAATTATTTGTAGACGTAAACGTGCATAACACGGTATGGATCGGTAGCGTGCGCGTGCGCGTGGAGTCTAAACACTTATTTTCTTCCTTCTCTCTAGGGGCGACTGTTTTTAGCTCAGGATTTAATTTTTGGGTTGCGTATCGCAAAGGAGATGAGGTGAGGTTAGCTGACTTTAAGGCGGATTCCCACAAACGTCCAGCAGCCGCGCCATCACTCGGCCTCGCGGACCATCGACACCGCCTTCCAAAGGCCTCTTGTCGCCATCTTCCGAGTTGTCGAGCGTCACACGGAATCACGCATCACTCGCATGGCATGGCCGGATAGCCTACTTATTGGCCGGGGAGTATATCGACTCGGGGCATCGATCGACGAAGTCGGCCGGAAGAGCGAGTCGCAGCAATCGACCCAAAAATCGACAGGAGGTCCGCCGGTCTACCGGAAAACTCGGGCTAGACGAAGGAGCGGGCCGGCGTGGCCAGCCATTGAAAGTTTGCGAGCGTGGTCAGCGACAGTCAAAATAGTCTTCAGAGCCAAGACTTGCGAAGATAGAGAAAGCGAGAAAGAGAAAACGAAAGGACGAGAAAAGAAAATCGGGAGAAGTCGTCGAGAGCTTCAAGCCAAGTAGGTCCTTCCTTCCTTTCTCTTTGCGAGAGCGGCAAAAAGCCGCGTAAATTCAGTGCGTGAATTGTATCGCTCGGGCGATTTTGGATTTTTCCCCTCCCCCTCCCCATGACATCCCGGTCGACATACTTTCCCTGCGCGTCGCCGAAAAATACTTCCTATTAAATTTAATTAGAAATACTATGGAAAAATCGTTCGAATAAGTCCTAAAATATTGCGTAGGAATAAAATTAGATCGTTTGCGTAAAATTTTGTGAGACGGTGCGTGGCGGATTTTTGTCGTTCCTCGGGACATTTCCCCTCGCATGCGCGTAGCCGCGGTCAGGCTGTGCGAGGCCAAGGCCGTCGGCCGAGTCGCGTGACATTTTTCGCGAGAACAAATCGAGAAATCAGTGGATCGAGTAAATAGCATTTTTCTTTATCGTTCATTATTAATTTGCTTTATTATTTGCGAGAATTAAAATAGTCTTAGTCCGGATTATAGGAGGCCATTGCGTTCGGAGAACCCCGTCCGTCCCCAGATACCTTAAAATGTCCCATTGTAAAAATGATATTGAGTCTCACGCGTAAACTCGAGCTAGCATTTGTTTTCATTTTTTTTCTTTCTCACCGCTGCGTACGCGGTAGGCCGCGCTGCCCGAGAAAGGCTGGCGCCCAACATTAATACGAAAATTAATATCGTGAAAATATTTCGAGCGGGTATAGAAATTGAGTAGGGCCTTCGCGTTTCCAGAAACCCGTATGTTCATTCCCGTATGTTATGATTATTATTCCTTCATTTAATTTTCTTATTATATCGAGTCTTCCTTCAACTTTACTGCTTTTTCTTTTGTAATTATACGATTAAATTCTTCTTTATATATCGAGCCAGTATTCTTGAAATTTAATTAAATTACATATTAGTTTTATCGTTGTTGGACAGTTATTAATTTACCCTTTCCCCTCCTTCGCCTACGTAAACGCGTGATACCCGTGACAATATAAATATATTGTATTGTATTTTATTCCAGTGTACAACTCCTTGCGCTCTTTACATGGCCCCCTTGTTTTTCCTCCATTTTCGTTACACCGTTCTCGTCTTACAACTACCTTAACCTTTATTCATATCTTCGAAACAAAAACAGAACACCAATTTCCCCCTTTCTTGAATCGCCGTTTCCCCCCTAACTCTTTACATTACCCCGCCCTCCTGCTCCTCTTTCTCCCTCTCGTTTTTTCTCCTCTCCTCCGCAACTGTCTTTTTGAGTTTCGTGAATTCCCTTGCATACACACATACTTCTTCTCTAATTTCCCCTTTAAAGTTTCGACTATCCATTCTCGCAGCTCGCTTTCCCATCTCCCTCCGATCCATGCCTCAATGTCATCTACGCATTCCTTCTTGATATTCCTCCTCGCTTCTTCACACTCCCAAATACGTGTTATACTTTCTTCTTTGGTACCGCATACCCCGCACGCAACAATATATATATATATATATATATATATATATATATATATATATATATATATATATATATATATATTAGACTGATTCTTAAAAAAAAAATTTCCTTCTGGAATCTTATGCTACCGTTGGGCACTAATAAAAGAAAATTTCCCTTAAAAAATGGGCACGGTCACTCAATTATTAGAGATGGCTATCTCGACTTTTTGTTATTTTTTTCATGATTTTACTCAATAAATATGATCATGGTATTAGATTATACCGGAAATAGAATAAATAAAGGAAATAGTATGTTTCACAGCTGTTTTGCGACGAAGAAAAGTATATCGCACACACATTGAATTCCTAGAAAACAAAATCGAAAATATTATTATGAATTGGTAAATAAATTGAGCCTAAACAATATTTCAAACGCTGTTTAATAAAACATAATAACTAATTATTATGACGACTTGCTTTATCATCGATAATTTAACAAAAACTGATAATAATAATTAACTAAATAATGAAGGTATATGTAGTAGTACAGAATATTTTATGCCAGGTACACGCGTGCGGGCTTTTTACATTTGCTCCTTTCTTGCTTTCTTTTTTCCTTTACAAGGCTTCTTATTATTAATCATCAAACCTCAATCCTATTATCGTAGCGTTTCTTGCGTTCATACAAATTCCTTCCCCGCTTTCGTGCCTCCTTTCGCTTTTCTTATCTCGGCTCCCCTGATCCCTTTTTCCTCGCTATATTCTCAAAATGCCCCGCAACCTCACGCATCTCTTCTACTAAATCTTTTCCCTGTAGTGCCTTTCTCCACCCTTTAATGAACTAAATAATAAAAATACTATATAAGTGTAGCATTTTGAAATTGAAAATACATGATTTATGAATAAAAGCTTATAATTTAGTTTTTCGTAAAAAGTGTGAAATATTAATGCGTATAACTAAAACGACATGAATAACGAGAGTAGTATAGACGCCATTATTGATCTTCCTGGATTTGAATTGTGAATATTTCAATCTTCTCGAATTGTTAGAGTTTATTTTTGTTACGAAATAGCTGCTGGATGTGATTTTTATCCGTAATCTGAAGCCATGACTATGCTTAAATGCAATACGTTCATAAAAAAAAATTCAAATACAAAGAGTCGAGATAGCCACCTCTAAAAATTGAGTGACGCCGCCCATTTTTTTAGAGAAATTTTCTTTCATTAGTGCCCAACAATAGCACGAGAATCCAGAAGGAAAAAAAAGAATTTTTTTTTTAATCAGTCCAATATATATCAAGACGTACAGCTCCGTCTCATGAATAACAAATGAAGAAATATGGCCACTAATTCAAAAAGGCTAATTCAAAAACTTCGGGAAAAGAAGTAGGAGAGGGGGGATTAACAGACCAACATAAAAACAAGGTCAATTAAGTAGGACGTACAGAGAAGGAAAGTCATCAACGGAGAAGGGAACAACGGAAAGAAAACAAAGAAAACCACAAAAACAAACTAAAGGCAAAATTGATTTAACAATAACAAAGGGCAAGGGAAGGGGAAAGTACAGGCGGCACAACAAAGTGAAAAGGTAGACACGGAAAGAAAACAAAGAAAACCACAAAAACAGACGAGGAGTAAAATTTATTTAATAAAGAAAGAAAAAGTTAACAATAAAGGGGATAATGGCTAATAAGTAAGAGTAGGGGAATGAGAAAGCGGTAAAATATTAGTATATAAGGATAGGAATTTTGGAGGCAAGGTCGTCTTCTTCTTCTTTCATCCTTCGTGGATCGAATAGTACTGCTTGGCAAAGTACATCCCTAGTGGACAGGAAACGCTGAGAACACGGAACGTTGAGAAACAAGAGAAATAAGGCGTCGTACCTGAAAGAGTCTGATCTGTTCGTTTTTGTAAGATTAACGAGTACTGCTGGGCCAAGTACATCCCTAGTGGATCGGAAACGCCGAGAATACGGAACGTTAAGGAACAAAGGAGAGGAGGGATTGGAATCTTTCGTTTTTTAGTCTTAAAATAAGGAAAGCTTTGAGAATCACAGAATAATAAAAAGAGAGATAAGAAGAATCAATAAATAAAGTGCATAAGTGAGTTATTGCAAATGAAATAGGAAAGTGAGATTAGGAGGACATAGAGTGAGAGAAGGTAGAATAATTCATAAGCATACGCAAATATAAGCATATCGAGATTGGGATAATGCGAGAAATATTAGATTAGGAAACAAGAAAGTGCGAAAAGTGATTTAAATATTATAAGCGATAGTCACACAAAACACACACGCACACAAATACACACACTCACACGAGAACACACCGTTATTGTCGGCCAAATGGTATCAGGAACACATAAAGGACAGGGAGGTATCCCGAAATCACGAGCGTAACGGAATCTATTAGAAAAAAAGGGTCGTCGAGCGCCCGATACGAATCGTGAGGATCGAGCGTCGTAGATCGGAACGTGGCGACCTCCCCCGCCGAAATTCGAAACATCGGTAATCGATTATCGACGCGGGGTATTACCATCGAGCGTCACGATCTATAGCGCCGCGAGGGCGAGCGCGCCGCAACTCACGCGAGCCCTGAACATAGTCGGGAGAGAGAGAGGGAAGCGCCGCGTGGACCGGTATCGAGCGTCACGCCGCAAGCGAGCGCGTCGCGACTCCGGTGCAAGGACTAGGGAAGAGGGGGTAACCACGATCGATCGGTGACAAGCGATCGTGCTGGATCCTACTTACCACGCGAGAATGTGATATTTTACCGACCGAGATATATATTGCGTAAAACACCGGAACAACACAAACAACACACTACACTTCTACATAACGTCTTTTTTACATTATATCGAGCCAAAAATCAATGAATAAATTAATTTTATTATAAAATACGGAAAATACCTGAGTCTCAATTAAGGGGGGATTGTCTTTTTTTTCGCAAAATTTACCGCTTTTTGGGAATTTTTTTGTGAAGAAAGTATACAACGGAAAACTTGTGAAACTTGGCACATAGTTTTATTGATCTGTTTACTACATACAAAAAAATTTTTAAACAATTTCATCAAAAAATCGGCCTCCCACCCCCCTCGACGCGCGATGGTCCTTTTTTGATGGTGTGCACGATTTCTCAAAAACTATTCAACCGATTGCCTCCAAATTTAAACAGAATGCTCAGCTGACATCCTTTTATCGTTTGATGAAGCAAAAAAGCAATACGTTTAATAGTTTTTTATTTATAACAAAAAATCGATCGATTTTTTCGAAAAATCGATACTTCAAGTTCAAAACGTCACCAAATCGTCAATTTTTTTTCCCCTTCATCGCACGATAGCTATATGTGTCTAAAGTAAAATGCTTTTTGGGTTTTTGTTGCAGGATGCACGTGAAGGCTGTAATCGTGCACACCATCAAAAAAGGACCATCGCGCGTCGAGGGGGGTGGGAGGCGGATTTTTTGATGAAATTGTTTAAAAAATTTGTTATATGTAGTAAACAGATCAATAAAACTATATGCCAAGTTTCACAAGTTTTCCGTTGTATACTTTCTTCACAAAAAAATTCCCAAAAAGCGGTAAATTTTGGGAAAAAAGACAATCCCCCCTTAATTTCTTCCCTGTTCGAGTCTCGAACCTATACATTTAATTGTGACGAATATTCGACCCGTTACAATATATATATATATATATATTGTAATAAGGCCCTGTATTTTTCCTTGCTGACTCCTTGTTCGCTCACTTTCCCACGGTCCTTACTGCAGCTGCATCTTTGTGAGCGGCCCTTCACCAAATTTCCGACCTCCGGTCAGCTGCATCTGGGACATCGTAGCATCCCATTCCCATATATGGTTTTCCAAATTCTTGGAAAACCCGTATCGAAGTTTCCAGACGAACCCCGGGCCAACGTTCCTAGTGTCACGGAGGCCCGTCCTCCCACTACTTTTCCTCTACGATCTACTGTTATAAAACGCCTTCTCTCAACGCTAGATAATTAGTAAGTCTCCGAAATTGTAACGCAACGAACCTCTGCCCGTTTTGGGTCTAAATAAACGTCTTAAGTAGATTCGTCACAGTGCTTACCGAGTTGTCCATCCTTATACCGAGTTCTGGAGCGAGTCAGTCACTCCTTTCTCTCAAGATTATAATTACATCATCCATGTCGACATCACAATATATATATATACTGTAACGGGTCACCCCTAATTACATTAAATTTTTGTGTATTCGGGGCACGATAAGGGAGTAAATTATAGAAACCCTTATGTCTCAACAAATAAATGAAAATTTATTCAAAATGTGCTTGTCCCGTAGTACAAATATGTTTTGAATCACCCGGTATAGTGATTGCGCGTGCTAAGTCAGTTTGGCTGTCGCGGCTATTGCGTACCGAGGAGGCGGAGCTTATGACGCCTCGAAAATTCGCGAGCCTCCGTTGCCTGGGGTGACGAGTAACTCCCTTTTCATAATGGTCGTTGTTTCGTATTTGTGTATTTTGCGTGTGTTTTGTAGCGTAAATTCTTAACACCGAATTTACCCACACAAAAACCCTCAACCTCGAGCCACAAAATTTCGTAATAGTTTTCCCTTTTTTTATTTTCCCTTTCGGGATGGGCGCCAGGCGCGTAACGCGCCAGAAAATATTTGACGAGGATGATTAGCTAACGGCTAGCTGCAGCTTTCGTAAACCGGAGACGGGCTGGGTGAAATTAACGTCGGTATTCGGAGGAAACCAAACAAAAAAATAATGTTCAACTCAAAATTCGAGATATCCGGAATCAAAATCTACTACTTTTATTCAAATAATAAAACTCAGCTAAGAGAGGAAAAACCGAAGATCTCGGAGGAAACCTCTCGTCCCGTGAATCAATGAGATTTAACAATAATTTTCTTCATCGATTTTCCCACACTCGGGATCTCGCTCTGGCTCTCACACGCCCGTACATTCACACACGCACATTAACGCGTCGCGGGAAGGCTCTCGATCGCGAGCTTTGCAACAATTAAATTTCCGGGGAAAGAAGATCACCCAAAACTTCGACTTAGTAAACCGGTACCATAACCTAAACCGGTCTATCTAGCAAATACATTGTCTCTTCCCCGACATACTCACTCTCTCACTCACATGAATATTAGCCTCCCGCGTACGACGGTAACGAAAGGCATCTTCCCGCGGGTTTTAGCCCCCAAGGCGCGTTCACGGGAATAGTAAAATAATCAAGAAAATACTTTCGAAAAAGATCATCGCGGCCACGGTCTACGGCCGTTCGCGAGAAAGACGGGCCAGTCTCGCGGCTCTACACACGACAATACTCTTTTCGCCGACCTCAAAGAAACGACCGCCCCTCCCCGGGAACCACCGAACCCGGAGCACGCGACAAAATATAATTTGTATTCTCACGCCGGTAACTCGGACGCGAATAATAATTACACGAAACACTACGAACAAAATACGCAAACTATCGATCTCAATTTATTCCCTCGGACGAAAGAGCTCACCGCCGTGTCAAGATGTCCCCTTCAGAAGAACCAGGTGTTCGGCTCGTGAATTTTCACCGCGCGGTATCGGGAATATCGATCGACGATCCAGCTCGCTCCAAAACTCAACGGAAAGTGCCACGAGCAACGTGTCTCTCACGCTCTCGTTAGCGATACCCCTACCTAATCGTGACGATTTCAGGAATTCGCGAACGCTCGGCCCTTTACGGCATTTGAATATTTCCCGCACTGTCTCTCACAACGTCGTAGCGTTGAGCGATGCGCGAGAGCGAGTAAGGTGATGCCGCCTCTCAGCGGTATTCAGTCCCCGCGTTCGAGAACCTACGATGGCGATTTTCTTTCACAGCTCGAGATGACTCGAGAGCTGTATCTTGAAAGGCGGCGACGCAGGGAAATGTTCCTTTTCCTCGATGTCCTTTTCGTTCAGTCGTGATAGGCTTCGGGGTAGAGGCTCCTTGTGCATGATTTCTGTCGCGCAGAATCCCTGCCGACGTCTCTCCGTCCCCGCGCGATGCCGAGGATCACCGACGACGATGCTTCCCTCACTGTCCTACGTCGGTGGCTCTCTCTTTCTCTCTCTCGCCCGAGGCACGGAATATAAAATAATTTTTTTTTTTTTATAGAATGATTAAAAATAATCCAAATTTTACAAGCTGGCCCTGAGGAATCGCCTTGTGAGTGCTGGAGCGAGCTAAAAGTAACGGGCTCGAATTTTGCCACGTTACAGTATACACCGTTGGATTGTGTGTGTTTCATATTTCTTTTGAAATTCAGAATATTTCTATTGTCGCTCCGCCTTATATGTGTGTGTATATGTGTTGCGCGATCTTTGCGATTTCGCCGGTCCGGCATTGCTCGGCCACTGCCCCCTTTGTTGTCGTTCTTTCTCTCTTGCTCTCGTTACGTGTTTTCTATCTTGTCTTCCAGCTGGTTGTCACATTTTAATATTCTGAGGTTTACTCACGCGCGATGCTTATTTCCCGTGTAGAAATTCACTCGGCATAAACTACTTTGACCCTAGCCGCTGTCTAGATTGACCTAGATAGCATAACTCGCAGGCGCTAGGTTGTGGCTAGCAAGTTTTTGCTAGCTAGTTTTGGGTACCTCGCCGCTAGATGACGGTAAAGTAGTTTTCCTCATATGTTTTCTCGCAATGTTACTTACTTAGCCGCTAGATCGAGAAAACGGATTTTCTCTCGATACATAGAGTCGCCGGTCTGAGTGCATGGCATGGTGGATTATAACCTTTTTTCTTCGTGTGACAGTTTTATCAGACGGAGAAAAGTTATTCCTCACGTAATAATTATTAAAAATTATGGACGAAAAGCGGGAGAAAAAATCCAGTCGAGATAGAGTCCGTAAATACCGAGCTATAAAAGCCCATATAAACGATGCGATCGCAAAACGTTTGCAAAATCAAGAACGCAATGGTAAGTGCAATTTTTGATAAAAATTAACATTCATTTACAAAAAAAAAAAAATAATAATCCAACTAGTTTTAGAAAGATACAAACATTGATATGCAATGATAAAATTATATCGACATATGATGCATATATTGGTTTTAAAAAATTTGCTAACAAAAATTAAGATGATTTTTTTTTATGCGTCACCTTTTCTCGATTTGCCGAGTAATTTAACTTGAATAATATCATAAATTATAATTATATTTAGTCAATAATTATTGACTAAAATTAATTTTTCATTTTCGAAACCTAAAAAAACTTTCCATTGAAAAAAAAATTAAGCGAAAGCCTTCGAGATACAATATGGCGCGATCACGCACCTTAAAAAAAGCGCTCAACGATTAAAAAGGTATAAACCATTTAAAAAGTAATCAACAATACAATAAACAATGAAGTAATAATCAGTACAACAATAACAAAAAAAAACAAACGCGATCGCGCACCATTAAAAAAGCGATAAATATTTAATAAAAAAAATACTTCATATGTGATATTATTAATTATAATAATTTCTAACATACTTATCTTACTTCTTACGTGTATTAATACTCGATATTTATAATATTTAATAAAATTTGTTATTTTTCCAAAGTGGTCAGATTTCTGTTAATTTTCTATTCAACCCTAACCAGCGTACCCTATCCAGCGTCGAATTATAAAATAGCTTTCTTTCCAGCTAGCGTCTATCTAAGAGCTATCTAGCACCGAGCTAGAACATTTGGCTAGGCGTTAGATTTCCAAGTGTTACATATAAAGCTAGCGGCGGGCTAGTTTCACTGCCAGCCGCTAGCAAGTAATGGGAAAAAACAGAACGGGGATAGCTCTACGCGGGACTCATTTCTACACGGGTTGTTTCAAATTTCGTAATTCTATAAGTTCTTTTTCTTTGTTTTGCAAATTTTTCTTTTTAACATTTATGAGATAATTGATGCCATCCTTTTTCCCGATTATCGCACTTTTCCTAATCAGATGTTGCTAATTCTTCCCTTTCTGTACTTGCTCCTCCTCGCCACTTTCCTTATTCAGTCGCTTTCCTTGCCTTTCGGGCTTGGACATGCGCTTATTTCGGTACTGATGGCGAATTCCACGTTCCACAGTCGGGAAGGACAAGCATCTCTTTTCGGGACTCGTGCGAAATTCGGTTAAAAAGATTTAAAAACTTTCTCTTTTTGTTTTCTCTTTTATTATTCCGGCTCCTTTCCTAAACGGTCACTTTCCCCGCTGCGTCAATGGGTACTTGCATCCGGTACTTAGGCCCTTCTAATGAAAGAGATGCCCTAATTTATTTTGCTCACTCGCTCCGTTCTACCCAATGGTTTCCCTAGTTCGATATTTTCCACGCTACAAAGCCTGTACTAATATCTCGTTTCGGTACTCACTTTGAAGCTGACTGAACACAAGTAGGCCTTTCCTCTCTTGAGGTGGTCCTTTGATATCCCTTATTTCCCGCTCTTTTCTTCCCCCTCCCCAGCATCCTTTGTTAAATAAACTTTCCTTAATTTTCACTCAATCTCTATTTTCTTTTTGTCTCTATCTTCTCCCGTTTCCGAGGGATGGCGCCACGTGGCCCTTTTCTCGGTTTATTCTTGTGCCGAATATCACCTGGAGGCCGTGACTGCGCTTGCCAACATTGATGACTTCGAATAAGTGGTGGACATACCTACATATGTTATCGCACTCTCCGTTTTGATCGGTTCATTGTCTAGTCCTCACGTTTTTCTAGGTCGGTGGAACGCTGAATTTTTATTTAGATTTTCGATGCACCATGCATCGATGTGCAGACAATGCGTTGATGGTGTGCATGGAGAGGGTTTTCATTAGGGTACCACAATTTTAAGCTCAATTTTTTTCCCTTTTTTCTCATCATCCAATTAATCCTTCTTAAGGGACAACACCACTGTGACGGCTTCAAAAAATCGATTTTTTGAAAACCATCTAGAAAAATCTAAAATACATTTAAGATTAAGATGCCGTCGGACCCAGGTCGAAAAAATAATTATTTTCGGAGATATTGAATGTTTTGTGGAGCTGTGCAGCGCTCCGTGACGCTCCGGGTCCCGCGCAGCTGCGCGCCTCAGGGTCGGCAGGTATACCGGGCCTTCCCCAGGTCCTGCGGGTCTTTCCCAGGTATCCTTTTGTCTCCCTTCACAAAAACCAGCTATTGCTATAAATATAGTTTCGAAAAAAAGCCATAGGTGGCGATAATTGAAAAATGTTCAAGGCGGGTATAGGGATAGCATCATAGCGTCAGTTTGCGAATAGAAGCGACGCTACTCGTGTCTAAACGCTCCGAATCGTTTCGTTTATAAATATCGAACGCTCAGAATTATTCTTTGCACATCGAAATGGATAATCCGAAAGTGTATGCGGGGAAAAAGGGAACAAAACGGAGCTATGTGACGAGGAGTCAAACGAAGATTTCGAATCGAAATCCTCCGAACCGTTATAGCTCGGAAAATAGTTCTGCAGAGTATGTGAGCACGTCGGCGAAAAAGTTAATATCGTCGGACGATTTAGAGGTCGGTGTTGCTAACGATTTCGGTTATCGTATAGTACACCTCGTCAATGCATTGAACATTATATCGACGTTAGTGAAGTGCAAAGTGTGTGATCGCGATATAAAGTTTACTGAAAAAAGTTTGCACGGACTCGGATTCAAAATCGCGGACGATTGCGGCCATTGTGAAAAAGTGCAAATCAATTGGTGTCCTATGATTGACAATGCATACGAAATAAATCGTCGGATCGTATTCAGTATGCGTCTTCTTGGCGTCGGTTTGAATGGCCTGATGAAGTTTTGTGCATTTATGGACCTACCGCGCCCCATATTTCAGTCTTTCTACGATCGAATCTTAAATTCGATTTCGATTGCCACTAAAGCTGTGGGCACAGTGAGCAAACCAAAGACGGCACTTGAGGAGGAGACAATTTCGTTGGAAAATGGGGTGGAGGACGGAATTATCGTTTCAGGCGACGGATCGTGGCGTAAGCGCGGTTTCAGCTCGCTTTTCGGCATAACATCGCTAATTGGCTGGTACACTAAAAAAGTGATCGACGTTATGGTGAAATCGAAATATTGCAAAGCTTGCGAGCATTGGGAAAAAAAATAAAGCACCGCGGAGTACTGGGAACGGAAAAGTACCCACGACGATGAGTGCCAGGCGAACCATAGCGGCTCCTCCGGAAAAATGGAAGTCGACTCTGCTGTCGAAATGTTTCAACGGTCTGAAGAGCTCTATGGCATAAAATATAAATATTATATTGGTGACGGCGATTCTAAAACGTTTCTGGGCATATCGAATAGCGATCCATACGACGGTTTCGAGATAAAAAAAAGAGTGCATCGATCATGTCCAAAAACGTATGGGGACGCGCCTCAGCGAAATCGTGAAAAAACAAAAAGGATTGTCTGGCAGAGGAAAGCTCACCGGAGCATTGATTGACGAGTTGAACACATATTACGGCTTGGCTATTCGGAGGAACAGCGATGATGTTGAAAAAATGAGGAAGGCAATTTGGGCAACTATCAAACATAAAATATCCACAGATAGTGAGCCACAACATGACGATTGCCCAGAGGGAGGCGAGTCGTGGTGTTCGTGGCAGCGAGCGGTCGCAAGCGGTAATATTTCTGAATATCGCCATAAGCCGCCTCTTCCCGAAGAAGTATTGGAGGCAATTACGCCAGTCTTCGAAAATTTGAGCAGAGACGATTTGCTGCAGCGTTTTTTGGGCGGCTTCACGCAAAACAACAACGAAAACTACAACAAATCAGTTTGGGCAATAGCCCCCAAGTGTCAGTCCGGGAGCAAACAAATCGTCGATATTGCAGCTGATATCGCGGTATTATTATTCAATGATGGCCTGAGAAGCCTCATGAAAGTCTTGGAGACGTTGAGGATAACTATCGGCCCAAATTGTTTCAATTTTTGCGTTGAAACCGACGCAGCGCGGATCGAGCTGGCGGAGCGCTCGCTCACAGACGCTGCAAAAGAGGCAGGAAGAGCCTCTACAAGTTCGAGGAAAGATGCTAGGGACAATGATTTGCTTCTTGAAGGCCAGCTATATGGTGCCGGCATCGTTGATTAAAGGTAATCATTTTTTTTACAATTTATCGCCTAAATTGACAAACCTAGAACTTTGAAAACAAAAATTTTTTTTTCGCATATCCCTTTTTTTCCCACAAAAAAAAATTCTTGAAAAATGGCAAAAAAAACAGGGGGTCACAGTGGTGCTCTGCCTTAAAAGAAAATAAATTGTGGAATCTGTGAGCATTCAAAAAATATTTAGAGGTCACTCAAGCCTATCAAAAATCCTACTTCCCAATAAAACATCGATTTTTTCCGCCCTCTTCTCATTCGTGCATTTTATGCTGTATAATTTTCAAATCAACCTCGCGAAAGTTTTAACCGGCCAATGAATTCGTAGTGGTTGCTGAAGGTTTTTGAAATTCTGAATTTCCGCCAAAAAATAAATCTCGCATGCACTACAGTACCTGATAGCATAAAAACAAAATACACAGTGAAGTGTTACATTTTCTAAATCATTTATTATAATGTGTAATAAACCCCAATTAGACGATATGTATTACCATGTATTATTGTATTATGGCGTCGCTCGTCACAGAGTACAGCTACAATCGGTCCGCAGTTTGACTAACGAGACCAACTGTGGGACGCATTACGATCGGCGGAAAAACAGCTGCCATTTCAGTTATACGAATAAAACGACTTATGATTTTCTTTACCGACAAGAGATTTAAAGAATTATTTTATGAGAACAAGGATTATAAATCTTGGGTTAGAAGTGTGAGGTAAATTTGAAAAATTTGTTTCTAAACAAAAAAGTGATTGTTTTAGAAATTTTACAGAGCGTCAAATTTGTGAGTGAGAAGAGTAAAAAAAAAAAATTGGCGAAAGTTGGAAATTTCGAAGCTCTTGAGCGACCACTAAATGGTCGTTGACCGGCGGAACGTTCGCGAGGTTAATAAAAACATTATGAATCGTAAAATTCATGGATGAGAGTAAACTAAAAATAAAAAAAAATAGATTTTTAATGAAAATTTGAATTTTTGGTAGGCTTGAGCGATCTCTAAATATTCTTTGACCGCTCGCAGCTTTCGCGACAATTTATTGTTTCTTTAAAGAAGATAATTGTATGGTGAGAAAAATGGAAAAAATAGAGTTCAGAATTGTGCCACCCTAGTGTTCATGCTATAGAACTGTGCGGTACGTCCAAACTCGTGTGGGCACTGGGTGCCGTGGGTGGAATGGTGGGGTGCGTGGAATACTGGTATAGGCGCAGGGTAACTCGGATGTGCATGTGGAATCGTGGGGTGCATGGAATAGTGACGTGGGCGCGGAACCTCTTGGATATGCGTGTGGAATAATGGTATGCGTGGGAAACAGGTGTGGGCGCAGGGTACCGCGAACGTGCGTGTGAAGTAGTGGGGTGCGTGGAACACTGGTGTGGGCGCATAGCACCACGGATGTGCGTGTGGAATGGTGGGGGTGCGTGCAGTAATTGTGTGGACACTGGGCACCTCGAATGTGCGTGTTCAATCGTGGGGTGCGTGGAATAGTAACGTGGGCACGGGACACCGCGGGTGTGCGCGTCGAACCGTGAGATGTATGGAATACTTGTGTACAAGGCACCTCGGCCGTGCGTGTAAAACGGTGGGGTGTTTGCCACAGTTAAGCTTGTTTCAGGTTTCCAAAATAGTATTAATTTTTTGTTGGTTTGTCTGTAGGTAAAAATGTTATTGGGTTTTTCAATACGTCAACGTAACGGGACACTAAGAAAATCCGACTTTGAAAATGATCTTTGGCCCCCAAACAAACAAACCCAATGTTTGTTTGGGTTACTCCTCTCGGCGACCGCTACCCTATGACACCGTAAAAAAGGGGGGGGGGCTTATTAGGGTCCCCAGGGGAGTATCCCGTTACTTACACCCCAATCGTCAATATTCTTTTGGGTATTTTATAGTTCACTTTTTTTCGTTTTTTATAGTTTAAAATGTTTTTGGATTTTTTAAGTAGTATTAATTTTTTTGTAGTTCAACATTTTTTTTTGTTAATAATTTTTTCTCTTTTGTCGTTTAACATTTTTTGTTTTCTTCACGTTCCAATTTTTTTCGGGCTTTGTACATAGTTTGTTTTGGGCTCTTGGATAGTGGTTATTTAAGTATTCGAACATTTTGTATTTTTATTCCCTGATTTTTTTTTAAAGACACATGTTGGCGACATGTTCACTTACCAGGACATGCGCGTTTTATATCTTTCAACAATTCTGCAAATGGATCTTTATTCGCTTTTTTTACTCGACGCCGCCACATAAATTCGCACATATGGTTACCCATGGAACCAGAAGAAACGCCGTCTCGCGATAAGTCTTGGTGCATCCATCTTCAGGATTACTCGATATTTTGGGTGTGGGTCCCAGTCGTTGAATCCACGAATTGTACGGAATGATTCACCGTAGCGCGGTTGTACCCATGCGAATTTAGATTGAGATACCCTTTCCAACAATCCGTATGAATAGCTGTTCCAAGCTTATCGTATTTCTTAATCAGTTGAATAAGGGTATCCTGATTTCTTTTGTGTTCAGGGCACACCTCCAACCGATAGTTTTCGCTATGGCCACGGTAAATCATTCCCAGAATCCAATGGCAGCCCACAAGACGCCCACGCTGATATTTCCGCCGACCAATCTTGCACTCGTCGATCTCCACAATTTCCCCAATTCCCCCCAGAAGACCTTCGGCTTGGAATCCTTCGTCTAGGGCGTTTCTATAGAGATCTGTTGATTCTCGAGAATCGAACTTTCTCTTATCCGTTGTTCGAATCTCATACGCGTGGAAAAACAATATGTGATTAAGATGCACGCTTCAGCGGAAATGTGACACCTTTCAAACCACGTGTGCTCTGCTAGGGTAGCAACGTGATCATACGCATGTTTCTTCTTACACCGAAACTCGCCAACCACTAAGTTACTTTCATTCAAGGTCACATTTTTATTTGTGTTTTAAACAAAACCGTATTGATGGTATTAGGCCTATATCTCGAAGCCATTGAAGTGTTCGGGCATTGTCGGTTAACGTCGCAGATAATTTGTACAAATTGTACGTTTGGTTAATGGTGGAAACTGAAGAGTTCTCAGAATTTCCGCAGACAGCACAAATAAAAAATGAGCAATCTATGCAGCGAACCTCCGAACAAGGCTTCATGCCGGCCCCACAGCGATGGTCAGGCAGAGCTATCGCAAAAGTTAGACAAAGATCAGCACAAAGCGGAGAGCGTGATAACATATATAGCTCGAAGAGTATATGGCTTCCGGATGGAGGCCGTGTTGAAAAACAGCGTTGTGCCGACGTTTCGCAAACGTTACAGTCTGCATCATCAGGGCTGAGAGCTCCGATACTGAAGCTCCCGTGTCTCAGGCATTCCTTATATAGTTGCAGTCATCGTTCCAGATCACTGCACCAGCCAATCAGATGTTTTAATTGATCGGCCGGTCAATTAAAAAACCGGGAGGACGGTGTGCCAAATGGGATTGACGTGATATCCACCATCTCTGTTTAGATTGTCCGGATGTTTTCGGATTTCCAAGCCTTCTCGGTGTTTCCTGGAAAAATACCTGTTCGATGCGGCCAGACTTTGGGCTTTATCGAACAGAATGGCATGACCAGTCTCCATCCAATGCTCGGCCAGGCCTGATTGTCCAATGTGGCCATATTTGATACACTGTTGATGTTCTTCGATCCGTGTACTGATCTTCCTCCCGGTTTCTCCTATGTACACTTTACCGCATGAGCAGGGTATCTTGTACACTCCTGGTGCACTTAATGGTGGTCTTTGGTCTTTTGCACTCGGAACCATTGGTGCTAGCTTCTTCTGAGGTTTGAAGATGACTCGCACGTTATGTTTCCCAAGGACCCTGCCTATGCGATCGGTTATGCCCTGAAGGTATGGAAGGGAAGTTGTTGCTATTATTTGTCCTTCATTATCCCCTTCAGGTGTTGTTACCGTTTTCGGATCGGCTATTTTCCTTCTTAGTTGTTTGATCGTTCTTTCGATGTTGCATGGCTTGTAGCCATTATCTCCTAAAGCTTTGCCTAGGTGTTCTAGTTCATCCTTGAGAGAGTTCGGTTCGGAGATCGCTAGAGCTCTGTACACCAGAGAGCTTATGACCGATTGTTTTTGGGAGGGGTGGTGATGGGACGTAGCGTGGAGATACCTATCCGTGTGCGTCGGCTTCCGGTAAACTTTGTGGCCCAAAGTGCGATCGTTGTTCCGTTGAACCAGTACATCCAGAAAAGGAATTTGTTTGTCCTGTTCTATCTCCATGGTGAATTGTATATTGGGGTGCTGGGAGTTGAGGAAGGTTAAGAAATGACTGAGGTTTTATTTGCCGTGACTCCAAATGACGAAGGTGTCATCGCCATATCGGAACCAGGTTGAGGGTTTGAGGGGTGCTTCGTGCAGAATTCTGTTCTTGACGTTCTCCATAAAGATGTTGGCGATGATAGGGGAAATCGGGGAACCCATGGCTGCGCCTGAAGTTTGTTCATAAAACTGGGATTGGAATTGGAAATATGTAGAGTTCAGGCAATGTTCTATGAGGGGTAGTAGGTTAGGAGCAACTTTTTGGGATTTTCTGACTATGTCTAGGGTTTCATGGGTTGGGACGTTTGTGAACAACGATACAACATCGAAACTTACTAGAATGTCTTTTGGTTGTACCTTGATGGACTGGATCTTATTCACAAAATCTCGAGAGTTTTGGATATAGGAGTTGTCGAGGCCTAGGAGTTTCTGCAAGGGTTTGCAGAGAAAACGTGCCAAATGATATGTAGGGCTGCCTATGTTGCTAGCGATGGGCCTTAGTGGGATGTTGTTTTAGTGTATTTTTGGCAGACCGTAAAGCCTGGGTGGTAGGGGTTCCTTGGGTGTAAGGACTTTGATGAGATTCTCCGATAGGCCAGCCTTCTTTAGAAGTGTTGTTTTCTTTTCTACACTTGATGTTGGGTCACGTGGTAGTTTCTTGTACGAGTTGGTGTCCTCGAGCAGGTTCATCATTTTCCTGCAGTAGTCCGTGCTGTCCATGATAACAGTCGCATTCCCTTTATCAGCTGGTGCTACTAAGATGTCCTTGTTTTTCTTCAAATTTTGATGAGCAAGGTGTTCTTTCTTTGCGATGTTCTGCTGAGGGGGTTTTGCTTTGTGTAGAATATTGGTTATCCGTTTCCTGAAGTCGTTGCTAGTATCAGGTGGGAGACGGTAGATGGCAGTTTCCACCTGGCTAATGGTTTCTCTGGTTGGAATGTCTGTCGGTGCGATGGCGAAATTGTGCCCTTTTGCGAGGACTGATGTTTCAGCTGCGGAGAGTGGGTGGTTGCTTAGGTTTTTTACTGTGTGGGTTAGGATGGGTTGTTTCGTCTGTGGGTATAGTTTCCTGAATTGCTCTATTTGATTCTTCGACCTCAGGTCTGCACAGTGGAGGGCTTGTTCGTGTGCGACACGGTCAAGATCTTCCCACAGCTGTGGTTCCAAACAGTCGGATAGGCGTAGGTGAAGTTTAAGGAGTTTTTGGGAATTTTGGTCCAAAAGCTTTTTGGTGACAGATATTCTCTCCTTTACCAGTCTCAGCGAGGCCTGGTGGAGGATAGTCTTCGCTTGTTTTGATGGAAAGGGGTTTTTCAATTGAAAACATTTCGGTACCACTTGATGGTCGCGGCACCTTTTTAGGAATGTTAACGAGCACAGTTGGATGTGCAGAGTTTTCCTGAGTTTGGAAAAGGTTTTAACAGAACCCAAAATAGCCTCTCCGTGTAGGCGTTTTATTTTAGTTTCAAGGCTTCCACGGCTCTTTATGTATTTCGAAGAGTATGTGGCTTCCGGATGGAGGCCGTGTTGAAAATCAGCGTAGTGCCGACGTTTCGCAAACGTTACAGTCTGCATCATCAGGGCTGAGAGCTCCGATACTGAAGCTCTCGTGCCTCAGGCATTCCTTATATAGTTGCAGTCATCGGTCATTCCAGATCACTGCACCAGCGAATCAGATGTTTTAATTGATCGGCCGGTCAATTAAAAAACCCCTTTCCATCAAAACAAGCCAAGACTATCCTCCACCAGGCCTCGCTGAGACTGGTAAAGGAGAGAATATCTGTCACCAAAAAGCTTTTGGACCAAAATTCCCACAAACCCCTTAAACTTCACCTACGCCTATCTGACTGTTTGGAACCACAGCTGTGGGAAGATCTTGACCGTGTCACACACGAACAAGCCCTCCACTGTGCAGACCTGAGGTCCAAGAATCAACTAGAGAAATTCAGGAAACTATGCCCACAGACAAAACAACCCATCCTAACCCACACAGTAAAAAACCTAAGCAACGCCTCACTCTCTGCAGCTGAAACATCAGTCCTCGCAAAAGGGCACAATGAACCTGCTCGAGGACACCAACACGTACAAGAAACTACCACGTGACCCAACATCAAGTGTAGAAAAGAAAACAACAACACTTCTAAAGAAGTCTGGCCTATCGGAGAACCTTATCAAAGTCCTTACACCCAAGGAATCCCTACCACCCAGGCTTTACGGTCTGCCAAAAATACACAAAAACATCATCCTCCTAAGGCCCATCGTTAACAACATAGGCAGCCCTACATATCATTTGGCACGTTTTCTCTGCAAACTCTTGCAGGAACTCGTAGGCCTCAACAACTCCTATATCCAAAACTCTCGGGATTTTGTGAATAAGATCCAGTCCATCAAGGTACAACCAGAAGACATTCTAGTAAGTTTCGATGTTGTATCGTTGTTCACAAACGTCCCAACCCATGAAACCCTAGACATAGTCAGAAAATCCCAAAAAGTTGCTCCTAACCTACTACCCCTCATCGAACATTGCCTATACTCTACATATTTCCAATTCCAATCCCAGTTTTATGAACAAACTTCAGGCGCAGTCATGGGTTCCCCGATTTCCCGTATCATCGCCAACATCTTTATGGAGAACGTCAAGAACAGAATTCTGCTTGAAGCACCCCTCAAACCCTCAACCTGGTTCCGATATGTCGACGACACCTTCGTCATTTGGAGTCACGGCAAATAAAACCTCAGTCATTTCTTAACCTTCCTCAACTCCCAGCACCCCAATATACAATTCACCATGGAGATAGAACAGGACAATCAAATTCCTTTTCTGGATGTACTGGTTCAACGGTACAACGGTGGCACTTTGTGCCACAAAGTTTACCGGAAGCCGACGCACACGGATAGGTATCTCCACGCTACGTCCCATCACCACCCCTCCCAAAAACAATCGGTCATAAGCTCTCTGGTCTACAGAGCTCTAGCGATCACCGAACCGAACTCTCTTGAGGATGAACTAGAACACCTACGCAATGCTTTAGGAGATAATGGCTACAAGCCAAGCAACATCGAAAGAACGATCAAACAACTAAGAAGAAAAATAGCCGATCCGAAAACGGTAACAGCACCTGAAGGGGAGAATGAAGGACAAATAATAGCAACAAGTTCCCTTCCATACCTTCAGGGCATAACCGATCGCATAGGCAGCGTCCTTGGGAAACATAACGTGCGAGTTATCTTCAAACCTCAGAAGAAGCTAGCACAAATGGTTCCGAGTGCAAAAGACCAAAGACCACCATTAAGTGCACCAGGAGTGTACAAGATACCCTGCTCATGCGGTAAAGTGTACATAGGAGAAACCGGGAGGAAGATCAGTACACGGATCAAAGAACATCAACGGTGTATCAAATATGGCCACATTGGACAATCAGCCCTGGCCGAGCATTGGATGGAGACTGGTCATGCCATTCAGTTCGATAAAGCCCAAAGTCTGGCCCCATCGAACAGGTATTTTTCCAGGAAACACCGAGGCGGCTTGGAAATCCGAAAACATCCGGACAATCTAATCAGAGATGGTGGATATCACGTCAATCCCATTTGGCACACCGTCCTCCCGGTTTTTTAATTGACCGGCCGATCAATTGAACCATCTGATTGGCTGGTGCAGTGATCTGGAACGATGACTGCAACTATATAAGGAATGCCTGAGACACGGGAGCTTCAGTATCGGAGCTCTCAGCCCTGCTGATGCAGACTGTAACGTTTGCGAAACGTCGGCACAACGCTGATTTTCAACACGGCCTCCATCCGGAAGCCACATACTCTTCGAATTACATAAAGAGCCGTGAAAGCCTTAAAACTAACATATATAGCTTTAGGCAAAACGGAGGCGTAGCCGATATAGATATAGTCAGCGCGTGGTAAAATAGTTAACTTCAAAATTCAATATCACGAAAAGAACTGTGAGCCACCAAAATCCCTTTAGGGGTTATCTTAAAATATTTAAAAGTTTCGTGCAAAATTTCACCGCGATCGGCGGGGGGGGGGGGGGGGGTCAGAACCTTACCCAAAAATTGTTTGGACATTTATTTGTATGTATATTAACAAAGTTATGTACAAAATTTCATTGAAAATATTAATAATTCAATTAGTTATCAATGATCGGACAAAGGAGTTTCGAGACAAAAATCGAAATGCTTGTAGACGATTAAAATTCTTAGCTTGTTGGTTAAATGCGGCAATACAGCGATATCGAGATCTCCCGACTCAGCCACTCGACAAGGGGCGTAAGCAAATTACGTAACGCAATTTGGGGGGGTGGGGGGGGGGCTGGCCAGGCGTTACGGTCTACGTATGTGGGGGCGAGGGGGAGTCAATGTTTGTGTTGCGTCACGAGTTTAGAACTGCCAGAAATAGCAAAATTTCTGCATATTCAAGTTTTTTGTTAAAAACTCGCGCGCCATTTTACGGCTTGAAGTTAACAGTTTTTCTCACCAAATGTCAGTTAAGGGGATAAGTCACCGTTGACACATTTCCCAAGCAAAATTTGAATTTTTTTTTATCCTTCTTGAAAGTACATACGTGGATAAATATGTTGGCACCATTTTTATTTACAAGTCCGAAAATTGACGGAGTTCCAGACACTTTAGTGAGAACTGATAGCGCGACCGGTTGGTGCCCTCAGTCCCTAGAGGGGTGGCATCGTTGACAATAGATGAAATGCAGCCTCTTATTGTTTTGTGAAATATAATGAAGGTGTAGAATCGTCATATCGCCCTCGAGTAGATACTTTACTGTAAGTATTAATATTCTAGAAAAAAAACATAACTTTTTATCAAGAAAAACGGAACGAAAACTTTGAACGCATTTTTCTCGAAACTACTTTTCTCGACCTTGTCCCAGCAAATACTCAGAAACTTATCAACCGATGTTTAATTTTTTTAAATACATTTTTTTAATCGCAGTGAACAACGTTGCACGTAGCCGATTTTTAAAATGTTGAAAATAGAAAAAAATGTCCAAACTGTCGGCATTTTGTAAAAAAAACAAAATAGAAATCGCATAATGATAGCTACATTTGCATATATATCGATAAATTGTTGACTTTTTATTCACATATAACCTTTCATAAAGATATCGATGGAACAATAAAGAGATTTGTTTTCGTCGTCAAATCAAGGCATATCTCTCGGTTCATTTTCTTTAAAATAAAAATTGCTATAAAACTAGATGGATATATACTTCACAAAATGAGTATAAACCCGATCGTTTCATAATTAGTTATTTCTTTGAAAAAAAAACCGCAATTATTGACGACAAAGCACCCGTTACGTAACGGAATAGGGGATGTTTGGAGGGGGGTTCAGGTCAGGCGTTACGATTCCGTTACATGGGCGGCGGGGTAAAAAATTGGGAGGTTAGGCGTTACGTAATTTGTGTACGCCCCCTTAGGAGTTAGCTGTGACGATATGCAGGGTGAGGCATTTATAGTGACCCAGGCAATTTTCTCCCAAACGAAGCGAGATACGAAAAAATGTTCAATACATTACTTTCATGGTTTCGAGGGGGACACAAGATGGTATCTGAATTTTTTACAAAGTCGAAGTATCAAGGTTGTTTGAGGGTTAACTATCGTTTTGCAAATGTGATGGTGTATTTCTTGTTCCGGAAATCGAAATAGCATTCAATTCCAGGTCTAAAAGTACAGGAATGCTATGGTCTCAAAAGTGAAGGATCATGGGATATTCGGGGGCAAATCAGAATGTCAATAAAAACAATGACTCTTGCTAACAATCGTTGTCATTGGCAGCCAATGATTCCTGGCTTTTATCAGGAGTCATGTTTTCTTTATCAATAATTCCTGGTTGCCAATGATAACGGTTGCTATCAAGAGTCGTTGTTTATCTTGCATCGCGATTGCAACAAGTTCGATAATAAAGTAACACTCTTATATTGACCGTTATCAACTTAAGTTCAACAATAAAGTATTGCTGCCGTGAATAGTGAATATGATAATGGATCGATATATGATGGCCAAGAAGATCGATATGATTTACATTTCCGCTGAGACGCTCAAAAACGCCCGCGCAGCGTCCAACTCATACGCATGACGCTACCCCGAGAAGAATAATCCATGCCGTCGAACTTTCGATCAGATTGTACTATTGTTTTCGGAAATAGGAAGTGTCGCGGCTAGAAAAAAAACCGATGTAGGACTATTACGGGAGAAAATGCTAAAATTGCTATTTTAGCTGCAGCAGCCCGGGATCCAGTAATAAGTTCGCGCCAAATTTTAAGTGAGTCGGGAATCTCTCAGATAAGTGTAGTTCGAGTACTCAGCCGTCATAAGTTCCATCCTTACCACATATTTTTGCATCTAGAACTTCATGAAGATGATTTCGAGCATCGTGTACAGCTTTGTCAATGGGTACTGCAACGGATGCAAGACGAGAACTTTTATGTATTGTATTCCGACGAGTCAGGGTTCACAAATTAGCCCAGTTAACTGCCTCAATATGCATTACTGGGCTACGGAAAATCCGAGGTGGTTGCGGCAAGTGAAACATGAACGGCCGTGAGTTCTGAATGTCTGCTGTGGTGTTTAGTGAAACCGTATAGTTGGACTATACTTCCTTGAAGGTACACTCACCGGACAGAAGTACAAGGACTTTTTGGATCGAGTGTCTCCAATATTGCTCGAAAACATACCACTCCTGGAACGATCTAATATGTGGTATCAACATGATGGTTGTCCAGCTCACTTTTTGCTTCGGGATCACGACATATGGGATCGAGATTATGCTGATCGCTGGATAGGATGTCGAGGACCTGTTAATTGACCTGCCCGTTCTCCGGACCTGACGTCTCCAAATTGTTTTGCAAGAATACATCAAAGCAAAAGTTTACAAGGAAGTACCGACGACACCCACCAACATGCACCGGTGCATCATTGATGTCTGTGCCAGTACCAAGGATGACACTCTATTGGCAGTGCAACGTTCTTACATGAGTCGCTATAAAAAATGTATCAAAGTGAATAGCCAACATTTCGCACATTTGTTTTGAACTTTCATCGACAGAACTTTATTTTCGCAATATCTACGCCATTAATAAGTAAACCGATTTATTTTCGTTTTCCAATGAATATCCCATGATCTTTCCGATGTGAGACCATAGTATACCGGTACTTTTAAACCGGGGATTGAATGCTCTTTTGATTTCCGGAACAACAAATTCATCATTCCATTTAAAAACACAAGTTGAACCGTATACTTTGCATACTTTTATGCAGACATACGCAAACCTTGATACTTCGGTTTGGAAAACAATTTAAGACACCGTCTTGTGTCCTCCTCGAAACCATGAAACTAATGTATTGAGCATTTTTTCGCATCGCGCTTCGTTTGAGAAAAAATTGCCTGGGTCTCTATAAACGCCTCACCCTGTATATCCTATATTTTGCTATTTGAACTTTATTTCTATTTCGTCCCGTTCACAAGTTATAACCAAAAACCGAAAAAACCACAAATCTTCAAGGATGTGCTTATCTCTTAAACATAAAAAATAGAATCGAATACTTTAACTCACTTCACAACGCTGCAAAAAAAAGCGTTCGGACACCTTGCACGGTTTCCTTGCCAGAGGGCGGTAGGGCGTGGTGGGAATGTGTTTTATATAAATATTAAATCAGTAATCGAATAAATTAGTATTGACTTAAAGGTGACCGAGTATCAGGAAATGTTCGCTGATTACACGCCGGTATTGGCCAGCAAATCGAAGGGTTGTTTTGACCTCGTAATTGCGAGATGTTGAAAAAGTCGTACCTACTTTTTTACCCCAGTTTACCAACATAGCATTTTTTTAAACTCGCTTTCCATATTCTTTTCATGGAAAATCGAAGTAAAATTCATATTATGTACAATAAAAAATCGAATTACATTCCAATGGCAAAAGTAGCATGAAATGCTTCGCCTACCAAGTGTCCTGCTAAGTACATCGCTGTAGGTTTCCTTGCATCGTTGCTTGGTACTGACTATGACAGATCTTATCGACACTTCATCCTCGTTTTGACGTTCCTTTAGGCGTTGTCCATCCTCAAGGTAGCTCATCATGAGGTTCTCGAGATTACTTCGATAACGATCCTCATAATCCCGGAGTCTAGATCCATAGATTTGTAGGAACTGATCGATGGAATCGACATGGGCCGAATATTTTTTTTCATGTTGCTCTCTCGCCTTCTTCATAGCCACCGCGATCATGCTGGCCCTGCGTGCGTTTCGTCTCGTCAGAACTCGTTTCATATTAAGAGAGTTCCGAACAAATTTTGATCATTTTGAGGATATTTGTGAACTTTTGAAGTCCCATACTTCTGCAGCACTATATGACTCTGATAACTAAGTGCTTGAGACATCTATGGTAGACAATTTTTTTATTGTCATTAATAATGCTTAGGTTTTAATATGAAACGGAGTGTTTTTCATGGCACTACGTATTGTAATAAAAATGACTGAAAATGGTGCATCTACATTTCTCTATTGCTCTCTAACGTTAGGCAAACACGATAAAATTACAGCAAGTATATTTGAAAAAGTCTATCGGCCCTTTTTGAAAATTAACAAGTGGTAATTCGATTTTCTGGTTAAGTGAAATATTTTTTTAATCATTATACTTTTAGTATTAGTTTTCGTGCATAGAAAAATAACTCAAGGAACTAATGGATAACTACTTTGGTCTAACCAAGCAGTAAAAAATCTTATAATATATTTCTTAAAATTGTACCGATGAATCGGAGCTCTGTAGTCTGCATAAGCATGACATTTTGAAAATACGATTATTTTATGAAAGAGTTTTATGGCTAAGGTTCTTAACCTTAATGTCCAACAAAGGTTTGGTAAAAATTTCAAAAATTGATTAAGTTATAATGATTTTTGTAAAGGGTCAGAACACCCATTGCGCTATGGCAACCGCCGCGTTACCCTTACTACCGTTTTTTCATTTGCGTTTTCATTGAAAATATGTTTCATGCCACGATGCAAGGTGTATCTCGAAATCTGTTGATTCTATTCACTTGGAATTTGGACAGAGCGTAGTTTATAACATTTGCTATCGTATGGGCGGATAGTTTGAAAACTGTTTATTCATTAGTTGATGACAAACGATTTAAATTCTTCATTTTGTCGGTAATCAAATTTTTTCCTACACCGTGCCATATTCGTAATTTCCGAAACTTTTATAATCCACTCATATGTTCATATAGTTGCTCTTATATGGTAGTCCTTAGATCTAATGCCTTAAGCCGCCAAAATACTAAATTTCTCAATCTTCTTTTTGACAACCTCTTCTATCTCGCCAATGACTGCTAGGTTAAGGGGGGATTGTCTTTTTTTCGCAAAATTTACCGCTTTTTGGGAATTTTTTTGTGAAGAAAGTATACAACGGAAAACTTGTGAAACTTGGCATATAGTTTTATTGATCTGTTTACTACATACAAAAAATTTTTTAAACAATTTCATCAAAAAATCGGCCTCCTACCCCCCTCGACGCGCGATGGTCCTTTTTTGATGGTGTGCACGATTTCTTAAAAACTATTCAACCGATTGCCTTCAAATTTGGACAGAATGCTCAGCTGACATCCTTTTATCGTTTGATGAAGCAAAAAAGCAATACGTTTAATAGTTTTTTATTTATAACAAAAAATCGATCAATTTTTTTCGAAAAATCGATACTTCAAGTTCAAAACGTCACCAAATCGTCAATTTTTTTTTCCCTTCATCGAACGATAGCTATATATGTCTAAAGTAAAATGCTTTTTGGGTTTTTGTTGCAAGATGAACGTGAAGGCTGTAATCGTGCACACCATCAAAAAAGGACCATGGCGTGTCGAGGGGGGTGGGAGGCGGATTTTGTGATGAAATTGTTTAAAAATTTTTTTGTATGTAGTAAACAGATCAATAAAACTATATGCCAAGTTTCACAAGTTTTCCGTTGTATACTTTCTTCACAAAAAAATTCCCAAAAAGCGGTAAATTTTGCGAAAAAAAAGACAATCCCCCCTTAACTTTTAAAACTATTTGCCGTAGTCTATTGTTCTCCCTTTGTTAGCCTACCGAATTCCCTTGCGTAGTAGCATATATCCTCGAGTATTCCCTCTTTTAGCGTTTCAACCCACCAGATTCTTAAACTTTCTCCTTCTCTTTCCCCTCTCCACTTGTCCACCTCTTTCACCGAGTTCCTGTGAATTTTCTCCCTTTCTTTCTCACATCTCCAAGGGCGCGTTCCACTTGACGCCCGCAGCGCCCGCGACGGTCGCAAATGCGTTCCACATAACGACCGAGGTCGCAGTGGTCGTGTTCGAAACGTCATAGATGACGTCATAGATCGCGACCACATTAAGCCCACGACGCCCGCCGTTCATCGTGGGTCGCCGTGGTTGTTAATATGAGCGCATGCGCATAACGACGGTATAGCGGGTTACTTGGATACGAAAATTCGAAATCCTGCTACTTCGCATTGTTTATCAGTACAGTTTACATTCGAGGCATCCCAAAATATATTGAACAATGCAGCAAAGTGTACCATTCTACAATAATAACAACGAGTTATTAATAGAAGTGTTATTATGTGAAGAAGACGCTGAACGCACTTATAATGGTAAGTCACACTCTTGGTCCTTCATGAAAATGAATTTTTCTGTTCGACATAACCTCCAAAAACGTTATGTGTATTAATTTACTCACTACCAATGTTTTCTGCACTCAAATGCAGCTTTTGCTGAACAGGTTTTGAACAACGCGTTGATAAACCGAAAGCAGGAGAACTACGCCAGAAACCACACAAAAAAGCAGCAGGTAGACGATGAGAGTGCTATCGAGGAATACGACGAAGAATAAAGTACAGCAACAATCAGTGCAATTCAAGACGAAGAGGAAAGCCAGCAGACTTTTGCAGTGCCCGGGAACTCCATTTATCATTCCAACCAACATGAAGAGACCGATGAAGAGGGAACTTCAACGACCGACTTAGAAGGACAAGTTATATTAAGACTCTTGTGAACGATGACAGCATGAGTCTTTTACAGTGGATAAAGCAGTTAGTGATATATCGTTATGTATTGCAGGCTCTTTATACCGCTGGAACCCCGGATGCGTGTTGTTGCTGTTGGAGCATTATCGCATAACGGGAGACAAATTTAGGGACGGCAAACAGTCACATAAAAAAATTTGGGGGAACATTGCCAACAAAATGGGCGAGAAGGGGCACACGTTGACTAGGCCACAGTGTGCGGCTAAACTTCGCAGCCTCAAAAAAACACACAAGGGAATTAAGGACCACAATAACAAATCGGGGAACAACAGAAGAACATGGCAGTTCTTTACGGTTTGTAAGCAATCGAATGAAGAATAAGTGAGTTGGATTTTTTAAACAGCTCAAGAACTTTTGTAACAGCCATCCTATCCATTTTTGTAGGTCACGGACGACATTTTTTGCAAAAAGGCATGGCGCGGTCCGGTAGCAATTGCATCATCATCTGGATTGAGCGTCATGAACACCGACGAAAGCAGTGCCACCAGAACAGATAGTGGATGTCCTATCAATGGTAAGTCACGAATCTTTCACGTATCATTATTTCAAGGTTGGCAGATTCATCTTGCATTATTTCTATTGTTTTGGTTATATTATAGAAACGTCCACACGACGGCCATCGACTGCCACCTCACTACTTGCCAAGCAAATAAAGTTGAGAGAAGAACACGAGGAAGCCAAAAAACAAAGACATCAGGACCGACTGGACATGGATAAAAAGTTCCTAGCTCTTCTCAAGAAAATGGCCGAGAAACAATAAAGAAAAAACCCTTAAGAGTATTAAAAACGGCCGGTTTTTTTTTTTTTATTATCGTCACTACCCAATCCTGATCTTAATCGTTGATTATAACGCTAATGAGTTCAACGGTTATATGAAATAAACCAATACGAGAGGACCGTTTCAACACATGGTATCTACAGAGACATTATTCTACGTGGGTCGATTGTACAGAAAAATAATCGCGTCGGTACATTTCTCCAGAAAAATGATCGCGCAGTTACGATTGCATAGAAAAATAATCCTGTGGGTACGTTTCTGCAGAAAAATAATAATGTAGGAACGAACCTACGTTGTTAATTTCTGTTCATACGTACTTATGATTATTTTTCTATAGAAACGTGCCTACGCGATGATTCTTCTGTAGAAACCTACCTTCATGGTCATTTTCTGTACAATCGAACTGTAGAAACGATTTCTGTAGAAACTGCTCTCTCAAACGAATTATCAAGAATTGTTATTATTATTACCATACTTTTTATTTTACAATTATTACAATACATGATAATACAATATTTCTGATGAACAGCATAGGCATGTCGAAAAAAGCTATAAGTTGAAACTTGCAAATTGCTTTCTCGAGGTTCCGCAATTTATTTTAGTGCTGCAAATTATTCATAATTAAATTTCTCTTATCAATTCCTGCATTCCGTATTTGCTGATCAGAGACATTGTAACGGGCAACATTTTCTTCTGAACGCGAAGGAATCGTGATAACGAGAAATTCATCTCCTCATAGTGTGCAAATATTGTGAACCACGCAACATGCTACAATATACTCTGCCATCAAGGCGACCCTTGACATTGGTAAGCGATCCAATAGACTTCTCATTCGTCCTTTCAATAAGCCGATACACCTCTCTACGGTAACTCTGGCTGCTGAGTGGCAGGAGTTATAATTGTTTTGCCTCGCCGTTAAATGCCCATTGTCGTGGAAGGGAGTCAGCAGGTGTTCATGCAGGTCATACGCGGCATCCCCTAGGATATGAGTGTAGGCAAGAAACTTGTCTGCATCGTTTAAATAATCGGCCACTTCTGACTGTCGAAAAACTCTTTGGTCACGAACAGAACCAGGATGTCCAGTGGAGCAATGCGTGATTAAAGTTCTGTGATCACACACTAGCTGGAAATAAATGTGACCATCGATAAATGCTAATATTCATAATGTTTTTTAGATGCGTTTTATTTCGACCGGTGTGTAGAAAAAAAATATTAATTTTTTGTCGACGTTCCAACTTTCGGTGAGTGCTCTCATCAGGTTACATTTTTCTTTTTTCCGTTTTATATAATACATTGTTCGTTGTTACATTCGATCTCTTGTTTCATATACAGCTTGTTGGCGTTTTGGAGGTTATGTCCTCGTGTTTCTTAGACTATTATCGTTAATTCTTTTGTATAGTTCTTTAATTATTTCCGTTGAATTTAAATGCAAAAAACATTAACGATAATGCAAGCACGATGACATACCTCAAAAACACCAACAAGCATTATGAAAAAGGCCAAATGTAACAACGAGCAACGTAGTATATAAAACGGGAAAGAGAATAAATTTAACGTGATGAGGGCCCTCGCGATGGATCGAAACGTCGACAAAAAACTGAATATTTTTTTTACACACTTGACTGCAAGGCCAATGAAAATATTGGACAAAGTATTCATAATATAGCTTTGTTGTGACTGAATATAATATGTAAGTACCTGCAACTGAATGGAATGGTACCCTTTGCGGTTTATAGAATCTGCTGGGTTCACTTTTGGAGCACGAATACGAATGTGTGCGCCGTCAACGGCCCCGATGATTCCTGGAAATCCACTGGCTATTTCAAAGCCTCTTTTTATTATGATTTTTTCCCCTGTTAATGCACTTTAAAATATATAATTTATTATATTATATATTCCCAATGACATTAAAAACTAAGAAAAGCACAAGTTGGAGCAAACCTGAAGAGGCTTTTAAATTCATGCGCCGCATAACGACGGACAACATCCTGGTAACCTATAACTCGGGGCCGAAGTTTTCGCTTTCCTCTCTCTCGCGGAGCTATTTCCCACTCGTCATCCGAATCGGAACTCGGTGAACTTTCAGACTCATACAATCTTTTTCGACGCATCACCAACATAGTCACAATTTCACTGACACTCAAGTTTGGAGTCATCTACGTCGACTCACTCGACTCGATGGCAGCCATGGTTATGGCGTTTGGCGTTCCAGTCAGGTTTCGGGTCGCCCACAATGCGTTGCACTTATACTTTCACCTGTGGCGCTTGCGAGCTTGCGCGAGCTAGTGAAACGGAAAATCTTGCGGTCGTGGTCGCGGGCGTTGCGGGCGTTAAGTGGAACGCACCCCAAATGTGTTGCCGTGTTTCTTACTCTTTTCTACATACTCCGCACATACAGTTCCCATCCCTTTTTTACCCGCTTTTCCCATGTTACCACACCTGAGTCTTGCCCATTCTTCCTTGACTGTTCCTGTAGTCCTCTCCTACTTCCAGTACTTTTTCCAATCCGGCTTCGCTTTTATCACCTTGTAGTTCTTACTGAAAGTGGACCTGTCTACACCTTTTCAGTCTGTCTGGACGTCTTGATTTTCCACACCTTCTTTAAAAATCTTTCTGGTTTCTCTCATACTTCCTCCGTCTCTTATGAGCTTCAGTATCCTCGCTTCCCCAGCCGCTTCAAGTAGCCATGACTTGTTTTTTCAGCTAGTGACTGGGAACAAAAAATTAGGTGATGACTAGATAAACAAAAAAATTCGCCCGTGTTCGATCGTGGTGCTGAGCGCGCTCTCGTGCTGCGCACCGTCCCTGACTGCCCCCCTCTAGCTACTCTCGCACTCACAACGCGGTGGATCGAGAAGACTAGCGGTAAGGAGTACGAACGTATATAGTATTCATGGGGGCTGCATAAAGGAGCCCGAACTGTGTATTAGGAAAGTGACCACAAAATCGAGGAATGGAAGGGATTCCGAAAGCGCCCGTTTCGTGGCGCTGATTGTTACAAGCGACAGCTTGAAATTTGCTAGTGGTTTGGTCTTCATGATACAGTTCATGGAGCCTAAAGCAAAGGAGCCCGAACGCTGTACCATGGACGTGGACCCTAAAACCGACGAAAACGATATAGGTCTATGTGATGGCGCTGCTGTTGCTAGTATAGGATGACAGAGAAAGATTGAGAAAAGATAGAGAGGAGCGTATTTCAGATAGCGCGGTAACATTTACCGCGCTGGATACGAGATATAAATGTGCATATTTTATATTTGATTTTCAAACTCAATAAAAATTAAATTATGGCTCAACCCAACCAAAGTAGTACGTTCGAGGTATAATCCTCATTGTGCTTATATCCCCCTCATAAAAATTGTATTTGTTAGATACCTCTGCTTATACAACTGCGACAACTGCCGTACACCCTAACGCTTAAATTTCGCCCTGTCGGTGTTGCGCCCAATTCGGCACCCTCTGTACGAACAGTATCTCCCCATACTGATGAAGCACTGTAAAAAAAAATTAACTTATTGTAATCTTTGTGATCGCATGTGACAGTATGAACGCTACCCTCACCTTACACAATTTCCTAATTACAATCGCAATACGTTTGAAAAATTATTAATTGCAGTGAAAATTCTATGTACTATTAACAAAAATACCATTTTATTACCTGTTCGTTATGAAATGTAGAACAATCAGCTCACTACACTTTTTCGCACGTAAGAAAGTGGAAATAATGTGTCGGCGTGTAAACACTAAAAGACAATATATCCTTATTTCAGCGATGACCGAGGGTCGATAACAAATACTCCTCACTTCATGGCATCACCAATACCTTACTTCATATTCTATACTGACAACTGAAGCGCGCTCGTGGCTGAATTTCGAACTACAACCAACATATATCTTTTTTGTCGCTTTCAGGGTCCAAGTTTATGACGATTCTCCTATGCCCGTTCGGTCTCTTTCCCTCTAGACCACGGTCTTACATACAGGTCTTGAAACTCGCTCTAAATTTCAGTGGTGGGGGATGGCCTACTATTGAAGCACCGACTGTTTTAACTCGTGACCACGAGGATCGCTGCTATAGAGTGATGCAGGCTGTGGGAGAGAGACGGAAATATATTTCAGAAGTAAACAAAACATAACCGCTGATTCACGCGACCACACCCGGAGTGCTCTACTTGTAAACTTGTAAAAACGAACCCCCGACCAACACGAGCTCACATTGACACCTATGTAAAAAACATTCATATTCATTGTACCCATTTGGATAACTATAGTCTTTTGGTTTTTTTCAGATTTACTATAAAGTTACTTTTAATTGTATTTCGGTCCATCATGCATTTTTGACATTGAATATCATAATTTGCCTACACCGGGCAATTGTACAGCTAGGTTAGGTTCCTATGAGTCAACAATCGATTTCCATCTCTCTCGCACAGTCTGCATCACTCTATCGCAGCGACACTCGTGGTCACTAGGCGAAATGGCCGGTCCTTCAATCCGAGGACCCCCACCACCAGAGTTTCAAGACCTGTATGCAGGACCGTGCTCTAGACTCCATGATACAGTTCATGGAGCCTAGATACCAGGAGGTTCAGCGGCAATGCAAAGGCGCTGAAAAAAGCGTCCCCAAAAATGTGTCGAAGTGACACCGCTGGGGTGTAGCAGTACCTACATATATAGTAATATATGGGGCAACGAGTTGAAAGTGATCAAATGAATTTCTAGCCGCACGACAGACCGATCGTGACATCAAACGTCCAAAAATCCGCTGATTCATAATTTCCTCATGACGGTTCGACAAAAACTTAAAAGCGAGAAAAGATCTCAAACTTAAACTCAGAATGGCGGTGATAGACCCCATCTAAAAAAACGAGTTTTTTTTTACGAATAGCTTCACGGGAGATCGGTTTTTTCGTAAAGTAGAAGACCTGAAACAAAAACCAAAAAAATGATAATTTATATATTATTAGCTATGGGAATGCCTAGAAATTTGCTTTCAAATTTAAAAAAAAAAGGGGCACTTTGAAGGAAATAAATCGATTTTTTGACAGAAAATAGATAAATTGTTTATAAAAAAAACGTTCACATTTAATTTTAAAAAACCGGCTACGTACTCCCATAGAGAATGTTATTGTGAAACTGCTATCAAAATTTCAAATCAATGCATGCAAAGGTGTTCGAGTAATCCGACTTCCGAGATTGAAAAAAGTGGTTTCGTGAAAAATGCTTTTAAAGTTGTACGAGCAATTCAGCGCGCGCTGCGAGGCGCTGTGGCAAAATCGATAATAGAACCTTTAAATTAAAAAATTCGCTACAGGACCAATTGCATATTGTTGTTATGACACCAAAGTATTTTTAGGCAATAAAACGTCTTTCCAAAATCCTACAGTGGTGTTATCCCTTAACACGAATGAGGGTTACGTCCATCATCTGTGATCTGTCTTAGATCGCACCCATGTTTAGCGTATATCTATTTACACATAGGGGCAGGAGCATCCCAGCGCCATCTTTCGCGTTCTCATTTTGGGGACGAGTTGAAAGGCCTCGCTGAAGCTCCTGGTATCTAGGCTCCTCGATACAGTTCTAGGAGACTAGAGAGGAGTCGACACTCCCTATTCAAACAGTTGTTTCAATCGGTCACAAAGGTGCAATGCTCAGTTCCGCCGCAGGCGTCGCTAGTGTTCTCAGGAAACGATGATATCTAGTAATACAAAACTGCATAAGGTGAAACCACGGTCTTACATCCAGGTCTGGAAACGACCGTGGTGGGGGTAGGCACTGTTAACGAATTCACGTTTGTTACCAATTTTCGCCACTACGTGGTATTGCTATCGGCGAGTACGTGTGCGACAAGGACAGAATAGCTTCCGTTCGTCTCTCTCACTCTTCTCGATGATCCGAAATGCACACTACCTTTTTTGTGGGGGGGGGGGGGGAGGTGGAATAGAGGTAGATGAGAAAGAATTGTGGAATAAGGACAGGGGATTGTGGAAGAGAATAGAAGTGCGGCTTGTAAAAAGGGGATGATCGTGTATGGCTGGACGACCAATATCCCTCCGGGAATTACCGCAAGCCACTTTCGAAATTGTTCGACATCTCTCGGTACTCGAAAAGTCGAGAAATTACTATTCGACGTCCGGCACCCGGTGTGACACGTGTGTACCGCACACACCTTCGGCATGTCGATGAGTTTTCAGTAATACCCTGAAACAACGGTCCACCTTCGTCAACTTTATGAATATTTTTCAATCTACAAATGCTCGTTGACGCGAACAGAGGTTATCGAGAACGTTGTAATAAAAAATGGAGTAATAAATGGCACGGGGCACGGTCTAAGAACAGGCAGGGGCGAAGGGAGAGATCACAGAAGACCGTGGGTGGGAGATACTCGCCGATAGTAGCGACGGTGGTGGTGGCGAGCAGAATGAACGGTGCAACTCGTAACGCTGCCTCACGGTTCCATTGAAATCTTGCTTCGCTTCCAGACCTGTATGTAAGACCGTGGGTGAAACTGAACGTGTTATGGCAGCAAAATTGTTTGCCCCTGTCAAACACAAATATATCTGTCGTGTATGCCAGCACAGCAGCTATATAAAACCTTCGCGAGCGAATTCTTTTTCAGCGAATTTAATTATTTATTCGCGAGGGAAACGGCAAAGAAGGAGCAGGGAGCATTTAAAAATGTACTGTTAAATTACTCGTGTTTTACTTATTAAATAATTATTATATCTGATGTGCTTATTATATAATAAGCCCATGTCAATAAAACAACACGAGTTGCTTAATTAATATGTGCTTTATTAATATTATTTATATTTTATTTATTATATATATGCCGAATATTATTATATATTATAATAGAAGGAATCCCCAATTGGGTGTATTGTCGTTCGGGTGGGCGAGAGAGAACGCACCATAACTGTTCCACGTGAATACGAGAGAGAAACACGATCACCCCAGTTTTGCAATTGTTTGTTGAGGCGGAGCTCGAACCTTATGCAGTTTTGTATTACTATATATTATCGTTTCCCAAGAACACTAGCGACGCCTGCAGCGGAACTGAGCACCACACCTCTGCGACCGCTTCAAAGAACTTCGTACATACAGGCTAGGAATGGGAGTTTGGGCTCCTTTACTCTAGTCTCCTTGATACACATGGAGACTAGATACAAGGAGACCAAACTTCCGTGCAAAGCCACTGAAAAAAGCGTCTCCGAAAATGGCTCCAACATAGACGGCGCTGGGGTGCTACGGACGCTATGTATAGTAATATATTGGTCGACGAGGTGAAAGTGATCGGATGAGACTAACCTTACGACAGACCGAGCGTGACAGCAAACATCAAAATTTCGGGCGGACACGGCTCGGTAATTTCCCCATGTCCAATTGAAGAAAAACTTTTTTGAAAGTATACTAAATATTCCCACTGAAAACTTTGTCGCCCGTACAGTAATTTATTCAATAATTGATGTCAAAATAAATTTCCTTGTTCACTGAGAGTCTAAATAGAAATTAGTATTTTTTTCATGATAAATGTTACGAATATTATACCGTATTCGATAATTGAAAAATATTATCAGTTTTTCATTCTTGTAACTCTATTTCAGTGTGTGCGAATGGTGAAAGTGTGCACTCTACTTTGGTCGTACATACTCGTTTTGTACTCTGAAAAATGATACAAGACTTAAAAACTAAAGTGTTGGATATTAAAAACTATGCTTTATCTGTACTGTATGCGTATTAATCAAATACCGTATCACTTTGTCTTAAATTTTATTACTCTGACACTTAAAGATGAATGAAGGTTAGGTACATCAGCTGTGAACCGTCTTCATCGGACTCATGTTTTGCGTATATCTATACATGTACTCCAGGGCACCCCAGCACCGTCTATCTCGGATACCGTTTTGGGGACGAGTTGAAAGGCCGAGTGTGGCCTCCTGTATCTAGTCTCCATGTTGATACACAGGGAGACTAGAGTTAAGGAGTGGACACAGCATAGGCCAATACGTAGTTCCAGCGTCTTAAAAAATCCGACTTGCAATAGTTCCAGTTCGTGCCACTAGCAGCTCTCCTGACGATAACGTCTCAAATAATTATAATAGTCCAAACTCAACGCATGCGCACAAATAATAAAAGAATTTGATTTCGATGTGTCTTTGTGGTCCGCTTTGAGATTCATTTTTAATATTGTGTTTTGTAATATTGAGAAAATCTACACGAAATTGTTTTCTTCGAAGCCCAAGGTAAGATTATTTTCAATATTCCTCCCATTCAATCGTCATTAGGGTTAGCCTTCAGTTTCTTTTTTCTTGCATGTGGTTCAGTTAATGCGAAACATAACCTTTACGCTTCATTCTCCTTGGAGTAATAAGCATAAAATGGAGCATCATTTATTAGTTATTTTCCTTGCAAATACAACCGCAATTTATTGAGAACTTCCTTTTTTCCAGTGGGCCCTGACGCTGCCCCTTAAGCGCAACTACTTCAGAAACGTCGACGTCGACGTCAGCCTCCACTTCGTCCGCCTCATTATCATTGGATGGAAAACGTCGTCGTGACACACGCATTTCTTCTGTTTTTGTCTCAATTCTAATTAATTTTGGAGATTGATAATTATTGGATTTCCTTTCGGTCGGTTATATTCCGCGAGCAAGACGCTTCCGCAGATCGTGGCAGTGATTCTTCCAGCAGTACTTTCTTCCGTTGGTCCCATCTTCATTGCGTATTTCATTTGGCTGCTGATTTCTTTATTTCAATTGTCGAATCTCGCCGAGACGCTCCGAATGATACAAAAAATCGTACTGGTCACACAGACCGCAGCTATAAAACGACCGGCCGATGCGATCGAGCTCCAATCGAGTCACCAGGAAATTTGAGCCGAGTGATCGGCAATTAAATATATAAATTACTTTTCATTTTCTTCTCATGACGGACAGGTATATTAATTACAGCTAGAAATAATAATAATAATAATAATAATAATAATAATAATAATAATAATAATAATAATAATAATAATAATAATAATAATAATAATAATAATAATAATAATAATAATAATAATAATAATAATAATAATAATAATAATAATAATAATAATAATAATAATAATAATAATAATAATAATAATAATAATAATAATAATAATAATAATAATAATAATAATAATAATAATAATAATAATAATAATAATAATAATAATAATAATAATAATAATAATAATAATAATAATAATAATAATAATAATAATAATAATAATAATAATAATAATAATAATAATAATAATAATAATAATAATAATAATAATAATAATAATAATAATAATAATAATAATAATAATAATAATAATAATAATAATAATAATAATAATAATAATGAAGACAAAAGAAAAAAAAGACGAGTATGAAATATGATCAATATTGTCCGTTCTGTTGTGTGCTCACAATAATCATGCACAAGAAATGCTAGTAACGGGTCGGTTTATCTTCAAGACTTTTTTATTTATTATTGTGATGATAATAAAATAAAAAAATACGAGACACTTGATAAATGGTCCTTATTGTATTCTTTTTTCTGTACTCATGTGTCAGTGTTTGGGTCGCAAACCTCGATGGTTTGTAACAACGCCGAGCTATCTCATTCTCCGCGAACGTAAAGTTTGCCAAAGAGTGTAGCAACGTCGATTCTGCATTTTCTTCGAGCTGTTCTCTCTTCCGTTGGTTCTATTTTCATTGGGTATGTTTTCTGTTTTGTTCGCCTCAATTCTGATTAATTCTGATTAATGATATTATTTATCAATTGAATCGTTGAAAGATATGAGAAACGTGCATATGCGTATATGAGAAATAAATATAAAAATTAAAAATTCAACCTCGCTGTTTATCGTTCAAAGACGTTTTCGATTTATTATTGTATTTTCACGTTGTAGGTGAAAAATAGAGTACAGAATTCATGGATATAATAATTGTATAAGGGGGAAAAAGCTTGTAAGAAAAAACAAGATGTGAACCCCAGTATCGTCGTGTATTATCCTAGCGCGCTACCCGCGCGCGCGCTATAATAAGTTGTAGGTTTCCATTATTTAAGTTGTGGCTACGCTTGGGGTTCATATTCGGTTTGGCGGTTTATTTAGTTGGTTCACCGCTTAATTTAATTCATAATTAGTTGCGATTATGAGCTTGAAACAATAAGAAAGCGAAATAGGAGAGGTAGACGCAGCAGTTGGGTCCCCCACCACGAATGTGCTGTCACAGCACCGGGAGCACTCCAAGAGCATGAAGCGAGTAGGCGAAGCTAATCGATCGGACACATACGATCGCAGCGCCTCCTTAATAGCTGCGTTTTTGCGGTCGTTTCGTAAACACTGTGTGTCCACTCCTTACCTCTAGTCGCCCTGTTGACACAGTTCAACAATTCATTATGGCCGATCGATTGATGATGTTTCATCCATAGAGACTAGAGTAGGCGGAGTCCGATCTGTGCATTTCAAACTGGCTACGAAAATGTGGTCAAACAGGGATGGCGCCACTATGTCTAAAACCTCGAGAAGTAAGCTGAGTAACGATGTCGTGTAAGAGAGATGGAAGAAGATCGAATACGCATCCTGCCACCATGGCAAGTACAGTAGAACCACGCTTATCCGGGGTAATGTGGGTAATGGGTACCTCGGATAAGTGAAATCTCGGCTAATACGGAAAACAGTAGCAATATCGGACTCCTCCACGCATAGCAATCTGCATAGCAGATTCTTCCGTTTTATCCGAGATTCTGCGTATTATCCGACGATACACCTCGGACAATGCGGAGGACTCGGATAATGCGGAAAGTCATTTAATCGAAGGTTGGATGAACAAGGTTCTACTGTACCAGCAAATACGATAATATACACACAATATTCGAAGAATTTGAGAATTGTTGTAACCGAATTTTCGAGACAAACCAGCCTTGATGCTGACAAGAGGACACAGATATTTTATCTTTAAAACATTACAGCATGTTTTTATCTTGAAACGTTGAAGCAAGCAATATCGCTTCGACTTTATATTGTTATTACAGTGTGTTTGTCAAATCAAAAAATAAATACCGGACATTTTTTAAATTTCTTTCCTGAATGAGTAATTGCAATTTTTTTCGTGTGACTGTCTTTTTATTTTCATTCGAATATATTATCGTCAGAATAATCGCGTTACTAATTCGCTGATTGCGAGTTTTAATACAAACCAATTGCAAAGCATTGTACTTTTACTAACAAGGAACATCCCTCAGGTGACACCCTTCGATTTTGTTGAAATTTGGATATGTTATAAAGCACCGAAAAGTGAGCGATACGTATTTTTTTATATCGGCGGAAAAACGGTCTTAAGGGGTGAAACGCGCCCTCGAAAATAGGGGTGTTTTGCGTTTTTCGTCGATAATGGTATCGTTCTCATCTCCAATGTATAGTACATGAAAAAATAAACATTTGTGCAATTTGAATTTTTTTTATATCTCATACCGTTAAAACGTTATCGACGAAAAACGAAAAAACATCCCCATTTTCGAGGGTGCGTTTCACCCCTCAAAACCGTTTTTCCGCCGATAAAAAAAATACGTGTCTCAAAATTTTTGATGCTCTATCACATATATGAGTTTCAACAAAATCGAAGGCGGACACCTGAGGGATGTTCCTTGTAAGAATAATTTACCGTCGTATTTACCTAAGAAAGTAAAAATTGCTTCAAGACAAAAAGCATCAATATTATTTAAGACATTTTGTACCGTTCGTTGTACAATTGAACACTGTTATAATAAAAATATTTTTCTATCACTACGTATTGCATGCTTATTATTATTTTTGACCTTTTTCACTGTTAATTATGCAAGTAATGCATGTCGTTCATTGGGCATTGCTATACTAAAATAGTCTTCTATCTTTACGCATTTATGGAGACCTCTCTGGTATATATAATTTTACATCTCTCTCGCACGCAGCCCACTTCTCAAGTATTATTCCGCCTCACACACAGCTCACTTCTCATTATTTATTTGTGCCGTCTTTGTCACACGCAGCTCACTTCTCAAGTATTATTCAGCCTCACATACAGCTCTCTTCACATGATTTATTTGTTCCGTCTCTGTCACACGCCGCTCCCTTCTCGATTCCTTTTTGACGCCATGTCTAGCCACTTTTTGCAAGTCTCTCTATAAGAGTTCGGACTCCTCCCACTCTAGCCCCCATGGCTTCATCATTCGGTCTCTCGCACGAACAGCTAATTTCAAGCTCTTGATTATAACAATCAGCGGTTTCGGGAACCGTTCCGTTCCTCGATTCTGTGGTCACTTTTCCCATACCTCTTCCATTGGAGTTCGGACTCCTTTATGTAGTCTCCATGGCCAGGGGGCTGGCACCTCCTAGCCCTTAGCATATGCACAATGCTACGCTTTTTGACCGCTTTAATTAGTTCCACCTCTCTCCATAGCGCGAGTAGATTTCTCACAATATTCTTATTGCGCAGGCGTGAGCCTCGCACGGCGTACTTAACCGCCCCGCGCCGAATACAACTATTTTGACGTTTGGAGCTTAAGCTGTAGTGCGGAATTGATGAAGTTACCGAAATAACTTATCCCGTGCGCTAAGACCGTGTGTTGTGCCCGGTTGTACCTCAGGGTACCCGCGTAATCCTGAAAAGGTGCATTTTTCACCATACCAGCCGATCCTTATATTCGAAGTGTGTGTGTGTGTGTGTGTGTGTGTGTGTGTGTGTGTGTGTGTGTGTGTGTGTGTGTGTGCGTGTGCGTGTGCGTGTGCGTGTGCGTGTGCGTGTGCGTGTGCGCGTGCGCGTGCGCGTGCGCGTGCGCGTGCGCGTGCGCGTGCGCGTGCGCGTGCGCGTGTGCGTGTGCGTGTGCGTGTGCGTGTGCGTGTGCGCGTGCGTGTGCGGGTGCGTGTGCGCGTGCGCGTGCGCGTGCGCGTGCGCGTGTGCGTGTGCGCGTGTGCGTGTGCGTGTGCGTGTGTGTGTGCGTGTGTGTGCGTGTGTGTGTGTGTGCGTGTGCGTGTGCGTGTGCGTGTGCGTGTGCGTGTGCGTGTGCGTGTGCGCGTGCGCGTGCGCGTGTGCGTGTGCGCGTGCGCGTGCGCGTGCGCGTGTGCGTGTGCGTGTGCGTGTGCGTGCGCGTGCGCGTGTGCGTGTGCGCGCGCGTGTGTGTGTGTGTGTGTGTGTGTGTGTGTGTGTGTGTGTGTGTGTGTGTGTCTTTACGATCTATACATAGCCCCTACGCGCACGTCAGGTTTGTAAGAGAACAACTAGCGCTGCGAGTGGCAGAGTTGGACGCAACAAACAGCGGACAATTCGCGTAGCAAAAATTCTAAAAGTGTGCGTGTCCGTATGCGCGTGCGTGCGTGTGTGTATGTGTCGTTGGCAAATTTTATACTTCCTCTCTCTTTTTCTCACCCTAATCTGATTTCTTAATTGCTCAATGATAATTTATTCCTTTCTGCCTATCGGTTTTAATTATTTACTGTTTATTCTTATCCTAATTCTTTCTCGATGACCTCACGTTACCCGAGATTTATCGTTTTATCCTTTCTCAATGTTCTACTTCTTTAACATTCCATCCTGCTCCACTTTCCCCACCCGAAAGCTTATACTCATGTGCTGGGGCAACTAATTAAGTCGCAAAAAATTAGAGTTCCTAATTAAATTTTTATCCCTTCTCAATTTTCTACTTCTTCAACGCTCCGTCCGGCCCCACTTTCCTCACCCGAAGACCGGTACTCATGTGCTGGGGTACTAACCAAGTCGTAAAAGATTGGAGATGGTGAGTGAGGTGTGTTTTGTTACAAAATCCTGCCCTTATATACCCCTTCCCTTCCTTTTTACCCAGCATTCCCTCTATATATTGTTAACTTTTTTCTTTCATTTAATAAATTTTACTTTTATTCTGTTTTTGTTGCATTCTCTGTTTTCTTTTCCACGTCTCACGCCTTTCCGTTCCCATTCCTTTTTATTGTTAACCTTCTATACTGTTTTCGTTTATTTTCTGTTTTTTCTCTCCATCGTCTTTCTTCCCGCTTATTGTTTTGTGATCTTGAATGTTTTGTGTTCCTTTGTGTCCTTCCAAGGTCATACCTGTTAGCTCGAGTTCTATCGAGTTTTTATAATTTGTAATTTCTCCCTCCCTTACTTCTATCTTGGGTGGTTACTCTTTTTAATATGTGGTGGGGGTATCGTGCCTGCGACGGACCTGTAAGTAGTAGGGCTAGGCGGGTTCTAACGCCGGGATCTCAGGGGCAGCGGGGCGGGGGTCCAGTGGGAGGAAGCCCAGTATGCATGGCGGAGAGGGGTTCCAACGCGGGGATGTGACGCAATGAGGGGTGATGTCAGGGTCTCTGTGGCGGGGGTAGCCATATGGTCCGACGAGCGACTGGCGGGGGGAGGGAAACTGCCGTCGACGAGTGTTTTGTGGGGGCGAGGGTCATGTAGTGGTGAGTGAACGTTGAAAACCCATAAATCTTGTAATTTATTAGAGACAAGATTAGAGAAAAGATTATCATCGATGCAAGAGATGTGTGTTTTTCTCTCTACACTATTTAGTCTGTTGAAAAAAAAACTTACACACGTATACAATGTGTGTGTGTGACCATATATGGGTAGGAAAATTTCGATAATTAGAAGACGCTACATGGAGGGGGCGGCTTTTCAAATCCTTTAATTATTGGATGCAGGTGTGATGCCTTGGTTTCGTTTCCGAAATTCTTAAGACGTTCGTATGCATGTCCACTCCCGTCACGAGTCTCGCCAACACTTGAGGTAGGTCCTGACAAGTCAGGATTTCTTGGTAAAACTATAAACTTCAGGGATTTATCGCCAAAGGCTTTGACCGCGCATGGACCACGTGAGCACAGCTGCACTTTTGAAAAAGAAATTTTGATACATCGAGGACACGGCTTTATTCCGAAATATAACGTCGAGATGGCCACATGTGCGAGTATGTACGCAGTGCATCCGGCCAAGCACCCCCGGACTTGACCAGAAACGAGCTCGAACGGGTTCCAAAGGTCTTGCTCCTAAAATATTGGGGCAAATATGTCGGCTTATTGTGGGATCGTTTGCCAGAACATCATCGGAACGACCGTGAAGTGATTTCATATCTTCCATGCATGGAGCATTAAAATAGCATTCAAAAAGATGAAAGATGAAATCGATGGCCCCCCACCTCAAAGTCGGGAATGTGGAAAATGGTGTGGAAATTCTCCACGTACGGGGTTCTTCAAACGTGTTTGAACCCGTTTTTTATGAGAGCGCGAAAAAATGTCGTGGGAAATTCTCCACGGTTACGAAAGTACTTAAACCTGTTTTTCACGATTGGAAAAGTGGGGAGTAGTTTGAAAATTGGAGTGGGGGTGTTACGAGGGGGCTCATAATTTCGTGGTCCAAGCTCAGACTACACTATTCCACAGCAACATCTCTCCAAAAATGAACTTTTAAAGTGCGGGGAAAAATGGATTTCACGAGTATCAACAAAGTCAGCCAGACGGCGGAATTCCTTCCAACGGAGAAGCTATCAGAACTCCGCATTCACTCGGATCATTGAATCTCTGACGTGAGGGCCGTGCAAACCAAGTTTGAGAAACGATACATTGCGGACATCGCAGATGAGTTCACCGTCTTCTGACCAGCGCGACTTGTGAAGGCCTTCGACGAAGATTTGGAAACGTTCGAGCGTATGCGGCAAGCGGCACGTGATCATCATCTTTACATGACGTACATAGGTGGAAAATCCAACAGCGTCAACTTCTTCCTACTCTGAGCACACCATGGTGGAAAAAGACGAAATTCGTTGGAACACCATCGTCGAACAGCTGTTCACAACATCGAGAGTATGCTGCAACTGGTGCGCAAATGGTCAACTGGATATGGAGTTGTGGAAACTACACCAGCGTCAAGTTCCATCGTCTCTGAGCATGGTGGAAAAGAGCAAATTCGTTAGAGCAGCATCGTTGAGTGGAATATCCGTCGGAATCACAGTCGTCTCGCCTTCGTTTTCAACGTTTTGTGTGCTGACTATGTAAAAATGTATTTAAAAAAACTGTTTTACCGAAATGTAAAAGGAGAAGAAGTTCAAACTATTTTCGTCGTAGAATAAAGAATACAAATAACATATATTTTCATCGAAATGTTTTTACTCATTTTAAAAAATCCCACGCTCACACAACGCTTCGTATACACTCAACAAGCTTTTCAGCGATGTTACATTTGCATGGGCGCAATTGTATTTCGTGTTGAAGGAATGATGCGGGCATTCGGATTTCGTTATTTTCAGCAGCTTCTGCAGCGATGGACAGTTCAGAGTCTCCAAGTCGATGAGCTATGTTGCGGGATCCGTAAATCTTGATAGCCATGTGTATTTCTCGAATCCCTTCGCGTAGATGGTAGGAGCTCCTTGCAAGATTCGTTGAATTGTCTTTCATGCTGCCTCGAATGGTATGCCGCTGTGACCCCATCGTATTCCATGGAAATTGTGTTCCAACCACTTGTTTGTCATTTTGTACTTGGCCGGTAACGAGTCCCATGCAAATGGTGCGTCGAAGGTGAGCGTCAGCGGTTCAGCATCCTTGTCGTGGAGTTTGATGATGGACATCTCCTTTAGGACAAATTAGTTGATGGGTCTCTTGAAGCACTGTACATCGACGATTAGCTCCATGTTGAATGAAGTGGACGCGAATTATCGGCATGATTTTATACCAATTTTTTAATCCCACCGCTGATTGGATTGTACTCGACAATGCGATCATTGAGGATCATGCAGTATGTTGAAGTTTATGGCGGAATATTATTTTTCAATTCGAACTCAAGACGCACGTCAGCAGGATGGGACTTGAGAGAAACGTTTTGTTTTGAGCAGTCAATGACAACGATGGGGGCTTTTTCTAAAAATTCAATCCTGCTCAGCCATGGTTCAGCCTCTTTTTTGTAATAGGTCGGTTGAAAGTTTGCGTACATCTCGCAGAGATGCATATTGAGCATATTGATAGCATATTGAGCATATTGAGAGCATATTGATTTTGATCAATGTTCAAATTCAAATTTCCATATGGATAACATTGTGAGTTGAGGTATAGTTTGACATCGCTCAGGTTACAATGATCAAGGTGGCTCGCATTTTGTTGTTTCTTATTTGACCGTCCCGTCTGTAGCGCGACTATGACATAACGTGGCTTCTCCAGTTGATTCGAGGTTTTCACAGACCACACGTGCTTAGAGGTAGGAGGCAGCAATGGATATTCATACAGTTCCCATGTTCGGAAACTCATGGAGATTGGTGCGTCTTTGGCGAGAAACTTTAACAGCTGAATTTTTCGCACATCCGAGACCGTTACATACGGTACGAGCCATTCTATTTTATGCAATACGAGTTTGTATTCTTCGGCAGCCGTTTGTACAATGACATTATCATCGGTCTTTGATCTCGTCTTAATGTTGGATGGCGATACGGATTTCATCGCTGTTATTGAAGGTCGCAGATGCATATGGCTGATGAGCGTGAATCTCTCAATGGATGATGGATTCATGAAAGACCAGGGGTGTCTGAATGTTTACTATTTCTTCTTCCATTTCACGCAGCAGATGCACAGAGCAAAGACTATATAATTTTTTACACGCTTTCGCCACGCACTTTGAGACCCAAACTCTCCAAGAGTAACACGTTTTGAGGTGTTAGCACTTTGAGCGCTGGCCGACGACTGATCGATTTTATCCATAGGTGTTTATTGTTATTGGAAGATCTATTGAAAACTATACCCATCACGATTTTAGATGCAGGCGTATGGTGATTAATTCACCGCGGAAATTTACCAAATCACCGTCCTGATCCACTATGCGAAGCTGTATCGTATCAATCGTTCGACTTGTGATTGGCAGATAAATTACATGTGAGGGAACTTCAATGATCTTATAGCCCGGTGGCACAGATGGAAAGAATTCATGAATTGTGTGCACTTTTTGTCCGTTAATATAGGCACCAGCGGTAATGTTGCACTCAACGCATAGGGCTTTCACCTTGAGAATGGCTACAGAAAGGTCAGATTCATGCATTTTATTGGCCTCCAATTTGCGTGCAGTGAAGCCTAGTAGATGTCCAATAAAATCTGTCGGCTCAAAATTTACATCATGATCACACTCGATCTCACTGCGTAGCATATTATTATTGGGTTTAATGCTGATGCTAATGTTTTTACGCGAGAGCTCTGCTTGTACAAACGTCTCGATATCCTCTATTCCATAACTACCCGGAGGTAGCGTCATCACCTCATCGCCCACGTAAAGTTTATCGTGACCATCATCGATATTAGGAATAGAGTTGAACGTCAACAATTCCATGAGACCGAGAGTATAATTTTTGTGTCGCGAGAGTTCGATGGGGGGAATTTATTGCACCTCGAGTATGGATGATGAGCCAGATATGGTCAATGTTAAACTTTCATCTATGAGGCTGGTAAATTGACAACTGAATTCTCCACGTCATTTCGCCCCTATATATAGTGTAACGGGTCTAAATTTGTGACGATTAAATTTATGTGTTCGGGACTCGATCATTGAGGAAATTAGTTGAGACTCTTTTGTTTTGGTGGTATTTGGTAACAAAACGTTATTTATTCAGTTTATGATTCTACATAATATAAAAGAAGAATGTTTACAAGCGTTGTTTGTTTCGGGTGTGGCGCTGTGTGGGGCTTTCGTGTGTGTGATTATTCGCGTTCTTTCTCCGTCGGTAAGATACTCAGCGGGACCTGTCTCCGATGGTAAGTAGGTTTGAACGCGCTCGTTCTATCATCTGTCCACGCCACGGTCTTACATACAGGTCTGGAAACGAAGCAAGATTTCAATGGAGTCGTGAGGCAGCGTTACGAGCTTCCCCTTTCATTCCGCTCGCCACCACCACCGTCGCTACTATCTGCGAGTACCTCCCACCCACGGTCTTCTGTGATCTCTTCCGTCGCCCGTTGCCATGTCTTAGACCGTGGCCCGTGCCATTTATTACTCCATTCTTTATTACAACGTTCTCGATAACCTCTGTTCACGTCAACGAGCATTTGTAGGTTGAAAAATATTCATTAAGCTCCTAAGGCGGACCGTTGTTTCGGGGTATTACTGAAAACTCATCGACATACCGAAGGTGTGTACGGTACGCATGTCTCACACTGGGTGCCGGACGTCGAAAAATAATTGTTCGACTTTTCGAGAACCGAGAGATGTCGAACAATTTCGGAGGTGGCTTGCGGTAATTCCAGGATTAAAACAATCAGTTTGTGTGCGAGAAACATTACGATAAACGTTTTGTATTGTTGTTCAAAAAAGCTTTCTAAACTGACGAACCAATAAAGATATTTGTATATGCAACATTCCATGTGTTGCGTATTTTTTTCCTTTCGTCAACGAAAGAAACTCTGACTAAAATTCGAATAAAAATCCATTTCACTCGACAAAGGTAAGTATTGAATTTTTTTTTTATATTGGTCTTCCAGCCATACAGAATCTTCCCATTTTACAAGCCCTACTTCTATTCTCTTCCACAATCCCCCGTCCTTTTTCCACAATTCTTTCTCATCTACCTCTATTCCACCTTCGCCCCCCACCCCCCCAAAAAAGGTAATGTGGATTTCAGATCATCGAGAAGAGTGAGAGAGACGGACGGAAGCTGTTCTGTCCTTGTCGCAGACGTACACGCCGATAGCAATGCCACGTAGTGGCGAAAATTGAAAAAAAAACGTGAATTCGTTAACAATGCCTACCCCCACCACGGTCGTTTCCAGACCTGTATGGAAGACCGTGGTCCACGCGATTCTTCCCCCTCTCCTTTGTGTACTGTTGCTCGAGTTACACTCTCCCTCGGAGGATCGGTTGTGGCGCGCTCGATCACTGTACGGCGCGCCTTCCCTGGTTTCGCCTACCGCTACACGTGGCGCGCGGTACGCCGCACGCTTGCGGGATCCGTGCGTACCAGCCTTCCCCCTCTCTCCCGGCTCTCTCCTATGGCTCGGCCGCCCGCGACGCGTGTTTTTCCCGATTACGATCCGTAAGCGTAATCGATTATCACGCGTGAGGCGTAATCCTTCCGCCGTCGGAGGTCGCCACGTACCCGCTTTGACTGATGATCCGCACGTTATGAGTATTGTCTCGGTGTGGTGTTTGAATTTGCGAGACTTCTTTAATCTTTAGGTTCTCCTGATACCTTCTGGAGTTCCTCGCCAATATTGTTTTGTTTTTGCGTGTGGTTGTGTGTGTGTTTGTGTCCGTTGTATCTTCCCTGGTCCTTCTGATACCTCCTCGTTCTTGTTCTATCCCTAATCTAATTCTCAATTTCTCGTTTATGATTTATTCCTTTTTACTTATTGTTTCATTTTGTTCTCTCACTTTTTTACTTCTTTTTATCCTTTCCCAATTTCTAGTTCTTTAATGTTCCGTTCTGCCCCACTTTCCTCACCCGATGGCTTGTGCTCGTGTGCCGGGGTACTAATTAAGTCGCAAAAGATTGGAGACGGAGGGTGAGGTGTCTTGCCTCCCCATATTCGTCCCTTATATACCACGTTTTATTACCCCTTCCCTTCCTTTTTACCCAGCATTCTCGTTATTGTTAACTTTTGTTTCTTTGGTTGTATAAATTTTACATTCATTCTGTTTTTGGTGCTTTCTTTGTTTTTCTCTTCCATGTCTCACGCCCTTTTGTTCCCCTTCACTCCCGCTATTGCTAACTTTTTTCTTAGTCTACATGATTTTTCTTTCTGTTTTTGTTGCTTTCCTTGTTAACTTTTTATACTGTTTTTGCTTCTTTTCTGTTTTTTCTTTCCACGCCTTTTGGAGGTCCTCCTCGCTGTTGTTCTCCCCGCCCCTGCTCCTATCGCATGATCGTTGGTTTGTTTGAATTTCTGGTGGGGTTATGGGGCCTGAGCCGGACCTGTACGTCTCAATACTGTATATTTGTCTTTGTGATGTAATTGTTGACAAAGAAATTTGAGACACGAATGTCCACATTCAATCGTATCATATTCCTGATATCCAGTATAATTATAATTTACGCTACCAGCCCGAAAAATCTCATGAGTTCGGATGGTGGTGGAAGGTTACCGAAACTATCAAAGTATATGACTTTCCATCCAGTCTTTTTGTAAGCGACCCAGTGTGTTCCAGGACCAACGTTCTCATCCAAATTAATAATTGCTGCTTTACATTTGAGGGGCCCGCTCGCTGGCAATGTATCGCGCAAGTAAACTCCACGAAAATGTGGAATTTTTAGGATTTACGCATATTTGAGAAGGTCGATGCCGGTGAGAGGTCGGTGAGGTAGCATAACTTCTAGTTTTTTTTGCTTAATATGAAGGCCTAATCCCTGCTTATATGGTTTCAGATGTAGACCCTTACCTAATGCAATCGCTTCAATTGTCGGATTATGGCGCTTACATTCATCCAATTCACGTTAAGCTGCTTGAGCAGCATTCGCATCTTTAACTATACTCGCCGCACCACCTGACAAAGCACCCGCAGCGCTGAGACCCGCAAAAATAGGCACGAGGAACGGCAACGAACCACCAATTTTATGGGGTACAGGCAGAACCCGAGGTGTGCGTACTTTACCACCTTGCAACTTTACAGCTGCACGAGCACCCTTAAGACCTGATTTAATGATCTTATGCGGATCATTGCTTTCAATCATTGTCTTTTTTGCAGCTCCAATTATTTTTTTCAAACAAACGCCACCCTTGCGGGCCTTTATCCCCATACCAAATTTTCTCTTTGTCTTCATAATATTTGTCTCGCTCCAAGCACTAGCTTTTTCATCGATACTAGCGTCTCGCGCGGTACCACGTTGCCAAGCCTGTTCAGCCAACCCTTTATCCGCCAAATGTCACGCTTAAAGATTATCCGGATTTTTCGAATACGCAATATCGTGTTGTTTGCAAGCCATATCCAATGGATTGATGCCCGGGTCACCACGAGCAAGGCGCTTGGCCAACTTTGTGCCTGGTTCACGATACTGATACCCTGGCAGATGTAGCTCAACGGGGAGTTTGTTGATTAATCGATTGACCAAACCTTTGCCACTCTTCCGATGCACGATCATGTCTAAAGACAATATGCGATTGATGAATAATCCCTATAAGAATGCTATTTATATGATTTTACCGTTAGTCGTGTGTGAGATGACGTCCAAGAAGCAGACTATCGGAGGTGGACTTCCCGCGATAAATTTCGACGAGTTTGTCGAAGACGGTGGGAGGAAAGATAAACGTCATGGGAATTTATTGCCGGATAGCATACGTGCACTGTTTTGCGGACCATCTAATAGTGGGATAACCAACGCTTTGCTCACGCTCATCATACATCCGAATGGTTTGAGATTTACGAACATTTACTTGTATTTCGAATCGCTGCGACAGCCAAAGCATGAGTTGCTCGAACAATAACTTGAATCTGTGAGTGGAGTTGACTATCATTCATTCGAGGCGCATGAACAAGTGATAGTGCCGAGTGATGCACGATCCAACTCTATATTCATCTTTGATGATATAGTATGCGAAAAGCAGGATAATCTTAGAGCTTTCTTTTCCATGGCAAGTCATGAGATTGTTGACAGTTTTTATCTTTGTCAGACGTACACCCGTATCCCCAAACATTTCGTGAGAGATAATGCAAATTTCGTGGTGCTTTTCAAGGAGGATGATATGAATCTCAAATACGTGTACAATGACCATGTTAATACGGATATGACTCATACGTGCTTTAAGAATACGTGTATGAAATGCTGGAATTCTGACAAATATGCCTTCATCACGATTGACAAAGATAGCTGTATTAATGAGGGTCGATATATACATGATTTTGATTATTTTCTCACCATTGATAAATGACTCGTCGTTGGTGGTTGAAGAGACAGTATTGTGCATGCCTTGACAGCGACAAAACGAAGAGCGAATCTGTTGCGAGAAAAAGATATATTGCATGAAATTGCTAAGGCGAGCGATGCGATCAGACGAAAGCATCGGATGATAAAAATTGGAAAAGATAGCGATGACCAGAGAATGCAAAATGTCTTTAAGCCTATAGTGAGACCATTGGAGAAATTGGTGTCATATAAAAACGGTGAAGTGGCGAATGAGGAAATTAAGGATGAAAACGTGAGTGATGATGTTGAAGAAGGAGATTCGTTAAGGCGTTACCCCCACTTGTAGCGCAAAAAAGGCCTTTTTCATGCATTTTTTTGAAGAAAACTACAAAACGTTTTTAATCGATCAATATACCATCTTAAGGAACACATCTTGAAGAACTTTCAGTAATTTTTTTATTGAAAAATATTACATTGTTTAGTGGCAAATGGCCGTCAATGAAATAATGTTTATATATACACGGCTTGCGGTGACCAACATTGCGGCGAAGTGGATCATCTGAAAAAAAAATGCAGATGGATTTAGTCAAATATAAATATAAACTAGTCTTTAATCGAAGAATTTTAAAAAATATGCATTTTTCACAAAATAGCGGACAGTCAAAGTTAATGGTTCGATTTTAACGAAAAAAAAAACGATTAAAGACTACATTTTTATGTATTAAATAAGACTACAAAATTTCAAGAAGATCAGTTCATTAGTGTTCGAGTAATCATGGTCACCGACTTCAAAAATGCCATTTTGAGAAAAACGCGTTTAAAGTTTCAATTTCAGTTTACACGAAGAAAATATTTTTTTTTGTAAACTTACATAAAGTCATCTATTCCGGGCCCATACAGAAGTTCTTTCGCCGACGATGCCGCTTGCAAAACGGAAATTTGGTGTTGCCTTAGTCACATTCTTCCTTCACGAGTGCTCTCAGCCGCACGTCTCTCTGCCAGTGCAATCCGTGCTTCGTCCATTTTATCAGCGTATTCGTGCGCGTTGTGTCCACAGCTCACTCCGATTGAGTTCAAATAAAATAATAATGACTTTGAACCTTCGTTGAATAGTCCAACGGTAATATAAGCTGCTAAATTTACAACGATTGCTTCACTCGAGACGATTTTTAGGCTGATTTTCCAAATAAGTTGGTTGACGCTTTCGTTGTTATTTTAATTGAAGCCACCGACGCATCTTTCGAGTAAGGTTTCGTTACTCAGATCGTTGTATATAGGTCTGATGGCATCCAATACATTTGATGGAAGTGGTTTGCAATCGTGTTGGAAAGCCTCGTTTCTCGCCTGAGCTCGTTGATACGAACACCACGATTCTTCACCGATTGGACATCCCTCATGGTGTGGATTTGCATCGGTTGAACTATAATGATCGAAGGTCGCCCATATTGCCTCATGCATATCGTGAACAGAAGCAGAATGGCGTCGAATAGCAAGTCCATAGTACACAGTGAGCTGTGTATTATTACAATTACGAAGGCGGGATCCTATACGCTTTTGGACGTGACCGATGCATTCTTTTTTATAACTTCTACGTCGTCATAAGGATGAGAATTTACTAGCCCAGTGTACGTTTTCGAATCTCCGTCTCCAATATAGTACCGGTACAGGACATTATATTTTGCTATTGAACGCTTGAAGATTTCGATAATGGAGTCCACCTCCATTTTTCCCGAGGAGCCTTCGTGATTTGCACTGCAGTTATCTTCGTGTGTTTCGTACCATTCTTCGTAGTCCGCATCATTTAGCTTATGTTTACACGATTCACACATTTTACAATACGCACGTTTTACCACAAGATCAAGTACTTTTCCACCGTAGTAGCCTATGACTGATGTGACTCCGAACAACGACGTATATCCTCGCTTCCTCCAGGATCCATCTCCGGAAACTGTTAATTGAGAAGTTGCATCGCCTTCTGCATTAGGTATATCTTCAATTTCTTCTCCTACGGCTTTTTTAAATATTACATCTGCACATGTTGTCACAGGCTCATAAATAGTTTTCAAAATTATTGAATATGTAGTCTCGGTAAGAAACCTTGGCATGTCCATAAGTCCGCAAAATTTTTGTGCCCCAGCCAAGCCTATGCCGAGAACTCGCATGGTGAATATAAGTCGACGATTGATTTCATACGTATGTTCCAAAAAAGGAGAAGATGGTATCAAATTATCTGCACATGAGTCACATTTCACAACGATTTTGAAGCCTAGTCCTCTTGCCCTTGCCGTTTTAAATGTAATATTTGCATTACACGTTTTGCACTTCACTAAATTTGAAATAGCAGCAAACACAACCCAAAAGTTCAAAATCCGATATTCAATATTACGACTTCGATTCACAGTCATATCAATATTATTTTTCAGTTTCTTCGCAGACGTGCTGAAACTTTCAGTTTCCGTGTCGGCCAGGTTGGGGTTAAAAACACCCTTCCTTTTTTTTTGGTCGAGATTTCCGTACATTATCACTGCTTCTTGTATGTCGCGAACCTTTTTTTCGATCCATTTTTGAATGTAACATGAATAAAAACTGCGCTTATAATATTATGAACGACGGAATATACGTCTTATATAGTCGAACTTTCGAGCTACACTGACGAGTTTAGACCATAACAGACAACGAAAATACGTTTTTATAAATTCCAGTCTATTATATGAACGTTGTGAATGCCAGGTATACGACCCTTTTCATCGAACAATGCATTGAAGGTCGGAGGGAGTGTCGAGCGCGCCAGACGGCAGACTAGCCGGTCGTTTACACAACGGATTCTTCTCTTTCAACGCTCATATCTCAGTCAATTTTGTTCGGATCGACTTGAAATTTTCAGGACATATTCTCAGATACTTATACTTCAAAAAAATGCAATAAAAAATCGATTTTTTCAAAATCGCAAGTGGGGGTAACCCCTTAAATAGTGTGAAACATCAATTGAGGAATGAGACACAGGATTCCTTCAAGAGTGAAACCCAAGATTCGTTTAAATTGATACATGAGGATGATCACTCGCAAAATGCCGATGGATTGATCGGTGAATATCTTCTGCTATTACAAACACATAGAAAGGCAAGGTTGGATGTAATATATGGTGTACGGAATCTCGCTAATAACAAATTAATGATTGGCTATTCTCCGATAATTTTCGACTCTCAACATATTCGTGTGAGAGATGCGAGTTATGCGAAAACTGTTGGATTAACGGAGCTGTTGTTTAAAAAAGTGCCCAATGTCGAAGTACTCACACCGGACGATTTAAAAAACTATGAGAAGATTGAAATCTCAACGAATGCACGGGAAAAATTTCATAAGCCTAGTGAGGCTATACGACGTAACACCAGCCACAAATTCAACACATATATCGGAAGTATAGTCGATGATCATGTGGGACAGGATATGCCAAAGTATAAGCTAGCTAGAAACAACACCCAGTTGGACTATATTTATTGGGACAATCCAAACGAGCTAGTAGGGCGTCTTCGCTCACTTCTGGCATCACAAGCAGCCGGAAATTCAGCCCATGCGAATGAAATTATATCGATTATCGAGGAATTGCGTAAAGCCGAAATAATTTATTAAATCGGCGTCGGAAAATTTATGCATTCTCATCATGAGTGTCGATGTGTTTGGACGCCAATTGCATCAGAGTGTACTCCTCAGTAAGCAAGGTCCTCCAGGTCGAACTGGGATTGGGTTTAAAACCACAACAGATGGTCATTATGACATGGGGCACAAATGACTGTGTAACATTGCTAATCCGAAAGGGGAAGACGACGCCATCACTCTAATGGCTTTACACAAAACATCCCGAACTATCATTAAGAACATACGCAAAGAAATGAATGAGAGTAGTCAGTTATTGGTTAATGGACTTGAAGCTACGATAAGAGACATTGCAAAGACACTCAAGGCCAATGTCAAAACTCTACAAGATTTGGTGACGCGTAATTCACATGTCATTACTGAATTGGATGCGCGACTGATTGGACTGAAAAATGAACGAGAAAAGGAGCGCTCTCGTGCTGGAGCTAAATAAGCCTGCTTGACGAAACTATCCGCGTCGACATGTGGACATTCGTGGCTTAGACGAGACCTGGCAAGCTGATCTCGTCGATATGTCATCATACACGCGTCAAAACTCCGAAAACAAATTTCTCCTCACCGTCATCGATACTTCCCAAAATTCGCCTGGGCCGTGCCAATGCTGCCTAAGAGTAGTAAAGATGCCGCCGCTGCCATGAAGTCGATTCTCCTGTCACGTCGCGACCAATTTCGTACAATGTATTTTTAAGCCTAATACGCACGATAGTGGCATTCTTATTTTTCGACGGATCTCAATATTTTTCTTTAGAATTAGGCCTACCACGGCGGAAAAGTAGCCTATCGATAATAACATAACCAAGCGTTTCGTGTACCTTCCCACGCGAAAGCGTGGGAAAGCGTGGAAAGCATCTTAACGATATCGAGAACAAATATACAAGCGGGAAAATTTCGAACAGTCTCGTGTAATCCGAACAGAGTCCGAGTGCATCGCAGATTGTCCATAAGACCAAAAATACACAAAGGAAACCTTCGGATTACAAGGATGACGAGCACGTGAATCGACACGCACGCAATGCGTGATGATATTCGTAGAGACGTGAATATATAACGACGCGACGATACCGAATTCTAACGACCAGCCAAGAGAGAAAAATATCCAAACCCTTAAAATATACACTCGCTAGAAGAAAATCCTCCGATCCAGGAGGTTGACCCGGTCATAAAACTGCGTTGATATTTCCCACGTGGACTCGCGGGCCTCGGTCAACAAGCTCTATTTCTAGCGTGCGTTCTTACCGCCGTCAAGGCCCTTTTTCTTCTCTGTATTTTTCCGCGCTCCAGATAAAGAAGCGCAGCTCCAATTCCTGGAAATAGAGCGACAAGCCTACGGCCGGCTCCCACTCTCTATTTTCGACCAATCAACCCAAGAGACCTATATTTAAAGCCTTTTCTACCAATCCAAAAAGAATGCACCACCAAAAGTGCACTTTTCCAGAGTTTCCTTCTCCCACCACCTCAGCATCCCAATTTTTCCTACATCCTGGAAGAAGAAAATCATCAAGGCAGTGTTCCATCACCACTCGTAGAGAACAGTCTTCCGACATTTTCCATCGCGTTCAGATCAGTCTTCCAACCGATTCTGTTGCAATCAGATCGTCGTCTCGCAAAATCATCCATCGAATTAACTTCACTTCCTAATCTTGTTCTGACAGAATTCGAAGTGCAGTACCGGTATCATAGAGTTTCAAATATTATACATCTTCGGGTTTTGACCGAAGTGTCGTATAAACGTTTAGTCGACTCTCGCGGCCTCGAGTGCGTAAGATAGTTCGAGTGCTGTTTACTACGCGTATATACATAAATACTCTCAGCACCCCAAAAGTCTGGTGCTGGTGACCGCTTACCGAACGCTAAGCGTGGCGTCCGCCAACTAGGCCCTTATCTGCGAGGACAATCGATATCCTTGCGAGCGAGCGTACCAGTAGTATAGCTAGGGGGGTTCTAACGCACTTTGGGGGGTGGGAGAAAGGGGCGAGGGAGAGAGGGGGGAGGGCGAGAGGGGGAGGGAGAGGGGGGCAGAGGGGAGGGAGAGGGGGGTCGGGGGGGGTGGTAGGGAGCGGTGGGGGGGCGATGCGTCGTGCGTGCGTGCGTGCCTGCGTGTGTGTGTGTGTGTGTGCGTGTGCGTGTGTGCGTGTATGTGTGTGCGTGTGTGTGTGTGTGCGTGCGTGTGTGTGTGTGTGTGTGTGTGTGTGTGTGTGTGTGTGTGTGTGTGTGTGTGTGTGTGTGTGTGTGTGTGTGTGTGTGTGCGTGCGTGCGTGCGTGCATGCTTGTGTGTGTGTGTGTGTGTGTGTGTGTGTGTGTGTGTGTGTGTGTGTGTGTGTGTGTATGTGCGTGTGCGTGTGCGTGTGCGTGTGTGTGTGTGTGTGTGTGTGTGTGTGTGTGTGTATGTGTGTGTGTGCGTGTGTGTGTGCGTGTGTGTGTGTGTGTGTGTGTGTGTGTGCGTACGTGCGTGCGTGCGCACGCACGTAACAGGTCCTGACAGGTTTCTCGGAAAAGCGTGCATGCGTGCGTGCGTATGTGACAGCCATATATGGGTCGGAAAATTTTCTGTAATATGAAAACGCTACGCGCCACATGGGTGGTCTTTATTTATGACATGCAGCTGCCCTGCTTCTATCTCGAAGACAATGGCAATTGCATCCGCCCCGTCTCACAAAGCTTGCCGACACTCGAAACACGTCCTGACAGGTTCCTCGGGAAAACTATAGTTTAGGGATCTATCGTCAAGGGCTGTTGGCGCCGATGGAACACTTGAGCTGCACTCTTGAAAAAAGAAGTCTCATCGAGGTCTCGGGTTCATTCCGAGATATATCGTCAAGATGTTCGCATGTGCGAGTATGTACGCAGTACATCCAGCCAAGCACCCCCTGGACTTGACTAAAAACGAGCTCGAACAGATTCCAAAGGTTTTGCTCCTAAAATATTGGGGTAAATATGTGGGCTTATTGTGGGATCGTTTGCCGGAACATCATCAGAACGACAGTGGAGTGATATCACATCTTCCATGCATGGAGCACTATAATACACCGCAGATGAAAGATCACATTGATGGCCCCCCACCTCAACGTCAGGAGTGTGAAAAGTGTTGCGAGGGGGGAAATTCCGAACGTGCGGGGTTCTTCGAACGTGTTTGAACCTGTTACACATGCCTATGATTGGATAAGTGGGGAGAAGTTTTCAAAATCTGAGTGGAGGGGATGCACGAGGGAGCTTACGATTTCGTGGACCAAGCTCAGACTACACTATTCCACCGCACCATCAACATCTCTCCAAAAAAGAACTTTGAAAGTGCGGGGTGAATGGATCTCTCAAATATCAACAAAGTCAGCCTGATGGCGGAATTCCTCCCAACGAAGAAGCTGTCAGAACTCCACGTCCATTCGGATCATCAAATCACGGACATGAGTGCTGTACAGACCAAGTTTGGAAAACGCTACATCGTGGACGTTGCAAATGAGTTTGCCGTCTTCTTGCCAGTGCGGCTGCTAAAGGCCTTCGATCAAGATCTGAAAATGTTCGAGAGTATACTGCAACTGGCGCGCAATGATCAACTCTACATGAAGTACATTGGTGGAAAATACAACAGCGTCGAGTTCCATCGAGCCTGAGTATGGTGGAAAAGAACGCTCGTGAAGGCTCGACGGAAACAACAAATTCAACAGCAGCCAGCATCATCACCATCGTAGAGTGCAAGGACTGTTTACATCACAGTCATCATCGTAGAGTTTTCGACGCTCGAGTCTGAGTATGGTGGAACAGAACGCTCGTGAAGGCCCGGTGGAAACAACGAGTTCAGCGGCAGCTGGCATCATCACCATCGTAGGGTGCAAAGACGGTTTGCATCACAGTCATCATGGCAGAGTTTTCAACGCTTAGTGCTATCTGAAAGTGTACAAAAAAAACTTTATCATCGAATATAATGTAAAAAAAAATGTCGTCAAACTGTATTCGCTGTAGATATAGGAAATAAATGGAGAGAACGATATTTGTTCAAAATGTTTTTATTCATTTTAAAAAAATCCCTCGCTCACACAACGCTTCGTATACACTCAACCAGGTTTTCAACGACTTTACATTGGCTTCGGCGCAATTGTATTTTGTATTGAATGAATGATGGGGACATTTGGATTTCGTGATTTTCGGCAGCTTCTGCAGCGATGGACAGTCCAGAGTCTCCAAGTCGATGACTTTTGTTGCGGCATCCGTGAATCTTGATAGCCATGCGCATTTCTCGAATCCCTTCGCATAGATGGTGGGAGCTCCTTGCAAGATTCGTCGAATTGTCTTTCTAGCTGCCTCGTATGATATGCCGCTGTGATCCCATCCTATTCCATGGAAATTGCGTTCCAACCACTTGTTGGTCATTTTGTACTTGGCCGGTAGAGGGTCCCAGGCAAATGGTGCGTCGAAGGCGAGCGTCAGTGGTTCAGCATCCTTGTCGAGGAGTCTGACGATGGACATCTCCTTTAGGACAAATTTGTTGATGGGACTCTTGAAGCCCTGTACATCGACGATAAGCTCCATGTTGACTGATGCGGATGCGAATCATCAGCATGATTTTATACCAATTTTTTAACCCTACCACCGATTGGATTGCACTCGACAATACGATCATGAAGGATCATGCAGTATGCCGAAGTTTGTGGCGGAATATTGTTTTTCAATTCAAATTCAAGACGCACGTCACCAGGGCCGGACTTGAGAGAATCGTTTTGCTTTGAACAGTCAATGACCACGAGGGGGGCTTTTTCTAAAAATTCCACCCTGCTCAGCCATGGTTCAGCCTCTTTGTTGTAATAGGTCTGCTGAATGTTTGCATACATCTCGCAGAGTAGAGCATATTGATTTTGTTCAATGTTCAAATTCAAATTTCCATATGGATAACATTGCGAGTTGAGGTATAGTTTGACATCACTCATGTTACAATGATCAAAGTGGCTCGCATTGTGTTGTTTCGTATTTTTCCGTCCCGTCTGCAGCGCGAGTATGACATATCGTGGCTTCTCCAGTTGATTTAAAATTTTCACAGACCACACGTGCTTGGAGGTCGCAGGCAGCAACAGATATTCATACAGTTCCCATGTTTGGAAACTCATGGAGATTGGTGCGTCTTTGGCGAGAACCTTTAACAGTTGAATTTTTCGTTCATCCGAGACCGTTACATACGGTACGAGCCATTCTATTTTATGCAATACGAGTTTGTAGTCTTCGGCGGCCGTTTGTACAATGGCATTGTCGTCGATCTTTGATCTCGTGAGAATCAACTCATGCTTGGCATTTACGACAATTTTTCGATAATCTTCGGCAAAGCCGAGGAGCATGCTGAGCGGTAGACAGACATCAAAGTTTCCCGACACATCCACAATCTGCTTGGTCTCTTCGACATCGAGCCATCCAGTGTTCGCGAGCATAGAACTTTTGGCCGGTGAGAGAGACGAATATCCCTTAATTACACTCGTAATGCCGACATTCTTATTACGATCGATTTCTATGGCATTCAATTCATATCGCACTTCCTCAAACAAATCACAAATGGCATTGTTGACGAGACTTGTAGCAGTGGTTGGCGCTTCGTCACGCTTCGATAATTTCCCACATATGTGTAGGGAACTCTTGCTTGGCAGGATGGAGAGGTCTTGATGTTGGATTGCAATACGAATTTCATCGCTGTTATTGAAAGTTGAAGATGCATATGGCTGATGCGCGTGAATCTCGCAATGGATGATGGACTCATCAAAGACCACTGGCGCCTGAATGTTTACGATTTCTTCTTCCATCTCACGCAACAGATGCACAGAGCACAGACTGAATAATTTTTTACACGCTTTCGCCACGCACTTTGAGACCCAAATTCCTCAAGAGTAGCACGTTTTGAGGTGTTAGCACTTTGGGCGCTGGCCGACGACTGATCGATTTTATCCATGGTCGTTTATTGTTATTGGACGATCTGTTGAAAACAATACGCAACACGACTTTATATGCAGGCGTATGGTGATTACTTCACCGCGGAAATTTACCAAATCACCGTCCTGATCCACTATGCGAAGCTGTATCGCATCAATCGTTCGGCTCGTGATTGGCAGATAAATTACGTGGGAGGGAACTTCAATGATCTTATAGCCCGGTGGCACGGATGGAAAGAATTCGTGAATTGTGTGCACTTTTTGCCCGTTAATATAGGCACTGGCAGTAATGTTGCACTCAACGCGTTGGGCGTTCACTTTGAGAATGGCCACTGGAAGATCGGATTCGTGTCTTTTATTGGCTTCCAATTTGCGTGCGGTGAAGCCTAGTAGATGTCCAATAGAATTTTTCGGTTCAAAATTTACCTCACAATCTCACTCGATCTCACTGCGTAGCATATTATTGTTGGGTTTAATGCTGATTTTGATGTTTTTACGTGAGAGCTCTGCTTGTACAAACGCCTCAATATCCTCTAGTTCATAACTACCCGTAGGTATCGTCAACACCTCATCTCCCACGTAAAGTTTATCGTGATCAACGTCAATATTGGGAATAGAGTTGAACGTTAACAATTCCACGAGACCGAGGGTATAATTTTTGTGTGGCGAGAGTTCGATGGGGGGAAAGTATTGCGCCTCGAGTATGGATGATGAGCCGGATATGGTCAACGTTAAGCTATCATCCATGGTGCTGGTAAATTGACAACTGAATTCTCCGCGTCATTTCACCCCTATATATATAGTGAATATTTGTCTTTGTGATGCAATTGTCGAGAAAGAAACTTGAGGCACAAATGTCCACATTCAATCGTTTCATATTCTTGATATCTAGTATAATTATAATTAACGCTACCAACACGAAAATATCTCATGAGTTCGGATGGTGGTGGAAGATTACCGAAACTATCAAAGTACACGACTTTCCATCCGGTCTTTTTGTAAGCGACCCAGTGTGTTCCAGGACCGACATTTTCGTCCAAATTCACAACCGCTGCTTCACATCTGAGGGGTCCACTCGCCGGCAATGTATCGCGCATGTAAACTCCACGAAAGTGCGGAATTTTTAGGATTTTCGCATATTTGAGTAGGTCGCGGTCGGTGAGGGGTCGGCGTGGTAGCGTAGCTTCTAGTTTTTTGCCTTAATATGAAGGCCCAATCCCTGCTTATATGGTTTCAGATGTAGACCCCGTCCTAATGCAATCGCTTCAATTGTCCGATTATGACGCCTACTTTCATCCAATTCACGTTTAGCTGCTTGAGCAGCATTTACCGCTTTAGCTATACTAGCCGCACCACCTGACAAAGCACCCGCAGCGCTTAGACCCGCAAAAATAGGCACGAGGAACGGCAATAAACCACCAATTTTTTGGGGTATAGGTAGAACCCGAGGTGTGCGTACTTTGCCACCTTGCATCTTTACAGCTGCACGAGCTCCCTTTAGAGCTGATTTAATGAACTTCTGCGGATCATTACTTTGAATCATTGTCTTCTTTGCAGCACCAATTATCTTTTTCAAACAAACACCACGCCCGCGAGCCTTTATCCCCATACCAAATTTTTTCTTTGTCTTCATAATATTAGCCACACCCCAAGCACTGGCTTTTTCGCCGATACTAGCGTCTCGCGCGGTAACACGTTGCCCAGCCTGTTCAGCCAACACTTTATCCGCCAAATGTCTCACTTCAAGATTACCCGGATTTTTCGAATACGCAATATCGTGTTGTTTGCATGCCGTATCCAATGGATTAATGCCGGGATCACCACGAGCGAGGCGCCTGGCCAACTTTGTGCCTGGTCCACAATACTGATACCCCGGCAGATGTAGCTCAACGGGGTTTGTTGATTAGGCGATTGACCAAACCCTTACCACTCTTGCGTTGCACGATCGTGTCTGAAGACAAATGCGACTGACGGATAATCCCTATAAGAATGCTATTTATATGATTTCGCCGTTAGTCGTGTGTGAGATGACCTCCAGGAAGCAAACTATTGGAGACGGACTTCCCGTGATAAATTTCGACGAGTTTGTCGCAGACGGTGGGAGGAAAGAAAAACGTCATGGGAATTTATTGCCGGATAGCATACGTGCACTGTTCTGCGGTCCATCGAATTGCGGGAAAACCAATGCCCTGCTCACTCTCATCATCCATCCCAATGGCTTGAGATTTGAGAACATTTACATGTATTCCAAATCGCTGCGGCAGCCAAAGTATAAGTTGCTCGAACGATTACTCGAACCTGTGAGTGGAGTAGCGTATCATCCATTTGAGGCACATGAACAGGTGATAGCGCCAAGTGATGCGCGATCCAACTCTATATTCATCCTTGATGATATAGCATGCGAATAGCAGGATAATGTTAGAGCCTTCTTTTCCATGGGAAGACACGAGATTGTCGACAGTTTTTATCTTTGTCAGACGTACACTCATATCCCCAAACAACTCGTGAGGGATAATGCAAATTTCGTGGTGCTTTTCAAGCAGGATGATATGAATCTCAAACAGGTGTACAACGATCACGTTAATACGGATATGACTTATACATGCTTCAAAAACATGTGCATGAAATGCTGGAATTCCAACAAGTATGCATTTATCACGATTGACAAGGATAGCGATATTAATGCGGGTCGATACAGACAAGGTTTTGATTATTTTCTAAGCATTAATAAATGACTCATCACGGGTGGTTGAAGAGACAGTATTGTGCACGCCGTGGCGGTGACAACATGAAGAGCGAACAATTATTGCGTGAAAAGGATATCTTGCGCGAACTTGCCAAGGCGAGCGATGCAATCAGACGAAAGCATCGAATGATGAAATCTGGCAAAAAGAGTGATGAGCAGAGAATGCGCGATGTCTTTAAGCCTATAGTCAGACCATTGGAGAAATTGGTGTCGTACAAAAACGGTGAGCCGGCTAAGGAGGAAATCACGGATGAAAAAGCCGACGATATAGAAGGAGATGCGATAAATAGTGTGAAACATGTAATGAAGATCGAGACAGACGATTCCTTCAAGAGTGAAACACAAGATTCTTTCAAATTGATATATGAGGATGATGATGATGACTCGCAAAATGTCGATGAGCTGATCAGCGAATATCTCCTGCTGTTACGAACAAATAGAAAAGCGAGCCTGGATATATCATATGGTGTGCGGAATCTCTCAAACAACCGATTAATGATTGGCGATTGTCCGATAAATTTCGACTCTCAACATACTCGTGTGGGAGATGTGAATTATGCGAAAACTGTTGGATTAACTGAGCTGCTGTTTAAAAAAGTGCCCAATATCGAAGCACTCACACCAGACGATTTGAAAAACTATGAAAAAATTATCATTGCGACGAATGCGCACAAAAAATTTTACAAGCCTAGTGAGGCCATCCCACGTAACACCAGCCACAAATTCAACACATATATCGCAAATATAGTCGATCATCATGTGGGACAAAGTATGCCAAAGTATAAGCTAGCTAGAAAAAACATCCAATTGGACCATATTTATTGGGACAATCCAAACGAGCTAGTAGATCGTCTTCGCTTACTTCTCGCATCACAAGCAGCCGGAAATTCAGCCCATGCGAATGAAATTATATCGATTATCGAGGAATTGCATGAAGCTGAAATCATTTATTAACTCCTCGACATCGGGGAATTTACGCATTATCAACATGAGTGTCGATGTGTTTGGACGCCAATTGCGTAAGAGTGTACTCGTCAGTAAGCCAGGTCCTCCCGGCCGACCTGGGATTGGGTTTAGAAATACCGCAGACGGTCATTATGATGTGGGGCAGAAACGATTGTGTAACATTGCTAATCCGGAGGGGGAAGACGACGCCATCACTCTAAGTGCTTTACACAAAAGATCCCGAACGATCATTAAGAACATTCGCAAAGAAATGAATGAGAGTAGCCAGTTGCTGGTTAATGGACTTGAAGCTACGATAAGAGACATTGCAAAGACTCTCGAGGCCGATGTCACAACTCTACAAGACTTGGCGATTCGCAATTCAAACGTCATTGCTGAATTGGACGCACGACTGAGTGGACTGGAAAATGAACGAAAAAAGGGGCGCTCTCGTGCTGGAGCTACATAAGCCTGCTCGACGAAACTATCCGCGTCGACATGCGGACATCCGTGGCTTGGACGAGACCTGGCAGGCTGATCTCGTCGATATGTCATCATACGCGCGACAAAACTCTAAACGCAAATTTCTCCTCACCGTCATCGATACCTTCTCAAAATTCGCCTGGGCCGTGCCAATGCTGAGTAAGAGTGGTACGGATGCAGCCGCCGCAATGAAGTCGATACTCCTTAAGGGACGCATACCGCAGAACTTACGTGTTGATCGGGGAAAGGAATTTTACAATTGTGACTTTAAGGCCCTCATAAGAAAGTACAATATTCACATGTTTTCAACATATAGCAACTTGAAGGCATCCATTTGTGAGCGTTTCAATCGTACATTGAAGAATAAGATGTGGATGCAATTTAGTCTTCGTGGTAGCTATAAGTGGATCGATATTCTTGATAATCTAGTAGCCGAATATAATGATTCCGTACACCGCACCATTAAGATGAAACCGAGAAATGTCAACGCGGAGAATGAGAAGGAAATATTGCGTCAAGTTTTCGATAAGACTTAGCCGCCAATAAAAACACCACGGAAATTCACCATTGGCGATAAAGTGAGAATCAGCAAATTTAAGAGTGTTTTCGAAAAGGGTTACACGCCAAATTGGACAACGGAAATATTTACGGTATCTGGTGTGAAGAAAACGCATCCGGTGACGTACCACTTGAAGGATCATAAAGATAAACCGATCGCCGGTGGTTTCTACGAACAAGAGCTTCTCCGTGTCAAGTACCCTGATATCTATCTCATAGAAAATTTTTTAAAGAAGCGCGGTCATCGAATCTTTGTAAAATGGCTGGGTTTCGACAATGCCCACAATAGTTGGATAAGTAAATCTGATTTGTAGTCGTCAATAAAAGAAGCCAAAAACATTTAGACTTTTATGACTCTCTTTCTTTCCGTCAACGTGGTGCCCCACAATAGGCGTTTTCTCTCCCTCCAATCCCTTCTGCCCTCCCGCCCTCGAAGAGTGTATGTGGGAAATAATTGATACACATGGATTACAAAAGCCGTTTCCTTTACTTACAAAAGTCCATTTTTACAAAATATTTACAGCAAACAAGTTGTACATCGAGTTAATATTTACAAAAACATACACAATTTTCACAAGTTTTATACATCAAGGATTTACAAACATGTACACACAATTTTACATCGAGTTTATATGCATGATAGTTTGTTACAACGGTATGCTGTAATGCCCCCATGGTAGGGTCTCAGAGGTCCCAGGTATGATATACCGCTTATCATCATGAGGACTCAGAGCGATTTTAGTCTCGCGAATGGTGTAGACCTTGTGCAACTTTGATCGAATGCACGTTTGACTACGGCTCATTTCAATGTCTTCCTTTAAGCATCGGGCATAATCGTTGAATGTGATTGTCCTAGCCACAACGCTACTCTTGACACCTTTAACTTTTTTCGTCTTTTTCTTACCCTCAACACGTGTCGCATACATTTTCGATCGAAGTCCAATGAACTCGGTCATAATTGCACCATTGCATTCCTCTTTCATGAGACCGGGTACCTTCTTGTTGACAAGCGGCATATCATACCTATTGTCCACTACATGTCCATGTACATATCATCGCTCTCAATGTTATATATGAGACTATCCGTATCGGTATACATGATTTTACACTTATCCCGATACAGAGGTACCATATACTCGTGATGAAATCCATACAAGCATGTTTTGGATATGTCGAGTATGCACATACCCACATATATCGGCTTGTTGAATTTCACCTCGAGATTGCGCAATTCCACGGCAATGAGGTTTTCCGAAAAAACACTTCGGCTGTGGAAGTTTGGCTTCGCAATCATTGCCTCTGCGCCATACCTGCCCTCCCATTTTGTTAAAAGCTTTACATCCACATGATTGCGCACCTTCTCCATCGTTTTGCCAAACACCGCATTGTTCATTAATTTGAATAAATTCTTTTCAAAATCATTTTTGGCTAGCGTTCGAAACTGCGTATTTAACTCAATATATGAACACAGCCATGGGGATTGTGTAAACTATAGGACTCTATGGATTTTCGTGAGGCAAAGTCCATGACGTAAGCACTGCTGTAAATTTCGATAGTGAATGATGTAGCGTTTTTTATCGCAGACGGTTGCTAGCAGCTTTTCTCCCCGCTTACCTGGCGGTTTTTCATGTATTGGACAAAACGGCAGGTCTTTGTGCGCATCATGTAAAGATTGCGGATATTCCAAGTCGACTTCAAGGATGTAGCCTGTTGGTGAATCTAGCGCGATGGAAGATGGATCAAACTTGGACACGTCGTTGACCCATCGAAAATCTGCGTATGGCAAAGGTTGACACATTGCCCACCCATACAGATTGTTGACGTCAAATTACATCAAGTATGATGATGCTTTCGATGGATCAAACGACTCCATGTACTTGTTATTAGCGTGTGCATATCGGTTCGAGCATTGACTCAGACCACCGCGTATACCCCGCTCAACGAATAAAACCATATCGATGTCAGTTAGTAATTCAAACTTGACATTCGAGTGTTTTAGCATTGCATCCCAGGTATATCCGGGCAATGTATAGTAATACGCGGGATCTAGGCCATAGCTCTCAATGCACGTATTTCGAAAGTTTTCGAAAATATCGGCTAATAACAAGACATCTGTTTTCCGGTACAAATCGCTATAGTCGCCGAGCGTTCGAATGGCGAACCGCTCCCAAATTTTCTCGGCATGTGTGTACTCGCTCTCGGATACGGTGGCATCTGTCAGGGAACTGTAAAATGCGTCACGTGGTGGAAGGCAAGTGTCATCTAGCTTGGTCACGTAGTCAATCTATTCATAAGGGAAGACCCCTTTTCGCGTCAGCAAATTGAAAGTGTCCGTCGAGAGAGTTGGGAATTGTGTGCGTAAAATGTTCAGCTTGTCCTCAGTCAAAAATGCGGCTAATTTGTCGAGACTCGTGTTGAGGAATTTGTATCAGTCGATGAAGCGCAATTGGATCTTGTATTTTGAATCGTCTGTAATTTCAACATGCTTCATGAAGGAGATGTATTTCTCTTTTGTGATTGGAAGCACATCGGTTTTTCCTTCGAACGCTGTGGCTACTTCCTGGATGACAAAATGTGCAGTGTAACCCGACAAATTGTGAAAAACTACTGGAATGACGAATGACTGTTTGTAGTTTAAATTGCAGTTGGAATGGGCAGGGCCTCTATAGCGTTCAGTCAGATGGCAATGATCTCGAACGCGGACATCTTCTTGCGCAAATGGTTTCTTACGTATATGACATTGAGTCGCTGCTCGAAAATTAGCCCACTCGCGCGGTGTCAGATAAATCATTGGGACATTGTCGCAGAATATTTCTTTTATCCGCAATGCTAGATTTTTTAGTTCTTCGACAAACCACGATACGCAATCAGCACTGCGGCGCGAGTGATACGAAGTTAATGAATCGTCATATGAACAACACACGTAATATACAATACTAAATACTTCATGGTGTTGATACATGTCTTTCGCTAGGTTCTCCCCATCGGTCTTTGCCAACACACACTCCAAATCGGCATACACGATGAATGGATGTCGCTCTTTCCGGCTAAAGTTGCTGAACTGGAGCCACTTATTGGTGTTGTTTGGTAGTCGAATTGCACAGTCGTTTATCGCCCCACAATCGACCTCGTGTGATTGCAATTTTTCCTCGGAACCAAAGTAATGCAGACATCTGCAAAACAAACAAGATTTTTTTTTGTTCAATTTTCTCCTTCAGTAGATATATAATTGCGTATTAATAATGCTAAATTCACACACCGATCGCATATATATTTTTTTTGCTTCTTTTTGGTCAGTTGCGCCCTCACGAGTCTCGACAGGTTCTTGATCCATACGAAATGCCCCACATTGTCGTCCTCAGTATCTTGCATGTACAGCAAATTGATGTGCTTCTCCTTCTTCCGTTGAGTCACGCGTATTGGAACAATGTCCTTTTTCGTGGTGTTGGTATACACGTTGATGGATATATTGTTTTGGAGCTCGAATTTTTTAATTTGATGTATCGTCACCGGGAATTCGATATCCTTCAGATTCAGTACTGTCGAATAATGAGGATAAGAAGTTGGACGGTCACTGTCTCGTTCAGCTGGGTGTAGAGCAGCGACAACTGCCCATGCAAAACATGCATTTTCACGCGATTTGATGTTAACCACGGCCCTCTTCATCATTATTTCCCGCGGCAATGATATGGAGCACCCAGCACGCATCGGATTATACTTATTCACATTTATCGTGAGGTTAAGTATTTTCTGCAGAGCCCAGCCACTATCACGTTCTTGAAATTCGTCGAGTAAGGTTAAAATGGGCTCCGTAACACGCCGTTCATACCACTCGCTCAAATCGCTTGTGATAAATAGTTCCCAGTTTCGCGTGTTGACGCTTTTATTGGTTCGTTTATCGCCACTCACGAATTCACCATTGAACACTGTGTTAATTTTAATGCTGTTGTGCTTGTTGATAATATTTCGCACATGTGGAAGCACTAGGGCGCGAGCATCGTTAAGAAAGTGTTTCGGCTCGATGTGGATGCGATTGATGATGGAACCAGTCAATTTCCGACTCTTGAAGGATGTGTCAATCTCGCGCCAGATTAACCCGTGATCAGCATGTCCTGCGCCCGTGTGTACGAAACGACTCCGCACAGAATTCCTCAATCCTTCGAGACGCGCTATTTGGGCGATTAGTGATTTTTGATGTCCAATTAATAATCGCGGGCGCTTAATCCGACTCTGCGTTTCCAGCCCTTCGATGAACTCGACACATCGCTATTCCCACGCAGCAAATTCTTCGAACGAGCGTAAAAGCACGGCTTGGTCACGCAAGATTTGCTCCATGTTGACGAGAAGGAAAAAAACTTCCACGATGTTAACAGACTGACTGCTTCGTGCAAAGTGCGGTCAGTTTTGAGCGGAGTGGATCATTAAAAAGGCTCTTCGGGAAAAAAGTTCGGCCCTCTCTCGGGAAAAAAACAGAGTTTCCCGAAAACGCGAAGATTGCTCGAGACACATGAGACTAAAACAGGAAGTCGGGATGCATCGGCTCAAAAGATTCCAAGAGTGCAGCTGCGCTCAAGTGGTCCATCGGCGCCAACGGCCCTTGACGATAGATCCCTAAACTATAGTGTTCCCGAGGAACCTATCAGGACCTGTTTCGAGTGTCGGCGAGCTTTGCGACGGGATGGATGCGAACATCTTGACATTATTTTTCGAGATAGAAGCAGGGCAGCTGCACGTCATAAATAAAGACCACCCATGTGGCGCCTAGCGTTTTCATATTACCGAAAATTTTCCCACCCATATATGGTTGTCACACACGTACGCACGCATGCACGCTTTTCCAAGAAACCTGTCAGGACCTGTTTCGAGTGTCGGCGAGCTTTGAGACGGGGCGGAAACATCTTGACATTGTCTTTCGGAATGGAACCAGCTGCATGTCATAAATTAGGGGGCTTGGAAAGGCCGCCCCTTCATGTAGCGTCTTCAAATTACCGAAAATTTTCCGAACCATATATGGTTGTCGCACGCACACGCGCACGCACGCACACACGCACGCACGCATGCACGCACGCACGCACGCACAAGCACGCACAAACATGCACGCACGCACACACGCACAAGCACGTACAAACATGCATAAACACGTACAAACACGCACGCACGCACGCAAACGCACGCACGCACACGCACGCACGCACGCACGCACACGCACAAACACGTACAAACACGCACAAACACGTACAAACACGCACAACCACGCACAAACACGCACGCACGCATGCACGCACGACGCATCACCCCCCCCCCCCGTTCCCTTCCCCGCTCTCCCGGCCCTCTGCCCCCTCTCTCTCCCTCCCCCCTTTCCCTCCCCCCTTTCTCCCTCCCGCCAAAGTACGTTAGAACCCGCCTAGCTCTACTACTCGTACCTACACACGGATACACCCACGAACATAGCGACCAATGTAAGCTACAAATTGCATTTTATGTTAATCCGGTTGTTCCCCCGACTTCACAGTTATTTTTATGGTCGTTTTTTTGTATAAGTAACGTTATTAATCCAATCACTTATTTGTAATAAACCTTTAGTTAAGTTTGTCCAAATTTGTCGGATTATTTCTCGACACCAAATCACTGCATGATTTCCTAATTTCAAATCATTCCAAGCATTACCGCTTGTTACCCTCATCCCGTGATATTGCGCTTGTCGTAGGTAAAAAAGGAGGGAATCAAAAAATATATGCCCACGTCCCTTCCCGCCGTGATACTCCTTAAGGGACGCATACCGCAGAACTTACACGTTGATCATGGAAAAGAATTTTACAATTGTGAGCCTAAGGCCCTCATGAAAAAGTATAATATTCACATGTATTCAACATATAGCAATTTAAAGGCATCCATTTGCGAGCGTTTCAATCGTACATTGAAGAATATGATGTGGATGCAGTTTAGTCTTCGTGGCAATAATAAGTGGATCCATATTCTTGATAATCTAGTAGCCGAATATAATGTTTCCGTACACGGCACCATTAAGATGGAACCGAGAAATATCAACGCGGAAAATTAGAAGCAATTGCAGCAAGTATTCAAAAAGACTCCAATAAAAACAATCACCGAAATTCGCCGTTGGCGATAAAGTGAGAATCAGCAAATTTAAGACTGTTTTCGAAAAGGGTTATACACCAAACTGGACAGCGGAAATATTTACTATACGCCATGTGAAAAAAAACGCATCCGGTGACGTACCACTTAAAGGACCATAAAGCTGATCGCCAGTGGCTTCTACGAACAAGAGCTTCTCAGTGTCAAACGCAGTCAAAACGCAGAAGCGCAGTAATCGAATGTTTGTAAAATGGCTAGGCTTCGCCAATAGCCACAATAGTTGGATAAGTAAATCCGATTTGTATGACATTCTACCGCTCAATTTTCTCCTTCTCTAATCCCTTTTCCCTCGCTCGCTAAATGTATATGAAGAAAAAGATAATGGGAACGCATGGATTAGCGAAAGTCGTTTACTCACAAACAAAAATCCATTTTTGCAAAGTCAAATATTTACAACAACAAACATAAATTTGACAAGTTTTACATCGAGTGAAAAAAATATATATAATTTTAACAAATTTTATACATCAATATTTACAAAAATGTACATAATTTTACAAAAAAAATGTACATCAACTTTATAGAAAAAAAAATTACATAATTTTTTACGACGGTATGCTATAATGCCCCCATCGTAGGGTTTCAGAGGTCCCAGGTGTGATATATCGCTTATCATCATGAGGACTTAGAGTAATTTTCGTCCCGCGAATGGTGTAGACCTTGTGCAACTTTGATCGAATACACGTTTCACTACGCATCATTTCAACTTCTTCCTTCAAGCATTGAGCATAGTCGTCAAACGTGATTGTTCTAGCAACAACGCTACTCTTGACACCTTTAACTTTCTTAGTGTCCGTCTTACCCTCAACACGTGTCGCATACATTTCCGTTCGAAGTCCAATAAATTTGGTCATGATTGCTCCATTGCATCCGTCTTTCATGAGACTGGGTACCTTCTTGTTGGCAAGCGGCATACCATATCTATTGTCCACCGGATAATTGCTGGTATCGAATTTTACAATGTCGCGCTTCATGTCCCTGTTCATAGCATCGCTCTCAATGTTATATATGAGACTATCCGTATCGGTATACATGATTTTACACTTATCCCGATACAGATGTACCATATACTCGTGATGAAATTCATACACACATGTTTTGAATATGTCGGGTATGCACATACCCACATATATCGGCTTGTTGAAGTGCACCTCGAGATTGCGCAATTCTACGGCAATAAGGTTTTCCGAAAAAACACTTCGGCTGTGGAAGTTTCGCTTCGCAATCATTGCCTCTGCACCATATCTGCCCTCCCATTTAGTCAAAAGCTTTACACGTACATGATTGCGCACATTCTCCATCGTTTTGCCAAACACCCCATTGTTGATTAATTTGCATAAATTCTTTTCAAAATCATTTTTAGCCAGCGTTCGAAATTGCGTATTTGACTCGATATATGAACGTCGCCATCGGGATTGTGTAAACTGTAGGACTCTATGGATTTTCACCAGGCAAAGTCCGTAGCGTAAGCACTGTTGTAAATTCCGGTAGTGTATGATTTAGCGCTTTTTATCGCAGACGGTTGCTAACAGCTTTTCTCCCCGCTTACCCGGAGGTTTTTCATGTATTGGACAAAACGGCAGGTCTTTGTGCGCATCATGTAGACATTGCGGATATTCCAAGTCGACTTCAAGGATGTAGCCTATAGGGGAGTCTAGCGCGATGCATGATGGATCAAAATTCGACACGTCGTTGACCCATCGAAAATCTGTGTATGGCAAAGGTTGACACATAGCCCGTCCATACAGATTGTCGATGTCAAACTACATAAAGTATTATGATGATTTCGATGGATCAAACGACTCCATGTACTTGTTATTGGCGTGTGCATATCGTTTTGAGCATTGACTCAGACCACCGCGTATACCTCGCTCAACGAATAAAACCATATCCATGTCCAGTAGCAACTCAAAATTGACGTTCGAGTGTTTTAGCATTGCATCCCAGGTATATCCGGGCAATGTGGAGTTATTGTAGTATATCGCAGTATACGCAGGATCTAGGCCATAGCTCTCAATGCATGTATTCCGAAAGTTTTCGAAAATATCGGCTAATAACAAGACATCTGTCTTCAAGTACAAATCGCTATAGTCACCCAGCGTTCGAATGGAGAACCGGTCCCAAACTTTCTCAGCGTGCGCATACTCGCTCTCGGATACTGTAGCATCTGTCACAGAACTGCAAAATGCGTCACGTGGTGGAAGGCAAGTGTCGTCTACCTTGGTGACGTCATCAATATATTCATAAGGGAAGACCCCTTTTCGCGTCAGCAAATTGAAATCGTGTGTCGAGAGAATTGGGAATTTTGTGCGTAAACCTTTGGGTTTGTCCTCGGTCAAGAATGATGCTCATTTGTCGAGACTGGTGTTGAGGAATTTGTCTGAGTCGATAAAGCGCAAATGGATCTTGTGTTTTGAATCGTCTGTAATTTCAACATGCTTCGTGAATGAGATGTATTTCTCCTTTGTGATTGGTAGCACATCGGTTCTTCCTTCGAACGCTGTGGCGTACTTCCTTGGTTATAAAATGCCCATCATAACCGGATAAATTGTGGAAAACTATGGGAATGAAAAATGACTGCTTTTAATTTAAGTTGCAGTTGGAATGGTCAGGGCCTCTAGAGCGTCCAGTCAGAGGGCAATAAACTTAAACGCGTAGATCTTCTTGCGCAAATGGTTTTCTACAGATGTGACATTGAGTCGCTGCTTGAAAACTGGCCCACTCACTCTGTGTTAAATATACCATTGGTATTTTGTCACAGAAAATTTTTTATATCCGCGTGCTAGATTTTTAAGTTCTTCAACAAACCATGATATGCAATCAGCACTGCGACGCGAGTGATATGAAGGTAATGAATTATCATATGAACAACACACGTAATCTCCGATACTAAACACTTCGTGGTGTTGATACATATCTTTCGCTAGGTTCTAACCATCGGACTTTGCCAACACACACTCCGAATCGGCATACATCATGAAAGGATGTCGCTCTTTCCGGCTAAAGCTGCTGAACTGGAGCCACTTATTGGTGTCGCTTGGTAGTCGAATTGCACAGTCATTTATTGCCCCACAATCGACCTCTTGTGATTGCAATTTTTCCCCGGAACCGAAGCGGTGCAAACACCTGCAAAGCAAACAAGATTTTTTTCAATTTTCTCCTTTAGTAGGTATATAATTTTGTATTAATAATGTTAAATTTACACACCGACACAGATTTTTTTCAATTTTCTCCTTTAGTAGGTATATAATTTTGTATTAATAATGTTAAATGTACACACCGATCGCATATATATTTTTTTGCTTCTTTTTAGTCAGTTGCACCATCACGAGTCTCGACTGGTTCTTGATCCATACGACATGCCCCACATTGTTGTCCTCAGTATCTTGCATGTACAGCAAATTGATGTGCTTCTCCTTCTTCTCGTGTGTCACGCGTATTGGAACAATGTCCTTTTTGGTGGTGGTGGTATACACGTTAATAGATAAATTATTTTGCAGTTCAAATTTTTCTATTTGGTCTGTGGTCACCGGGAATTCGATATCCTTCAGATTCAGAACTGTCGAATAATGGGGGTAAGAAGACGGACAGGCACTGTCTCGTTCGGCTGGGTGTAGAGCAGCGGCAACTGCCCATGCGAAACATGTATTATCGTTCGATTTGGCGTTAATCACAGCTCTCTTCACCATTATTTTTCACGGCAATGATATGGAGCACCCAGCACGCATCGGATTATACTTATTCACATTTATCGTGAGGTTAAGTATTTTCCGTAGAGCCCAGCCACTAACTCGTTCTCGACATTCGTCGAGTGAGGTTAAAGTGGACTCCGTAACACGCTGTTCATACCACTCATTCAAATCGCTTGTGATAAATAGTTCACAGTTTCGCGTGCTGACACTTTTATTGGCTCACGAATTCATCATTGAAAACTGTATTAACTTTAATATTGATGTGCTTGTCGATAATACTTTGCACATGATGAAGCACTCGGACGCGAGCATCATTTAGAAAGTGTTTCAGCTCGATGTGGCTGCGATTGATGATGGAAACGGTCAATATCCGACTCTTGAAGGATGTTTCAATCTCGCGCCAGATTACCCCGTGATCACCATGTCCTGCGCTCGTGTGTTTAAAACGGCTCCGCACAGAATTCCTCAATCCTTCCAGACGCGCTATTTGGGCTATCAGTGACTGATGATGTCCAATTAATAATCGCGGGCGCTTAGTTCGGCTTTGCGTTTCTAGCACTTTGATGAAGTCGATACACCGTTGCTCCCACGCAGTAAAATCTTCGAACGAACTTAAAAATGCGGTTTGGTCGTGCAAGCTTTGTTCAATGTTGTTATCCATAGTAATAAGTTAGTGACGACTTCCACGATGTTAACTGACTGACTGCTTCATTCAAAGTGCGGCCAGTTTGGAGCGCAGCAGATCATTAGAAAGAAAATGGCGCCCCGTCCGGAAAAAAAAGAAAAATTTCGTCTATTGTCTATATCTTGGGGAAAAACCGGACTTTTTTCCGATGTCGTGTTGTTATAGATTGCTCGAGGAAAAAAAACGTGCTAGAAAACAAGTCATGCTGCATTGGGTTAAAAGATGTATTTTATGGATTCTGCAGCTGTGATCGAGTCGTCCATCGGCTTCAAAGGCCTTCGATGATGGACCCCTAAAGTTGGTCTTTTTTTCCAAGAAATACATCGTATTCATCTATGTTTTGGAGGCAAGTTGCGCAAACACGGCATTCCGAAAACACTAGAATGCTCTTTATAATTAGCTAGTTTAGTTTCCATGACCTAGGCATCGATGTGTGGAGATCATAAAAGTCAATGCTTAATGAGTCTGGCTAGATTTCACGTCGACCATGGAGTGCCCCTTTTCTCGATAGCAGACCCCTAGAGATTTTCCGATAACGCCGTGGCATATATTGACTCAAGAAAACGCGACAAAAATAACAAGTTGGGTTGCATCGGGTCAAAAGATTTATTTTATGGGGTTCTATATCTCTGCTCAAGTGGTCCATCGGCGCTAAAGATCTTTGACGATAGATCCCTAAAGTTGATTAATGTTTCTAGTTTGTCCAAGAAATCCTGACTTGTCAGGACCTGTTTCAAGTGTTGGCGAGCCTCGTGACGGGAGTGGACATGCACACAAACATTTTAAGAATTTCGGAAACGAAACAAAGGCCTCACACCTGCATCCAATAATTAAGGGCTTTGAAAAGCCGCCCCCTCTATGTAGCGTCTTCAAATTATCGAAATTTTCCTACCCATATATGGTCACACGCACACATTGTATGTGTGTGTAAGTTTTTTTCACACAGACTAAATAGTGTAGAAAGAAAAACACACTCCGCTTGCATCGATGATAATCTTTTTTATGTCTCTAATAAATTGTTATGCCTCTAATAAAATATATAATAAAAAAGATTTATGGGTTTTCAACGTTCACTCAACACTACCTGACCGCCGCCCCCACAAAACACTCGACGACGGCGGCTTCCCTCCCCCCGCCATTTGCTCGTCGGACCACATGGCTACCCCCGCCACAGAGACCCTGACATCCCCCCTCGTGACGTCACGTCGCCGCGTTGGACCCCCCCGCCACCATGCATACTAGGCTTCCCCGCACTGGACCCCTGCCCCGCTTCCCCCTGAGATCCCGGCGTTAGAACCCGCCTAGCCCTACTACTGTCACGTCGGGAAGGGACGTGGGCATATATTTTTTTGATTCCCTCCTTTTTTGCCTACGACAAGCGCAATAGCACGGGATGAGGGTAAAAAGGGGTAGTGCTTGGAATGAGTTGAAATTAGGAAATCATGCAGTGATTTGGTATCGAGAAATAATCCGACAAATTTGTTCAAACTTAACTAAAGGTTTATTACAAATAAGTGATTGGATTAATAAAGTTACTTATACAAAAAATTGACAATAAAAATAACTGTGAAGTCGGGGAAACAATCGGATTAACATAAAATGAAATTTGTAGCTTACATTGGTCGCTATGTTCGTGGGTGTATCCGTCTGCAGGTACGCTCGCTCGCAAGGATATCGGTTGTCGCTCGCAGATAAGGGCCTAGTTGACGGACGCCACGCTCAGCGTTCGGTAAGCGGTCACCAGCACCAGACTTTTGGGGTGCTGAGAGTATTTATATATATACGCGTAGTAAACAGCACCCGAACTACCTTACGCACTCGAGGCCGCGAGAGTCGACTAAACGTTTATACGACACTTCGGTCAAAACCCGAAGATGTGTAATATTCGAAACTCTATGATACCGGTACTACACTTCGAATTCTGTCAGAACAAGATTAAGAAGTGAAGTTAATTCGATGGATGATTTTGCGAGACTACGATCTGATTGTAACAGAATCGGTTGGAAGACTGATCTGAACGCGATGGAAAATGTCGGAAGACTGTTCTCCACGAGTGGTGATGGAACACACTTCTACGAACGATGATGGAACAATTGGGATGCTGAGGTGGTGGGAGAAGAAAACTCTGGAAAAGTGCACTTTTGGTGGTGCATTCTTTTTGGATTGGTGGAAAAGGCATTAAATATAGGTCTCTTCGGTTGATTGGTCGAAAATAGAGAGTGGGAGCAGGACGTAGGCTCGTCGCTCTATTTCCAGGAATTGGAGCTGCGCTTCTTTATCTGGAGCGCGGAAAAATACAGAGAGGAAAAAGGGGCCTTGTCGGCGCCAAGAACGCACGCTCGAGATAGGGCTTGTTGACCGAGGCCTGCGAGTCCGCATGGGAAATATCAACGCAGTTTTATGACCGCGGCAACTTCCTGGGTCGGAGGATTTTCTCCTAGCGAGTGTATATTATAAGGATTTGGACATTTTTCCGCTCTTGGATGATCGTTAGCATTCGGTATCGTTGCGTCGTTATATATTTACGTCTTTATGAATATCATCACGTATTTCTTGCGTGTCGCTTCACGTGTTCGTCATCCTTGTAACCCGAAGGTTTCCTTTGTGTATTTTTGGTCTTAAGGACACTCTGCGATGTACTCGGACTCTGTTCGGATTACAACGAGACTGTTCGAAATTTTCCCGCTTGTATATTTGTTCTCGATATCATTAAGGCCGCTACGCTTTCGCGTGGGAAGTTACGCGAGACGCTTGGTTATATTAATATCGATAGGCTACATTTCCGCCGTGGTAGCCCTTATTCTAAAGAAAAATATTCAGATCCGTCGAAAAATAAGAATGCCGCTATCGTGCGTATTAGGCTTAAAAATACATTGTATGCAATTGGTCGCGACGTGACACCTCCCCCCTTTAGGATTGAGCGTCTCGCTCGATCAGGTTCGTTGGGGGTTGCAACCGAAAATATAATGGCACGATAGTATCAATTGGCTTTGTCATTGATCGACTTACAAGAAAGTTTTTTTTTTTTTTTGTATATATACCTTTTTACTTCACTATGAAAGGTATAATAGGTGCGTGTTTTCTCCTCTTTCTTTTTCCTTATGCATATATACTTATTTACTTATTACAACTCATCTTACTTGACAAGGTTAAAAGAACAATAATAATGAGCATAGAGAAAAAGGTTATTGAGCATTATGAGAGTGGTTGTTTTGATACTAGAAAGTCATCTCGTGCGAATTCAAGGGAAAGGAACGTGGCTTAGGAGGTTGATGGTACCTTGAACGATCGGAGACGTTAATGTAGAGATCGTGTGTTGCAGCGTTGGCCTTGGCATGACCCTTTGGTTTGACAGAAGCAGCTGTGACGAGTTGATGAAGTTCTTGACCAGTTTCACCGCTGACGTTTTCTTCTTAGGTCGTTTAGCCAGGTGCATCAGGGGGTGCATAACCGCGTCCCATACTGCACCGACGAGGTAAACTGACCGGCCGTACACAGTATGTAGGCTGTATGTATGGATCTCCGATGAGCATGATCGTTTGCACAATGGGTAACATCCGGGTGACACCAGCGTTTGCTGTACCGAATGGAAGGAATTTTTCCCCAGGTGCGATTTCAGGTGGAGTCCGCTTGATATTGTAGGTTGTTGTTATCCAGGAGATCCAACAACTTCTCCCCTTGATTGACAGTGTTTAGACCACTGATGCCCCGTCCCATATTGTTTAGGACAGCGGGTTTTCTACGGGAAACATTATACGTTCTTGTACGTTGTCGATATCTTCTTTGGAATAGATCCCACATGTGCTGGGTTGGTGTATCGCCAAGTAGATTTCGTCGTTGCCTTCATGCTTGCAGGCGGTATAGCTTCGATCGCAGCAGGTATATACTACGTGTCCCCAAGAAGTAAGATGGAGGAAGTAGGGAGTTGAAGGTCGTTTGCATTTCGCTTTTTGATAATATGTGCGTTTGAGGAGTAAGGAAATATGTTGCGTTCCCACGAGTGACGGCAATTGATCGGAAAATTCTTTTAACCTGATCAGATTTCCTTGTATTCTTATACATTAAATTACGCGTACTCTTCCGCCAGTAAGTATCGCCATATAACTCGGCTTCTTCACTAAATTGTATACAATTTGTCCGAGGCTTGGATCGCTACTAACAAACTATTTTGGAGTATAGGACGCTCTCCTTTTTCACTGCTTCGTAGACGTATCTTAATATAATGATTTTCTAATATAATATAATGGCTACGTATACAAATTTCGAATTGGTATAAGCAATTATATCTAGATTTGCGACTGGAAATTTTTCTCGAATTATGAAACAGTTCGACGTGTTTTGAATATTAATAATTTCCAGTGTTCTGTCTTGGATACTGTAAGTAAAACTTTGATTTGTTTCTCTGGTTGCAGGTGCAAATGTGATTTCATTAGACGTTACAGAGTAGGTTGATAACGGCCCCCTGAAACACAGGGTAATTGGTATTATTATTAATTTATTTAGGGTTGAAATCGGATTCGTCGACTCGGGTCGATTTGGGTTTTCCATTGGGTCTGGCTTCAACGTTAATATGGGAGTACCGCAATCGATTTTCGTGGACTACTCGCGTTGTGTTCTTGTGTTGAATTTTTACGTTGCCCTTTTCCAATTTCTCTAGTACCTTATGCGGTCCGGTGTAGTGGTCCCCGAGTTTGCCTGGTTTAGGACCTTTTTGTAGGTAGACAAAATCTCCTACTTTGAAGCTTTTGGGGTTTGCGTTTTTATCGTAATATTTTTTTGACCGATGTTTCGATGAAACCAGATTCTCATAAGCGAGCGTTCTAATTCCGTTTATTCGAGTTATCAATTCAATCAAATATCCGCGGTAGGTGGGTAATTGATCCGATTCGCAGAGGGGTTCACTCGATGGAACTCTCGCTAGTTTTCCAAATACCACCTCGTAAGGAGTGTATTTGGTGCTTTCGTGAACGCTCGTGTTGTATGAAAGCATTGCTAATTCCAGCCATTGATCCCATTCATTGTCTTTATCTGTGTACTGTTTCAAAAATTCGGCCAACACATGGTGTGACCTTTCGAGGGCACCATTGGACTGCGGGTGGAATGCCGTTGTCCTACATCGTTTAATACGGAAGCGTTTCGCGACTCTTCTCATCAAGCCACTTAAAAAGTTGCTGCCTTGATCTGTTAGAAGTGGTTTAGGTGCGCCAAAAACGCATATGAATCTTTTTATGAATGCGTCTGCGACAGTCGTTGCCAGTGCATTTGGAAGCGGGATTGCGACGCAATATTTGGACAGATGGTCCTGGACCGTAAGGATATACTCGTTATCATCTGAGGTACGTTGCATAGGACCTACATTGTCCATTGAGATTTTTTCAAAAACTGTTCCTGGAGTATCTGTTATGATCATAGGTTGCTTTGTTTTGACTCGGACCAACTTTTTCAACTGGCATTCTAAACATTGCTGCACTCTTCTTTGGATGTCTGACTTTAAATCTTCCCAGAAATATTCGCGCTTGATTCTATTGTACGTTTTTGAAACACCCTTGTGTCCTCCGATTGGGGACTTATGCATTTCATAAAAAATCGAATCTCGTTTTTCGATTGGCACGTACTGTAGAGTTCCCAGACAAATGATTATCTTTACTCGACTATTCTTAAAGGATTCTTTTATGATGTTCATAACGTCGTTCCATACTATGTTTTCGACATGATTCGTTTGGCAAATACTCCATGATTCAAGTTTGAGGATTTCGCAAAGATCTCGTAATTCTTCTACGCTTTCTTTAATGTTCTCGGATACGAACGATAATGATCCTGAGGTTTCGCCTTTGATAACAAGGGCGGTGTGATATTTTTTTCCAACTTTTTTGCTGTAAGCTTGGCCAACTGTCAAATCTTTCCAGAGGGGAAGTTTGTTTAATTCTAACAACTTTTGTGCTCCAGAGTCACATGGTTTGCCAGCCGAATCGACAAAATAAACTAGGTGATCGTTTCGGAAATGGAACAATTCCTTAGTTGTGATACAATTAGCGATTTGAAATTCTGATATTTTCCTTTCCTCCGTTGGAGGGATCTCGTCTTCAGAAAGTTCTGAATTGAGAGAGCTGAAATCTGAATTTGTCGAATTATCGGAATTGGAATCGGTGGAGGTTTTGGAGTGAGAGATAGGAGGTGCTTTGCGCTGATTCAGGCCATTGAACGTTTTTGAGCCGACGGCTTTCTTAAATCGGGTGACGCGTGCGGGTCTTATTACATCGGCCTCCGTCTCGTCGTCACTACTCTCCTCGTAGTTCACGGCCTTGCGAGGTCGACGTGTACGATGCTGACACGCGGGGCGTGCGTCGGCCTTCTCAAGAGCAGGCGCATCGGCACTTGACGCACTAACGTCATCGAGCGTTTCGTTTGCTTGTATTATTGTATCCGGATCGGATAGTACAGTCTCCCTTGCCTGAGCACGGGTGACTACATTAATTTTTTTGGATTCCGGAAGTGGATGGATTTCGACCCGTGTCGTGATTTGAATGGGATTTGGACCTTCTTCTTCACTGCTACTGGATTTCGTTTTTGAACGAGTTATCACCTGTGGCGCGTTTTTGAATTTTTGTATTTCTTTGTGTTTGCAATGGGCGGCTATTTTGGATTCTTCTAATTGTTCAATTGGATTACGCGACAATGCGTCAGCGTTTGAATTTAGTGTGCCCGGTTTGTATACGACATCGTAATCGTATTCGGACAGCTTGAGTCGCCATTTAAGAACGCGTGCGTTCGCGTCTTTGGCGGTCTTGAACCAAACCAAAGGTTTGTGATCGGTTACAAGCGTGAATTTCCTACCATAAATGTACGGTCGGAAGGCTTTTACGCTATGAATGATTGCCATTGCTTCTTTTTCGTACGTGTCGTACCGAAGGGACGCTCCTCGCAGTACGCACGACGTATAAGCTATCGGTTTGTCTTTTCCTATTTCTCCTTGTGATAAGACTCCGCCTAAGGCGTAGCCAGAAGCATCCGTTGTTATAATAAACGGTTTTTCGAAATCGGGGTATTGGAGAATAGGAGCTTCGCATAATTTATCCCTTAGGATATCGAAAGCTTTTTGCTCTTCGTCAGTCCATTTGAAGTCAACCTTGTCCTCTAAGAGGCGAGTTAGGGGTTTCGCGATTTTGGAGAAGTCTTTGATGAACCTACGATAGTAACCGGTTAGGCCCAGAAATTGGCGAATATTTTTGACATTTTTGGGCAGAGGGAAATCTTTGACGGCTGAGAGTTTGCTTGGGTCTGGTTTAAGTCCGTCTTTACCGATTATGTGCCCTAGGTACCTGACTTCTGGTCTGAGAAATTCGCATTTATCCGGTTGTAGTTGGAGATTGGCTTTGCGCAATCGTTCCATCAGTTCGTGAATCTTTTTACCGTGCTCCTCTAGGTCCCTGGCATACACTACGATATCGTCGAGATAAACAAAGAGGGATACTCCTTGGAGTCCACTCAATACGATATCCATTAAGCGCTGGAAGGTTGCCGGGGCATTTTTAAGCCCGAATGGCATTCTTGAAAACTCGTAGTGCCCATGTGGGGTAGAAAAAGCGGTTTTCGATTTATCTTCATGATTCATTTCGATCTGGTGGAAACCGGATGCTAAATCGAACACTGAAAAATAATTCGCGCGTCCCAACTGATCCAGAATATCTGTGATGTTGGGTAGCGGATATGAGTCACCGATTGTTTTTTCGTTCAAAGCACGAAAGTCAATTACCATTCGCCAACGTTTATTACCGTTAGAGTCTGGTTTTTTCGGGACTATCCAGACGGGACTGTTGTTTGGAGATTCCGAGTGGCTTATGATTTTTGTTTCTAGTAACTCGTCCACTTGACGCTGGACTTCGCCCTTGAGCGCTTGGGGGAACCGATACTGCTTAGTGTTTATCGGCAGGTCGTTGACCGTCGGTATCTTATGTCGAAGCACATGTGTGGCTTCTAGAGGTTCGCCCTTTACATGGAATCTGTCTGAATATTGTTCGATTATTTTTTCAACATGTTCTAATTCGGTTCTTGCAAGGTGGTCGAGTCGCAAGAGACTTTTTATTATTTTTGAGCGCTCTGAATTATTTTTCTTTATACGCGATGTTGATTCGGAGGTAGGAACGCAGATCACGTTTTGACTCGATTTTGGACTTTTATTTCGATTTGTTTCATTGTTAAACCGTTCGTTACGATTGACCTCGATTTTTGAGTTTTCGATCGATTTCATTTTTGTATTTTTCGCGTTTTTATTTCTGTCTGCTTTTGATTTTTGGCCCGGAATTTGACTGAAGTTTTTATTTTGATTGATGTTGATTCTCGTTCTTTCCTCGCTACAAGACTTGTTATTTGATTCGACTTTTGTCATCGAAATTTTGGAATTGGCCACTTTCGGGCTCTGGATCGGCGCAATCATCGTGCAATTTACGCTTGGATAAGGAGGGTCACGAGGGATTGAACGAGAATTTGAAACTGTCGTACAGTCTAAATTGGGAGTATTTTCTGACAGGTCTTCGATAGCGTCGAATTCCTGCAGCTCCACAACTGGGACGATCAGTTTGACAGCGTCATTTGTGGTATTATAAACCTTCAAATGTGCCTTTCCGTCGATGTTTGTCACCAGGCAATCGCCGGCGTATACACCTTGACGGATTTTCAAAGGCGAGAGGTATCCCTCTTTTATTATGCTGTCTTTTACCTTCACGAAGAAGGGAGTTTCCGAACGCGCGGGGATTTCTATCACCTCGTCGGGTTCGGTTACTTTTTCGAAAGGCCATGATTTATCCCCACACTCGAGACATTCCGTTCGGTAATTGATATTGGACTTGGTTTCATAAAAATATGAAGATCCCAGCAGACCGGGATAGGGAAGCGGCACATTGTCGGGAATAATGTGAAATAGCGATTCGAAGTCGAATACGCGAAGTAGCACGCTCCCTAGTCCAAAGACCGGTAATTCGGATATGCCTGTTAATTTAATGACATCTTCGTTGTTGATGTCTACCATATTTTTTGTATATGCCTTTTTTATCAAGTTGGGGATGGCACCGCTGTCTAATAGCATCGAAATTGCTCCTTTTTCCGGTAGTGCTCCGATACACACCGAGGGCAATGTGTTGAAATTTTCCGATTTTATTGCGTAGGTCGGATACTTTCGTTCGGCTCCCTGAGAGAGACGGCATTCGCTTGACGCGTTTGAGTGGGCGGGCCGCTCGGTGCGTCTGTCCGAGGGGCACTCGGTCCGTTTCCCGAATGATTACGTGAATTATTATAATCGCGAGCACGGCAGTTTTCGATAGTGTGCCCGACCTTTTTGCAATACCGACAGGATGGCAGATTAGAATTCGGGGGATTGTTTCGAAATTTAAAACATCGATCCGCGGTGTGACCCTGCTTATAACACAATGGGCATTGAGGACCGGGCGAGCGGTGTGATTGATTGCCGGAAAAATTCGAAGATTTTTGGTTAACGTAGCAATTTTTCGCGATGTGACCGGGTTTATCGCACATTTGACACGTGACCGATTTTTGAGCGACTTGATTATTTGCACATTGATCGGCTTTGTGACCTTTACCGTTGCATTTTTGGCATGTGATTGGCGCCAATCGGCAAGCTTCGCTCGAATGGTCGTCCTTTTTACAGATGCTACAGGTTTTTACCGATTTGTTCGGAACGGGTCTCATAGAGGACGAGAGAAGTTCCTTACGGGCTTCGAGGTCGCGTTCGATTTCAATCGCATGATCTATAGCGGTCGAGATATCGTCGCACCGAGGGAGACGCTGTTCTATCTCCAGTCTTAGCCCGCGTTTGAAACACGAGAGGAAATAGCCGTATAATGTTTTTCTGTGGGCGGCACTTTCCGTGTCGTTTTGGGATGCTGGTTGAGCGTCGAGTATTTCCCTAGCTTTATCCCTAATTGCAGTGGAAAAATCTATTACGGTTTCACTGCTTCCTTGAAAAATGTGACTGAGTTCTCCCAACAGTTGTACCTCGTTTTTATTCGGAGCATATAGTTTCTTTAAGAATTTCAAAAGAGATTCTACCGTTTCGAATGTGCACGACCGGATGACCTTCTTAGCCTGACCCTTCAGTTTGTTTCGAATTACTCTCACAAACCGTGCTTCGGATCCGGGTGGAAGCGACGCCAATGCGTCTTCGCATCCGGCTACAAAATCTGAGAAGGAGCTACCTTTCCCGTCAAAATCCGGGACCATTTCGATAGCTTCCCTTAAAGATACGTAAGCGAGTGACTGATTGGTACCTAGCGCCATGTCTGTTTTATTTTCGTTATCGATTTTTTGAGTTAGTTCTAATTTTTTTACTGGTCGTTTCTTAGGTTCGAGACCGGGTAGCAATTGAGCGTCAGAGCTCCTCAAAGAATAACCCGATGGTTCACCTAAGTCGTCGGTAATATTTAAATTCAATGAACTAGCTGTTGATTCGTCCCCGGACATTGGATCAATCGGCACATTTCCCTTTTTAAAATCCCGGACGAGCCTCCAAAAATTAATATGTCACGTCGGGAAGGGACGTGGGCATATATTTTTTTTGATTCCCTCCTTTTTTGCCTACGACAAGCGCAATAGCACGGGATGAGGGTAAAAAGGGGTAGTGCTTGGAATGAGTTGAAATTAGGAAATCATGCAGTGATTTGGTATCGAGAAATAATCCGACAAATTTGTACAAACTTAACTAAAGGTTTATTACAAATAAGTGATTGGATTAATAAAGTTACTTATACAAAAAATTGACAATAAAAATAACTGTGAAGTCGGGGGAACAATCGGATTAACATAAAATGAAATTTGTAGCTTACATTGGTCGCTATGTTCGTGGGTGTATCCGTCTGCAGGTACGCTCGCTCGCAAGGATATCGGTTGTCGCTCGCAGATAAGGGCCTAGTTGACGGACGCCACGCTCAGCGTTCGGTAAGCGGTCACCAGCACCAGACTTTTGGGGTGCTGAGAGTATTTATATATATACGCGTAGTAAACAGCACCCGAACTACCTTACGCACTCGAGGCCGCGAGAGTCGACTAAACGTTTATACGACACTTCGGTCAAAACCCGAAGATGTGTAATATTCGAAACTCTATGATACCGGTACTACACTTCGAATTCTGTCAGAACAAGATTAAGAAGTGAAGTTAATTCGATGGATGATTTTGCGAGACTACGATCTGATTGTAACAGAATCGGTTGGAAGACTGATCTGAACGCGATGGAAAATGTCGGAAGACTGTTCTCCACGAGTGGTGATGGAACACACTTCTACGAACGATGATGGAACAATTGGGATGCTGAGGTGGTGGGAGAAGAAAACTCTGGAAAAGTGCACTTTTGGTGGTGCATTCTTTTTGGATTGGTGGAAAAGGCATTAAATATAGGTCTCTTCGGTTGATTGGTCGAAAATAGAGAGTGGGAGCAGGACGTAGGCTCGTCGCTCTATTTCCAGGAATTGGAGCTGCGCTTCTTTATCTGGAGCGCGGAAAAATACAGAGAGGAAAAAGGGGCCTTGTCGGCGCCAAGAACGCACGCTCGAGATAGGGCTTGTTGACCGAGGCCCGCGAGTCCGCATGGGAAATATCAACGCAGTTTTATGACCGCGGCAACTTCCTGGGTCGGAGGATTTTCTCCTAGCGAGTGTATATTTTAAGGATTTGGACATTTTTCCGCTCTTGGATGATCGTTAGCATTCGGTATCGTTGCGTCGTTATATATTTACGTCTTTATGAATATCATCACGTATTTCTTGCGTGTCGCTTCACGTGTTCGTCATCCTTGTAACCCGAAGGTTTCCTTTGTGTATTTTTGGTCTTAAGGACACTCTGCGATGTACTCGGACTCTGTTCGGATTACAACGAGACTGTTCGAAATTTTCCCGCTTGTATATTTGTTCTCGATATCATTAAGGCCGCTACGCTTTCGCGTGGGAAGTTACGCGAGACGCTTGGTTATATTAATATCGATAGGCTACATTTCCGCCGTGGTAGCCCTTATTCTAAAGAAAAATATTCAGATCCGTCGAAAAATAAGAATGCCGCTATCGTGCGTATTAGGCTTAAAAATACATTGTATGCAATTGGTCGCGACGTGACACTACTCCTGTACGTCTCAGTATAGGACGCGAAAAAATGAAGGATGTTGCAATTTGAATTTTTTTCATGTGTCGTACCGTTAAAACGTTATCGACAAAAAACGAAAAACATTCCCATTTTTGAGGGTGCGTTTTACCCCTTGAAACCGTTTTTCTGCCGATAAAAAAATACGTGGTTCTTAGTTTTTTATACTCTTCCACATAAAAAAAGTTTCAACAAAATCTGAGGAGGCCACTACAAGGTGCGCAACTAAGTTTCCGGGTTTTTTTGACCAATAAAAAATCGAAAATTTCAAGCCAAATACAAAAAATGGTTCATTCGAAGTATTGTCCGTCGCTATTTACACATTTTTGCCATCTCTCTGGGAATACATAAATACCGCGACGATAAAAAGACGCGTCGTTGGACTGAAGCCATTCGTCCAACCAATTTCGTACTGCATCGTGATTGGCCAAGTGTAGCCCACCCAAGCCATGCGCCATGGACCGGAACAAGTGATAGTCTGAAGGGGCCAGTTCTGGCGAATACGGCGGATACGGTAGCAGATTCCATTTCAGTGTTTTTATGGTGTCCTGGACGATGCAATTGCGATGGCACGGAGCGTTGTTATGTTGCAATATCACACGTTCGTGTCTCATGGCCGTTATGGCCGTTTTTCGAGCAATGCGTGGTTCAAATTGATTGGTTTTGTCGGTCGCGATGCCCATTGACAGTTTCACTGGGTTTCAGTAGCTCATAGTACACGATTCCTTTCAGGTCCCACCAAACGCAGAGCACTGTCTTTTTTCCGAAGTGATTTGGCCGTGCCGTCGATGTTGACGCTTTGTTACGTCCCGGAGGGAGATTTAGAATGGACTCGCGAGGTTGCCGAGTTTGTGCGCGAATTTTGAAGAGAGGTAGATTGCGCTGTGAGTCTTAATTGGTTTCCGCGCGAGTTCCGAACACAGTTTAATAACAATTGGATTTAGACGATTTAAGGTGCGTGCTTTGGTTTGAGGTTGAGGTTCGCCCGATACTTTGATCGAATAACTTACTCTCGTGAGTGTTTCTTTCGATTTGCAAATAGAGTTTATTAACACACTTGTATGTATATATATATCTATCGGTTGAATATAAGACGCGTACAGTGGATTGAGAAATATGTTAGACGGTTACGCGGACAGAGTATTATCTGAGTAAGTCTACTTTTCGATTCGGAGACTGATTACAGAGTGACGCTCCTTCGTCTTACAAAAACGGCGAGAGTTCGGTTTTGGGAGAAGGAGTTTTTTGGGAGAGTGCATTTCCTACGATGCGTTTTTTAGGGATTGGATAATCGGTCGTAAAAGTTACGTTAATTTTCGTGATCGGTTAGCGGAGTAGGGGAACATGATTCTGGATTTCTTATTGGGTCGCGGCTGAGATAGACGCAATCGCTGCTCGATTTCCAAGAATCGACCTTAGCGCACGTGTTCTCATAATTCTCGCTGAGGGCCTGTTCTACGACCGTGCGGAGTCACGGGCGAGTTTTCCGTAAGGGTCTATTTGGGATTTGGAGTGAGAGTTTCTGTTCGTTTTGGGGTCGCGTTTTTTCTATTCGGGAATTTTCCTACGTGAGTTTCTCGCTTTGAGCACATTCGCTCGTAAATTATATACTATCGGTGACTTAGTGCGTGTGAGCGGATGCAAGTCGCTTTCCCATTCTGGGTCTTGTGACAAATTTCAACTATCGCGTCCATAAAGTTTACAAAATATAGCTTTGGTCAAAAAATGACGGTGCCGCTATCGTGCACGTGTGCAATGATAATTTTTTGTGGTAGAGTAAAAAATTTGAAGGCTGGGACGTAACAGCTTAGCCAAGTGAAAGCCACGTTTTTCCGCGTTTGGGATACTCGAAATATATCCATTTTCCATCGCCAGTAAGAATTTGATGCAGGAAACTCTTTCTGTTCTGCCGCAAAAGCAAAATTTCGGAAATGGCTTCCCGTTTCGCGCAAATGCTGTTTATTTGACACAAACTTTGACATTTTCGAGGTAGAAAAAAAGTCGCTGTGTTGCGATATTTGTTTATATTACAACTGGATATTCTTAACAGATTTCTAAGCTATAGACACCCAATTTCAGACCTGTATGCCGACTACATGTGTGGCTAGCGCCATCCATGTGTGAAACCCGGGAACTTAGTGGCGCACCTAGTAAAGTGATGTTCCTTGTTAGGCATATCACACCGAAATGTAACCTATCGATAATAAGCCAGCGTCCCGCGTTCTTTCCCACGCGTGAACGCAGCCGGCCTTCAACGGCGGCGCGAGACCAAACGTAGGTGACGGCAACATTAGCTTTGTGAGGTCCTTACTATTTCCCACAAAACATTAGTACTAGGTCAAACAAAAATACACAATATTAAGTATTAAATATGAATAGGTATATTTGCTAGTGATAAAAGAATCACGCAGACGAATACAAATAAGTAAGATTATAATAAACGAAATTTACGGCATTTCGCTTCATTGAATTTTTTCAATATTGATTCGTGCTTTATATTCACCGTTATTTCAGTTTTAATCGATTAAATTGACCACGCGGATGGTCTCTCTTGGCTCATCGTGCTCCTCAAGTCGTTTTTTTCTATTAACTTCAACTTTAAAAGGCTTCTTTCAGCAGGAACTGTGCTGACCGAAATTGTAAACGTAATTCTGATAGTTACGTAACCAGTTGGATATATTCCTTCCAAATTATTCTCTACAAAGTACTAAATAAGCTGTTTCATATATTTGAATGAGTCTGGTAAATTTGATTTCAAAAATTGGAGTTCCTTATATAGGGTGTGTTCTGATATTCACTGCGAGTACTGTCGAAGTGACGTGAGTGAATCAGCTGCAGGACCGTTCCGTTTTTACTGGCGCTATTTCTTCTGTACTGTGGCACATGTATAACGGAACGACATCAACAGTATATTGCGATTCGCGTTCGCATGTCGTATGAAACATAACCTATATTGCCTAGTGTCAGTATAAGCATACATCAGTGAATTTGAACGAAAATGAATTTCAACATCGCCGCAATAACCGAGTATGCGAAAAATTTAGTGCAATCGTTGGACAGTGAATCATTAGATGACGAAGAAAACGTAATCCTATTTTTAATGTCAACGAAGAAAGCGAATAACAGACCCCGTATACGTTGTCGAAATTATGTCGAGGATGTTGGCGCTTCGTATACTGACGAAGAGTTCTGAATGCATTTCCGGTAAGTAAAACAAATTCTATAGATAATAATTGAATGCCTTAAAAGTGGTAATCAAAGAAATATGAAAAACACACGTCGTTCCTCGGTTAGCTATTCATTTTTCATCGACACTCCTAGGCTATCTAAACGTTGATTAGATGAGATAGAAATTTTCCAAGGAACAGAAGTCTTCATTTTATTCGTGGTAATTATTGATAATTTCCGGATGCAGCGCAGAACTTTTCAAGTTCTGCTAAATCTGTTAACGCCAGTACTTTCTAAACATAGCTACAGATACGGAAGGCATCCAGTATCGCCAGAGAGACAGCTACTCATCGCAATCTGGATTATGGCTACACCAAGTTCCTACTGATAAGAAGTCTAGTGGATTATTAGATTGTACGTGTAATTATATATAAAATTTATGTCTAATAAAAGAATGGTTTAGCTGTGTTTCGGAACCGATTTAATGTCGATAAAGTGACAGCGTGGTGAAGCGTACGAAAGGTTGTGAACGCTCTGTATAAAAGAGCAGCATCTTTCATCAAATGGCCAAGCGTAGAGGAAGCGCGAGGAAATATAGATGCAATGTAGCATACATATGGTTTCCCAGGAGTCATTGGGGCTGTGGATGAAACCCAGATTAAAATAACTGCACCGAAGCACAACAGCGCTGCATACATAAACCGAAAAGGATTCCACTCGATCCAACTACAGGTATTGTATTGGTATTACTATTTTATCAATGAAACCATATTTAACAGCCATTTATAGAGTACATTCCATTTCCACAAAAACAGTGCAGTACCAACATTTTTCTAAAACTACCGTTTATTCTTCTATTTCGGGTGATCTGTGATCCGCAATTGAAGTTCATTCACTGCTACGCAGGACCAGTAGGCTCCATTCATGGTATGTGAGTGTTCCGATTATCAAATTTTGAGGTCATGTGCACCGACGTGAATTTTCATCATGACAGCCATGTTCTTGGAGATGCGGCATACAAGATTTCAAAATATGTTATGGTGCCACTCAAAGATAATGGACATTTATCTGACGCACAACAAAAATTCAATTTCATTCATGCTTCTGCGAGAATGATCGTCGAACAATGATTAGGACTTCTAAAAGCTCGTTTCCGAAGCTTATTGGACACTACCGATGCGCAGAACGGATTTAATACCAAAATATATTATTGCGTGTTGCATTATGCATAACATCTGCTTATTGCAGCACGACATAATAAATATTCCAGCAATCGTTAACGAAGTGTATGTTGAACCACGAGTACAAATATTAAATGATAATTTACAAAGAGAAGGCATTGATAAAAGAAATGCTATTATGTATGCAGTGCAAAACCTTTAACCACTTAACGGCGGAACTTGGTTTTCGAATGAATTTTGGATTATTTATTTTCTATATTGTATACATAAGTACGAAAATAAACATTTCCATGGTTTCTTATTTCTAATATTTGGTCTATAATATTTGGTTCGTAAGACTGTCGAATAATACTTTTTTTCTTTTCGTAAGAATGTCTATTAATATTTGCTTATTTTTTATATAAAAAATATAGTAGATTTAGTATTATCCGTATCATATTAGCTATAAGAGAAGATATTCTCATGTAATAATAATAATTACACTGGTCATAACAATAACAGGGGCATACAAAATCTTAAAACGTAGAACTTACGTCTTCTTCCCTCATTGATATGTCTACATTTAGTCTTTCTCCAACAATGATTCCACCGTCCAAAATCTTAAATCTTAAAACTTACTATAAATCGCCACATCAATCGAATTAAGGGGTAAGGCCACTGTAAATTTTTTGAAAAATCGATTTTTTTTTATTGGCTTAAAAAATACTTTAAACCCTCTAGAATAAGAAAAAAAAAGGTCCTGTGCGAAAAAAAATTTGTTGTCCTTAGGAAATGAAGGTCGCCGCCAAGCATGTCAAAACTTGCTCCGAAACGACTGCAATTATATCGGAGATGGCGATTCCAAAACTTTCAAAGGCATCGTGGATTCGAAGCCTTATGAAAATGTTGATGTTAAAAAAAAAGAGTGCATAGATCACGTGCAAAAAAGAATGGGCACTCGATTGAGAAACTTAAAAAAAGGAACAAAAGGTCTCGGGGGAAGAGGAAAACTCACTGCCAAATTGATTGACGAACTAAGCATTTATTACGGCTTAGCAATCCGTCGAAATTCCGATTCCATCAAAAATATGAAAAATGAGATCTGGGCAACCCTTTTTCACAAAATGTCAACGGATGAAAAGCCTCAGCACGAAAAATGTTCGGAGAATTGGTGCAGTTGGAAGAAAGCGAAAGCAGAAAATGCCTTGGATGCGTATCATCACAATCAGCCAATGAGTGAGGAGGTTTATCAAGCCATCAAACCCATCTACATGGAATTGAGCCGGGACGAGTTGCTGGAGCGTTGCTTGGGGGCCTATACTCAAAACAATAACGAAAGTTTCAACGCTACCGTTTGGAGTTTGGCCCCCAAATCATCCTCAAGCGGAAAAACTGTACTAGATATTGCGACGGATATCGCTGTTTGCATATTCAATGGCGGCCTTACCAACGTCTTGCAAATATTCAAGATGTTGGAGGTGGAAATTGGTGTACAGTTATATAATTTCTGCATCGAAGCCGACGCCAAACGCATCACGCACGCGGAGACATCTCTGAGCGACGCGGCCAAAAGTGCGCGCGCGCTCCAAAAATCAACCAGGAAAGACGAAGAAGACGAAAATTTGGCTATCGAAGGACAAATGTATGGTGCTGGGATTGCAGACTAACGGTAAAAATTTTTTTTAACTTCTTTTTTTAATTTTTTCCAATAAAAAACTATTCGCAAAACTTTAAACGCGTTTTTCTCGAAACATGGTTTTTCAAAATGGCATGCAGCATAACTCGAACAATTTTCATTTTTTTTACTTGAAATTTTAAACAGATGTGAACATTTACATTATCTTGAGAATGTCGATCGGAATTTTCAAGAACTTTATTTATTGATGTTTTATTAACAAAAAACTTGCCGTTTTTTTCGTCAAAAATCAATTTTTTTTTTCAAACGCATGCCAAATCCACAAAAATTGATACTTTTTAAAATCCGATCGACATTCTCTAGCTATAGCCCTCTAGATTAATGGTTTTTTTTTTTTTTGTTCTAGATTCAAAAGTGCACCAGTGGTGCTGCGTGCCGCGGAGCCCTGGAAGCAAAACATGTCCCGGGAAGATAGCTGTGGAACCGCCATTTTGTTTTTTTTTACTGTAAAAAAATTTTATAATAAAGTTTAATGTATGCCCGATAACACCATTAAAAGTTTTTTTTCAAATACCTTCAATTTCGGGAGCAAAAAATTAATGAAAAAACCTTTTTTTTGGGCCGTTACAGTGGCCTTACTCCTTAAACACTAATTTCACGACTAGAACGTGACGACGAAAAAGTCTGAGACTTTCATCTTCAGTATTCTTCCCCAATTGATATGTCCACATTTAGTCTTTCTCCAACAATCTTTCCACCATATTTTCCAAACGTTTCAACGAAGCCATATTGTCTTCATGATGCTTTTCTCGAAGTTTTCGCTTTTTTTTTGTTCCCCCATATTATATTCTATGAAATCTCGAAGGTACGGATGAGATTTTTTTTCTTCTAGTATCTAGAATCATAAATATCAAATATAATAATTCAGCGTTATTTTAACCGATTAGCGCCCAAGCAACTTCGTTGGGACACTTGAGAAAACAAGGATGTTTTTTGTAGTCTAAAGCAGAAATAATATTACTCTATGAGTAAAATCTTCTATAAGTGAAAAGTTATTTTGATTTATGGCATTATCCTTCAGCTACGACTCTTCCTAAGGGGTGAAAAGAGGGTTTTAACTTCAAAATCAGGGTAAAATCAAAACATTCGTGGACAATCGTATGAAAAAAAAACATTTTAAATCGCCAAAAAACTTTGTATTCTTACTTATTTTGGTATAAAACTCACAAATGTGTTTCATACAGCGCAATGGCAGAAAATTCAACTACTTCCCAAGGGTGAAAGGCAGGTAAATTCTCTGAAAAATGGATTTTTTTTTTTTACCTTTGGCAAGGGTTTGCATTTCCGCCATGTCGCTGTACGAGCCAAATTCATGTTTTTATACCAAATTAAGTGAGAATACTACGTTTTGTAGCGATTCAAAATATTTTTTCATGTTGGTCCACGAACGATTTGATTTTACCCAGATTTTCAAGCTAAAACCTCTTTTTTACATTTAAGGAAGGGTCGCAGGTCAAGGATAATGCCATAAATTGGAATAACAGGCGATTCTACCTATAGGGTGACATTATTTCTGCTGCAGACCTCAAAAAAATCTTTTTTCTCTCAAGTGTCCAAACATTGTCGCTTGGGTGTTAATTGGTTAACCTTATAAGGTTTACAGTACATGCTCTAACTTACTTTTTCCTTGAGGTTCGTCTTCCTCGTCTTCATCGTCTTCGTCGACGTGCGAACCCGCCACTGCCAGTGGTTTTACCCAAGGTTTATCCGCGAAAAGTTCGTCCATAATCTGAAGGAAAAAAATCGTTTAGTTAATCAAATTTTGATACACGTTACAAAATAATAATCATTAGTTCTATAACTGTATAATTACCGGGATACGAATGAATGAGTGTTCGATTGTAACTAACAGAATTATAGGATCCCAGTTTTTGTTTCGATTCTAAGTATTTATTTTTATTTTTGTAATATATAGCACTAAAAGTATTGAGCACGTAATAATGCCGATAGAGTTTCAGGGAAATAATATATGAATGAGAGATTTACCTTAAAATATTCCCACTCCTTGCGGTTATTTCCACTTTTTTTTGTTGTGGTCAACTATGGGTGTATACATCCGTTTGAGAGCCTGACATTTGGTGAAACATTTTATTCCGGAAATATTAGGCCATTTTCCTTCCATACATCTCGCAATCTTTGTCCAAACTTGTTTGACGGTTCCATTTCCATCCTGGTATTCATCCTTGTATTTTTCGAACGTGCTCAACAAGAATAAAGTTTCCGGTTTTGTCCCAATATGCGTGCCTAGCGCAAGGAACAATTACAGTTATCATCTAACTACAATATACTATTACAAATTTACTCCCATCATTGCTTAGAAGCGTGCTCGTACTCGTGCTCGCTGAAACAAAACAAACACATTCGAAATTAATTAATTTCAAATAATAAATTCGCAAATAACTTCTTAGAACATCTAAGTTTTAATTACGTTCTGTTGTTTCCTGTATGGCGTGGTCCATATCTTGAGATCCATTGGAACTGGTGCTCGCTTACATAAAATGAGTACATTTGAAATTCTTTAAACGAAACAAGTATTAGTAACTAACAAACTGAAAATTTGTTTACCTCGATCAGTTACCTGCAATGGACAAATCGGTAGTGCCTCAGTTATACATAACTGCTTGGCCGCATTGAGCAGCAGTGCAGCAAATTTCATATCTATAAAAGGTGTCGATGGTGTACTTCAGTAACCTATAGTAGTAACAGTATAAATACAGTTTCCTATACGCAAGCATTTCTCGAACCATTAAAAGTTATCCCACATCTTGCTCCCACAAATATTTTATGACAAAAAACACTTTACTCAAAATCAACTTTAACTACTCGTTACTCTTTCATCACGTTCATTTACGTACGTTCATATATCATTTTTTATGTCCTGTAAATCATTTAGGAAATTCAACCGATTCGTCTGAACAGTAGTTTAGCCGAAACATCTAAATTCAAGACAGTTACAAAACATTTTCTGGCCCAAGATGCGGAATAACTTTTTTGTAACGTCGCGTCCTAAGGACCACATCATATCTTACAAATAAAAATAAATGCCAATAGAAAACTGTGTTTATACATTTACAACTATAATTATTTTACTTACTGATAAATAATACACATGTTGCGTCCGAGAAATGATGTTCCTCTGCAAACTGTGAGGTTACTTTCGTAATGATTTACATTGTCGAAATTGAACAATTTAAGAGGGTAGTAAATCTTCTCAAATTATTTAATTTAATATGGGCGTTCAATTTAATCCTACCTTTCCGTCCTTTTTCCGCATCTGCGGCACTCACAATGACTGTGTACTCTTTATTCTCTTCTGCATCTAACAATAAAAGCTCCGCGAACGCCGACATTTTTTGTCTTTGTTCCCGCTCGTGGTTCGTATGATCAGCTGGTTTCGTGCCTTACCTGGCGAGCCGCAGTAACGAAAGCCGGAAGTGATGTCAAAATCCGTGACGTCATATGAGCACGAAAGCGCATTGAAATCGTACTTTCACGTATATCGGAACGGCATTCGCAGTACTGACAGTACTCGCGGTAATATCGGAGCACACCCCACGTGTGGCAGTCCTGCTAGTTCCACCATCTCACCGCTACGCGGCTACATCGTTCCAGGGGTTGTCACAAGCGGCCGTAGGGGCATGCGTTCCATTATATAACAACCGTCTTTCCCCTAGATCCAAACACCCAGCGCGTCTAGAACAGGGTGCAGTGACACAGCCTTACTGATGAGTCTGTCATTGTACCCGAGACGAAACGCAAAATTCTTTTCCTGCCTCCTCCTATTTTACCGACCTTTCAGAACCTGGATAAGCTACGGGAGTAGAGAGCCACTGTTACGTCTGAAAGGGACGATGTTACGCTATTTTCGGGTTCGTCTAATATTGGTCTTAGGTTATCTGCCCTTTTGAAGGGAAAGCCGCCCGTCCCATACGGGCCCAGCAACCTCACATGAAAATTGAATATGACGGAAAACAAGTGGTAAGAAATTTATGTCGAGGTACACATCGATTAGTCATATATTTATTATGTAGTTAGGTTTACTTACAAACTCCTCAGTTTACTTACAAACTCAGGCTTACAAACTAGGTTACTTACAAACTAGGTTTACTTACAAACTAGGTTACTTACAAACTAGGTTTACTTACAAACTCGGGATTACTTACAAACTCCTCAATTGCATTGAGTCAAATGAATATTTGCGCTCTTCGCGCGGGGACAAGTTCCGCCGCCATTCCCTCCCGCACACCGCTCGTTCAAACTTATGGGTCCTCTACTTTTGATCGGGGTTTAGCGCAGACCCCGCACCCCTGTTCGCTGACTCGATGATTGTAATTAATATTATAATATGAATGAAATAAAAGTTATATTTAATAGTAACACTAACGTCTCTGTGCGGGTCCGCCGGGTTGCTAACCTGGACTTATTACACCGCCGCGACCTCTGTGTGACTAGGACTTTACTAGTAAAGACTGACGTCTCTGGGCGGGTCCGCTGGGTCTAAGGCCTGGACTTATTACACCGCCGCGAGCACTGCTTTTACTAACAAGGAAACGTTGCGAGGTCGATGTCTCTGATTTCGATGAAATTTGGCATGCTTGTAGAATGGGTAAAAATAGGCGACACGTATTTTTTTATATTGGGGGAACCCGATTTTTAAGGGTTGAAAAGCACCCTTGAAAATTAGGGCGTTTTACGTTTTTCGTCGATAACGTTTTAACGGTACGAGATATGAAAAAACTTCAAATTGCAACAATGTTTATATTTTCGTGTACTATACACTGGAGATGAGAACGATGCAGATAGCAACAAATTTCATATTGTTTATTGCAAAAATGCAATTTTTTCAACGGTATCTCCGAGAATTTTTAATCGATTGGGATGTAAATTTGCATACATGTAGAGAATGGAAAAGTGCGGATACGGATTTTTTTTCCGATATGTTGCAATTAAGGGGTTGAAACTACCCGTCGATTTTTTTGCCGAGAGTATCTTATAATCAGCTAGTCTTTTGGCATTTCGGTCTAAATTCACGTCAATATATGTTCGTGTTATGACGCAATTGCATATTTGTAACATTCCAGCCCCTCCCCCCCCCCCCCCCCCAACGGTCCCTCTCTCGAAAGACAAACGTTCAAAGTTCTTACCGTGCGGCATGGACGAACGTTTCTAGAAATAAAAATGGGTTACAAAGAATGTACAATCAGTCAAAATAGTCGATACACATTTTCTCGTTTTTGAAATAAAAATAAAGTTCGAAGGGAAAAAATGTTGTATTTTTCGACTACTAGACGTTCATGATGATAATGATGAATACAGCAACAAATGGCATGTTGCTTATTACAATAATTCGTGAATTACTTGTGAAAAATCACTCTTCAGTTTCCCACTCATATGGGCAGAAGCAAGGCTCGCAATCACGGACTGACTTCGTGCTTCGGAAAGCAACTGGATTACAATTGTATATTTACGAAGAAATTCCACTCCGCTCACCGTATCGAAGGCATTATCTGCAGAGGTTACAGCGTTTTTGGGTTGCCGCTGCAACTCATGAACAGAATGATGCAAACATTTTTATCAGCTTATAACACAGCATAATTTAATCTTTATCCTTAACTTTAATTTCACAAACAGTGGAACCAATGAACGAAAGAATTAAATCTTCGCAAAGAGCGACTGCGGTGCAACGAGCGGCACTCATGATAACCTTGAAATTGCCTTATTAAAGATTAATAGCAGTTCTGGTAATAGCGTGTGTCGTCGTTGTTTTTTTCGTGTGCATTTATCAATTGGGGTTCGAGTCATATAAATTCACCAACGATCATTATTGCTGCAGTTACGACGGAGAAGCCAGCCATACATTTTGAGTTCGAAATACAAATAAAAATGTACGTTAATCCGGTAAATGTTATTCAACTTCTATCCATAGCGATAAGTGCTACGAATTTGCCTCGCACTCCAATCACCAAACAGGAAAAACAGTTCAGTAAGGATCTAGAAAACATGATCATTGAAGCGATGGATCAACCTATGAAAATGGAAGTCGAAACTGGTTTGGATTTTCTGTCACCAAATGAAATTCATGACGCAACCGTAATAGAAGATGACAGTGAAGGAGATTGGCACGGACAACGATACCTAGATCCAAAAATTGATGAAAATGTATGTACCCAAGATATAGAAGAATTGAGTTACAAATACAAGACAAGAGCTGTAGATTGCTGGAGATCCGGGGCAAATGGGAATAGACAGTTATCATCGGTTCAAACGAAATTCAAAAAGGTGAAATCAGAGTCGCAGTTGCGCCGGTGGGCCCATAGTATAAATAAGGGTGGCACCTACAAAGAAAAGTTTACAAAGATAGCTCATTACACGTTAAACGATTTTAATGATGCTTTGGACAGAAAGCTGCCTGTCCATGATATAAATCTCCGACGATGGGCCTTACGTGCACGAGATATTGTATAAATATCAGCCGTAAATTTCCAAGCATCCGCTTCTTGGTTAAGGACATTCAAAAACCAACATGGAATTGTGTCACGGTAGATTACTAAATATGTAACAAAACAACAATTATTAAACGCTGATACACTTCAAAACAAAGCTATCGAATTTATAGAAATGGTGAAAGTCAACATAGCCAACGTTGGGGCTGAAAACACATTTAATTCTGATCAGAGTGGATTCAGTTTAGAGCTACATACAGGCCGCACATTGGCGAAAGAAGGGCAGAAATCCGTTGAGGCAGTCGTGCAATCGAAAGCATCAACACCACACAGTTATACTATACAGCCTTTGGTTTCTGCGAGTGGCAAGCTTTTGGCACCTATGTGATCGTTTTAAACGAACCTACCGGCAAATTTGGTCCTCGAGTGGAACAAACTATGTTCAGAGCCGAAAATATATTTCCATTGGCTTCGGAATCTGGAAAATTGACGACTAATCATTTCAAGCGATGGTTTCAAGAAGTATATATTCCCAATACGGGTCCAAAATCAGTAATACTTCTGGATTCTTGGAGCGGTCAATGTCCAACTGCATTTAAAGAAATGAATATGCAAGGGAAAGATATTAAAGTTTTAACCATTCCAGCAGGTAAAGATATTGCACCAGTTTCATTAGTTCTGTAGACAATCAGTCCATTAGATAATTAGTAATTCTTGCAGGTACGACTGGAATGATACAGCCCCTTGATGTTTATGGCTTTCGTGTATGGAAAAACTTCGTCAAACACTTTTCAGATGCAGTAATATTATACAATTACGACGTCTTTCGTTTATGGCTTTCGTGTATGGAAAAACTTCGTCAAACACTTTTCAGACGCAGTAATATTATACAATTACGATGTCAATCTGCATTTGAGAGACAATATTGTTAAATTACAATCTCTTACACACAACCAGTTTTCTTCTCCACGGTTTACAAATCTTGTCAAATATGCGTGGTACAAAAGCGGGTACGAAGAAGAAAGACCACCAAACTTCGAAAATCCGGTAGAATTTTGCTTTTCACAAAATGTACGGACATGCGATATATGCGGCGAAGCAGCTATTATCACTTGTGCGTGGTGTAAGAAATCTCTTTGTTTCAAACACTTTTATTATGACTATCATTATTGTATTAAGTATTATCCATAATAAAACATTTCCTAAATTAGTAAGCGTGAGAACACTTTTCCCATTGTGTTGTAATCTTCAAAGGCAGTACGTGGCGGGGGAGAATTTCATCGTAAATATACAATTGTAATCCAGTTGCTTCCCGAAGCACGAAGTCAGTCCGTGATTGCGATCCTTGCCTCTGCCCATATTAGTGAAAAACTGAAGGGTGATTTCTCACAAGTAATTCACGAATTATTGCAATAAACAACACGCCATTTATTGCTGTACTCATCATTATCATCATGAACGTCTAGTAGTCGAAGAATACAACATTTTTTCCTATCGAACTTTATTTTTATTTCGGCCCGTTCACGAGCTATAGAAAGAACGAAGTTGTTAAGGGTGCGTTGACCCCTTAAGATTGTCGTTCCGCCAAAACGAGAAAATGTGTATCGACTCTTTTGACTGATGGTACTTTCTTTGTAACCCATTTTTATTTCTTTAAATTTTCGTCGTTGTTGCACGGTAAGAACTTTGAACGTTTGCCTTTCGAGAGGGGGACCGTTGGGGGGGGGGAGGGGCTGGAATGTTACAAATATGCAATTGCGTCATAACACGAACGTATATTAACGTGAATTTAGACCGAAATGCCAAAAGGCTAGCTGATAATACGATGCTCTCGGCAAAAAAATTGACGGGCAGTTTCAACCCCTTAATTGTGAGATATCGGAAAAAGAAAAAATCCCTATGCGCACTTTTTCATTCTCTACATGTATGCAAATTTACATCCCAATCGATTAAAAATTCTCGGAGATACGGTTGAAAAAATTGCATTTTTTCCATAAACAATATGAAATTTGTTGCTATCTGCATCGTTCTCATCTCCAATGTATATTACACGAAAAAATAAACCTTGTTGCAATTTCAAGTTTTTCCATATCGCGTACCGTTAAAACGTTATCGACGAAAAACGAAAAACACCCCAATTTTCAAGGGTGCTTTTCAACCCTTAAAAATCGGGTTCCGCCGATATAAAAAAATACGTGTCGCCTATTTTTACCCATTCTACAAGCATTCCAATTTTCATCGAAATCGGAGACATCGACCTCGTAACGTTTACTTGTAAAAGTTTGTCTCCGATTCCAGGAGTGAACCGTGGACTAATCGGAAATGACAATACCTACCGCCATCGGACTGATGTTAGCTCGGTCGCTATCAGCCCGGTGGGGTTTTTAGCAATGTCCACGGAAACTTGCTCGCTCCTGGAGTCCCACGATCGAGCTCCGCCGATCAGACGATGCCTAATCAGCGATACACGATCGGCCGCATCTGGTCTCGGTTTCGGCGCTTCCACACCCGACACCGCACAGAGACGCGAGGCGTCAGCAAATAAATGAAAATAATAATAGTAATGAAAAGTTTTCGGGACGTGACCCCACCGACCTAATCTTTGTAATAGTTAGAAAACCTATATGTCGCTGTTTGCACCGTCTCGAAGAATTGTTCCTAGATCATTACAATGCTTGCGAAGAACTTCGTTTGATAAAGATTTCAAATAATGGATGTCATAATCGAAACCAAATCGTTCAAAATATTCATTGAGCGATTTGAGTTAACATTCTTTATCGACAATGATAGCATTTATCATTGTGTTAAATAAGTTAACACTGAATTGCATCTCCGCGGATTGCATAGGTTCATCAATATGTTCATAACCGAACATCCTTTCCTTCTTTGCTATCCTTCATTCTAGAAATTCTGATGCAATTGCATAATTACTTTTTTCTACGAACAACCGAGCTTCCGCGACGCTTGTATCAAATCCTATATTGCAATATTCTTGAATCCAGTTGCAAAAGGAACACAACGTATCAATAGCGACGTTCAAGTTAACTTGAACCGATTGCACTATCTTCCTTATATTGTTGACGCGTAATGAGGGCTCGTACCACACGTGTATAGCAAGAATAAACTCAAAAATTAGGATTTCTTTCAAGACAGCTTTACAGTCATTTAAAGTTTCAGTATCTTCTGTTTCGTTTTTCAAGATATTTAGATAGTCGATAAGATCATAAAGTTGTAAATAAATCCTAAAATAAAGTAAAGTAAAGTATTCCCAGCGCTTGGTTGATGTTGAAAAGAGCAAATATATTTCATTGATAAAACCAATAAAGGTTTTGGTTGTTATTCTATCTACCAATAGCAAATTCCACCTGTGACAACCGCAAAGAGTAAAGAATGTTCTTGGATTGATATTGAGTATTGTTGTTTTAACGTCTGTATTTATGCCGATGATAAAGACGATTAGCACCGTTATGATATCCCTGTCCTCGGCAGCTTAAAATCTCTATGCCGTGTCTTTTCAGTTCTTGTTATATAGAATTTTTTAAACATTCTCCCGTCGTTTGAGCGACGGCAATAAACCCAACAAAGTGTTCCTCTATGTCTCCGGTAGAGACATTACAAAATCTTAATATTACGGTTATTTGTTCAACACGGCTTACATCCCTGGTTCGATCGAGCATGACGGCGTAGTATTTTGCTTGTTGAACTCTGAATTATCTCATAAATTATTGAATTAGACATCAATGCAGTTAATTCATTTTGGATGTCATGACTCAAATGATAAGAAGGTGTTTTTCATTAGTGCGTTGCAGGTGTTCCCGTAGTGTCAGGTCGTATTTGGATAACAGTTTAAGTAGATCTATAAAATTGCCGATGTTTCCGCTTTCATTTAGCTTAAGGCCTTGTGCCACACGCCTCCGACCGCTTTGAAATTTTGAAATGGGAATTCTCTCAAACGGAACAACCAATTGGAATGAAATTTGTTGTGTACATGCAGGACGCTTGCTCTGAGAGCATAGTTCTCGCTATTGTCCAAAATTTCGAAAAAAAATGTACAGTTTGTGGTTACCATGCGAAAAACTCTGAATTATTAACCATTGCTTCGCTTTCTCGGTAATTTGGCTAGAACCATGCTCTTGACAGTGAAAAAGCACACATTTTAAGCCCTGTTTCACCTGTTTTCGTAAACAAATGGCGGAGAAAAGTAATTTTGAAATTTTTACGTAAATATAACAAAAATGTACCAACAAAGCTCAAAATTTAATTCATATGTTTTCTCACTGGCGGCGCGTAGCTCGCATCGATCGATCTTACCGACCGCGCTCGCCTCCTTCCGGAACAGTTTGTTTTTTGACAGGTCGAAAACAGGAGCTATAGCCTCGAAAATTCGTTCGAAATATATTTCATACGATGTGTCGGTGTGTAATAGAGTGAATTTTTTTTGTCGCGCTGTCGTGAGTTCTTTCGACTAAGGAGAACAAAAGGAGCCCGGTGGTCGCGGGCTCCGACGGGAAATATCGACAAAAAAATTATCGACGAGAAAACCGCTGCGGCCGATTACAAGAAGAAGGTCGGGGAAAATAGCGACAGCGAGAAGCCGAAGGAGAACGGTGAGGAGAAAACTCCGGAAGTCAAGGTACGTCCGTGCTATCGTACTCAACGGTTTTGGGGATATCAAGGGTGTAAAGTGAAGTAAAGATTTTCGGGCTTCGTCCGAGAAGGCGGTTATCGGAGATGGGCTCGCGCAGTACGAGACAGTAAAAACTCGAGAGGCACGTGACCGCTGGATGACGGCTTTCCTAGACGACAAAGGACCAGATGAAGGCCCTGCAAGGGGTTCGGCGTTCTTGAGATAGTCCATTAGGAACCGTTGACAAGACCGCATGGTCGAGCTGCAAGCCGTATATCGACGCTTCATTGTCACGCGTCGAAGATATTAAGAGCCTTTATATCATTACCATATCGTACGAGAGACTTCATATCATCACCATACCGTACGAATCCATTGGACATTACTTTTACAAAATATAACCGTAGCTAAGGAAATCTTACTACAAAAGGTGCTGAGAAAACCTGAGCCTCAACTCGCCGAGGGTGAAGTGTTTATCCGTGTCAAAGAATGGGCCCTAAACTTCCAGGCTGCTATGACACGACAGAGTATCATCGATTCTCCACCGAAAACTCCGTTCATCGTAGGCTCTGAGTGGGCTGGTGATATCCAGGCTGCTCTGCTCGATCACAAAGCCTGGTCAGAGCTCATTGTGGTGTACTTGGATGCGGCTACTATCACCATGGATTATGCCGTCCTTTACATACTACTATTCTGATCCACACCGCCGGCGGTGATGTGGGCCAGGCAGTCGTTCATTGCCAAAGACGGCTCACGGCATCACAATCTTTGGTTTTTACAGCCCATCGAAAAACGACGAGCTCAAATTGACCAATACGATTGATCATGTCCAAGAGCGTTGAAGCAAGTACAGGCATGAAGTAAGAAAAATATCGTTGGGGGCCGTTGTCAGAGTTCTCGATTGTGTCGGTGGTAAGGAGTGCAGCAGAAGATGTGCCTTGCAAAAGACCATGGGAAAATATGTTCTCTATGGCTCGAGCAACGTCGTAACCAGCGCAACACAGACTTTCTTCTCCGTTGCCCGATACTGGAGGACGATGGGCAAAATATTGCCATTGAAGCTCTTCGGGGAGAAAAAGACACTGTGCAGGCTGCATCTCCGTCGTTTGATGCATCAGCACTGTCCGCATACCCTCGTGACGCGAGTGGTGGACAAGGTCTATCTAAATAATGCTCGAGGTATTTGTTTAAATTTATTCCAAAGCATGGTAAGATGTCACGATCTGACCATCCTTAGTAACTCGGAAAGTACAAACTTGAGTTGTCAAAAATGATTGCAAACATTCAATTTTGCGGAAGCAAGCATTTTATTTCAAATTCGTCCAGTTCAAAGTGACCCAGTGTGTAAAGGAAGGGCACCACCAACACTGCTCACTTTTGATCGTTACCTTTGAATTTTTCTTTGAAGAAAGCAATAAAATACATAGTTACAAGAACTTTTACGCTTTATTAGGTATATATTAAAGTATATAGAACAGTTTATTTGTTAAAAGAATCGAAAATGGTGGTGCACGAGTCTTTTAGTTTTTTAAAAGTTCGTGTTTTCAACCATACTTTTTATATAGTATACTACTCCAAAAATTACAGGAACAGAACATTTGTTCATTTTTTAAGCGTTTTTTGAAGCGCTGTATCTATGTGGTATAAAAATGGTCGCATCGAGATGAAAAAAAGCCTTTTGAAGCTTCGAGTTCGTAGTTTCGAGATCTTTTGGCAAAAAAATTTATTATCTACGCTTATCGCGCAATCATAAGAACTAGCGGGAGAAAAAAATTCCAAATGTTTTTTTTCAGGGGTCCTCGGACTAAGGAATTTTGTGTCAGTGAACTCAATGTCTAGGTTAGTTAGTTTGTTTATTCAGCTTTAATTTGCGTGTTTATCTCTACGTCACTTTTTTTGCTGAGATATCCGACTTTGAATAAAAAATATCCGTTTGTCTTTGATTATTGATATCTCAGTAACCAATTATCGTAACGGGAATTAAAGGGCAGCTTCGAAAAGTTGAATAAATTTCCTGCCAGTCCCTCTCGTTGATCCTTGTGAATTTTTTCTTCATCTTTAACCTTTATTTGGTAAAGGACAAAAAATTCTTTTTCTAGATTATCAGTAGATCTACCCCTACGTTGCTAATATTGATGCGAATACTAATGTTGCCGCGTTTTTTTCTGCTCGATGTACTCCCGATAGCCCTGTTAGTTTTCAAGTTGATCTATCGAACCGTTTTCCAAAAAAAATTGATCGAAGTTTTACAAAACAATCAAAGGAACAAGTGTATTATTCCTAAACATCGTGTAATCATCATTAAAATGAAAAGACTAATTTTCTTCGACTTTTATCACAACTTGGCACTAGTTGCTGGTTAAAGATAAGAAAAAAATTCGAGAGATTGACATTTTTTTTAAGTTTGGGTTTGTTTGTTTGTTTAAAATATTGTTTGTTTGTTTAAAATATTTCAGGAAACAATACCGACTACCGAATACCGAAACAATTTTTTACACGATTCGGCCTTTGCGCACTATAATTTCACTCATCTTTAATGGCGTCAATTAAAGTCGATACTTCCAAGTTGTATTTAATAGTCGAAATGAGAACATTCATGCAATTAACTGTCAATATTTTCTACGAAGGTTATAATATATAAGTTTTTATATATAAGGTAAGTTAATATATATATAAGGTTATAATATACTAAGTTTTTTTTGTATACCTAATAATCTTCGCAGAAAATATCGAGAGTTAAGGGGCGGGCTATACCAGTGTGAACGCTGAAAATTAGGGTGACTTTCGGGATTTTTTTGGAAGAAAAGTACTCAATTAAATGTTTCAGAAAATTAAGAATATATGTGGCTGTATTTGACCTATATTACATAATTTTTTCATAGAAAAATATTGAGATCCAAGCGACTTATGCGCTGCCTTCGGAGGCACCAAAAAAAAAAGTTTCTCCATGCTGACATGATTCGGGCTGATTGAGTAGCGGAAACCGAAAGAGGAAAAAATGTCGTTAAACTGAAAGGTATTTCCTCCACAATAACGTAGGATTTTCGAAAAATATCAAAATCTAACAAAATGGCGTAGTTATGAAAAGTCTGTTTTCTTGCCTATAAAATGGTCGTTCTTTTTAATGCTGATTCGTCAATTTTCATCCAATCAAAAATATCCTACATCATTGTGGAGTAAATATATTCAAGAGTACTCAGTTCAAATTTCAAGTCAATACCTACGAGCGGTTGCTCTTTAGAAGGCTGCCATTCGGGGAGTATTAGAGATACGGTCTCGACCTTTTTACAGGAAATTCATGAAAGTATAAACTGTCGAAAAAGGCAAAAAATCGATTTCTTCAAAGTGTCACACTGGTATAGCCCCTTAATCGCATACAAGTTCTCCGATCGACTGGTGAATACAGCTTAGGGGTATCAACTTTTAATCAATGCAATTAAAGATGAGTGAAATTATGGTGCGCAAAAGCCGAAGCGCAGTAACAATGCGTCACCATTGTTTCTTGGAAAGTTTTACAAATTTAAAAAGATTAGCATTTTTTTGAAATTACCCAATTTTTTTTCTTAAATTAAACAAGCAACTACTGCAAAGTTCTAAAAATAGTCGAAGAAAATGGGTCTTTTCATTTTGATCATGATTACACGATGTTTACGCACAATACACTTGTTCCTTTAATTCTTTTGTAAAACTTTGATCGATCGGTCCGGAAAAACGGGTCGACGGATCAATTTGAAAACTTACACAGCTATTGGGGGTACATTATGCTAAAAAAACGTGGCAACATTACTCTTTCCACCAAAATTTGTAACGGAGTAGCAGATTTACTGATAAACCAGAAAATGTCATTTGTTGTCCTGTTTTTCAAATTAATATTAATGGTGAAAAAAATGTTTCTTTTTCTCAAAAATCAACGAAAGGGTCTTGTACGAAATTCATTGAAGTTTTCAAAGCTGCCCATTCATTTGCTGTGCGATCATTGGTTGCTGAAATATCATCGATCAAACACAAAAGGATCTTTTTTCATTATAAGTCGGATATCTCAGCAAAAAGTTGACGTAGAGCGACCACAAAAAAACGAAATTGAAACTAAATGAACAAGCTAACGAACCTATGCATTGATTTAACTTAACAAAATCACTTGAAAAAAGAAATTGGAAAAATAATATTCTCGCTATCTCTTATGATTGCGCGATAACCATAGCTCACAAAATTATTTTTCCAAAAGATCTCAAACTACAAACTTGAAGCTTCAGAATGTTTTTTTCTTCAGCTTAATACGACTATTTTTAACATTGATACAGCCTTTCAAAAAACACTTTAAAGAGCAAAGAAATTTTCTGTTTCTTAAATTTTTTTGGGGTAGGGTATAAAAGGTGATATTTTTTTTACAATTTGCAGTCAATCGAAAAAAGCGCTCGTCCTTGACTGTTAAGGATGTTGAGTCCCTATGAAACATGTTAATGTTAATTGTGTAATAAACAGCTCCTTAATCGTCATTAAATTTTTACACGACCTCCTGAATACTTCATGCAAAAACATACCAAATTTTCAGAATTCCATCACCATTGCCTTAACCTCCTTAGGGGTTGAAATAAAAAATGATACGAAAATTCTGCAAATTTGGTATGTTTTTGTATCAAGTATTTCAGAGGCCGTGTTAAAATTTCACGACGATTAGGAAGCTCGTTATTAAAAAATTAACATTTCGTTAAGAACAATTTTTGACAGAAATAAAAAAAAATTTATCGATAAACCTCGTTTCGTTTGCGTTGCTTTCAGTATATTGTAGATATTACAAAATTGAGGGGTCAAAAGAAAAACTTATCGCAAAGTTACATCAGTTTCCATAAAACAACATTTAATTTGTGGATGTTAATTGTTCAATAACGAGCTTCCTAATTGTCGTGAAATTTTTACATGACCTCTGAAATACTTCATATAAAAACATGCCAAATTTTCAGAATTTTATTATCATTTGCGATTTCGGACTCAACATCCTTAAAGCAATCTAAGAAGCTGCAGTTAAAATTTCAAGTCGATTGGACGAAAATTTTTCAACTTCTGCTACGTTGCGATATCAAAAAAAATGGTTTCGATAAAAACATGTTTGAAGTCAACGATTTCATAGACGCTACAGCTGAAGAAGTTTTTCCCGTAATCTAATGGCACCTATTGGTAAAAAATAAAACTATTTTTAGTCGGTGACTTTGTCCCCATAATAGGCCTACAAGAGTTCAGAACTGCGTCTACCGGCATGACTTCGCCGAAGAGGGTATTCAGCACCGGAGACTGCCTTAAAAAATAGTTCGAAAACCACTTTATAATTGTTTTTTCAGCTACAAACGAATATGCATCATATTTTTTGAGATTCCAAGGATTTCTTAAAAGTAATTCAAACAAAACGATTTTTCGAAAATTTTACACCAGTGTCCTCAAAACATTTCGCTATCGTAAAATTTTACCGCTTTTCTATAGAGCGAGACTCCTGCGATCGTCGTTGCTAAAAAATTCAATCCTTGGAGAAACCTGCCGAAAATAAATCCCGGCAGAGAAAAACAGCTTAACGCAATTGTTTAAACAAAGAGCATTGTAAAAATTTGTAAGCTTCCATGGATTTTTAAAAAGGGCTTCCAACAAAACAATTTGTCGAAAATTTTACACCGGTGTCCTCTAAACAATTCGCAATAGTAAAATTTTACCGCTCTTTTGTAGAGCGAGATTCCTCCGATCGTGATTGTTAAAAAATTCGATCCTTGGAGAAACCTGCCGAAGATAAATTCCGGCAGAAAAAAATGCTAAACGTTTTTTTTTTCAGTAATTATAAAATGTTACCGCTCTTTCGCAGAGTTCGACCCGGCCGATCTCGTTCGCTCGCGAATTTGGTCGGCCGCAGACAACCTGCCAAAGATAAACCATGGCAGAGAAAAACATGTCGAACGCAATTGTCTAAACAAAGAGCATTGTAAAGTTTTACAGCTCTATAGAGTGAGTCTCGAGCGATTTCGGTCGTGCCTCGAGATTTTGGAAGAGATCGAATTCATCGACGTTGAGCGGCGTCGAGATGCCAAATAGCCCTCGGGCTAATTTGTTGAAATTAATTATAAAAAATGGGAAAATGCCAGCACCCTTCCACCATACGAGTCTCTAGCAAACCCCGTTTGCCATAAAGATCAACCATAAAGAAATTTCCACCGATGACCACCGTCGACAAAAAAAATCGATTCGAGCACATTTGTTTAAACAATGCGCGATTGCAAAATTTCACCGCTCTTCCGTAGAACGAGGCTAGCGATCTGGATTGTTCGAGAAGTTGACCAGCAAAACGCTGCCAAACATGAACCCTGGCAGAGATCAAAATGCTGAACACATTGGTTCAAATAATGAGCATTGTAAAATTTTAGCAGTCTTGTAGAGTGAGTTTCGAGCAATTTCGCGGCATCGAGATTATAAATAGTGCTTGAGCTTATTTGTTTTAATGAATTAAAAGAGCATGGGAAAATTCCGGTGCCCTCTCACGAGACGAGTCTCTGGCAAACCCTGTTTGCCAGATAGTAATCGTCATGAAATTGCCGCCGGTGGCCGTCGTAGAAAAAAAATCGATTCGATGGCATTTGCTATGCAATGTAAAATGCAACAAAGTTTCACCGCTCTCCTACCGAGCGAGCGCATGCTTCCAATACAAGTGTACCATGGTCGCTGCGCATCGTTGTGTGTATTGTGTGATACGCACATAGATATATGGTGTTTGCGTACGACCGAACGGCGTGCGAGAATGTATTCGTTCTTTCTGCATGCGGCCGGCGTAGAAAACACACATACACACCCACACACACACGCGCGTGTGCGCGCTCGGCGATCGCCGTCTATTTGGCCTCGACTCTTCGGCCCAGTGCGAAGCATTGAGGCCGAATTCGCGAGCGATGCGCTGTCCGTCGGTAGTGACGTGTAGGTACACACTGCGAGATCTGCACTACCGATGTAACGAGAGACCGCGTCGGAATTTTCTGGCAGGTGGCACATGGCCTTAAGGGATTCGCGATGACCTCCCAATGCCAGATTATACGAAGCTAAGGAGTTTCCTATGTCAACCAATCTTTCAAACAAGTTGTGTCGATGCTTTTGTGATTTTCTAGTTAATCTCTCATTTTTTATATCTATCGTTTTTTCGTGTTCAATTCCTTTATAAACTTCTATCCATTTGAACATACACTTCATGTGTCCTTGACTCTGCTCGTGTCTTTGTAATATCTGGCTAAGATCGCTCCACCAGTAAATGAACATTGTCCACATTTCTTTAGCTATTGTTGTAGACAGATAAGCAGTATATTCACACGTAAAAAATGTGATGGAGGAGATTTTGGTGGTTTTCACGTTTTTGAAGCTAGGGCATGGGTCATACGTCCTTTACAGGTATAGTTCACTGACCATAAATGTATTAATGTTCAACCCGTACAGTGAAACACCCTACAGTGAAATACCCTATATCGATGTACCTCACGCTCCAGGTTAAACCTAATAGACGGATGATAATCGGAACAAACGTTGAAATACACGCCACCTTTTTTAATCCGAGCCACCGGAAACCAACCGATCGGTTGGACATAAAAAATCCAAATCTGTATCCTTTCTCTTCTTCCAAAATAATCCGACGTTATCTCCGAAACTAATCCGCCTTCGAGAAGAATTTATGATTGGGTTTTTTCCGATCTAAAGACAATGGGCACGACGTAGAAAATGTTCGTTTGCAGCGCAGCGGTAGGGATAGCGTCATAAGAGCAACAAGGGCTTCTGTTGATGGTAACGACGTAGTCGCACTAGTCATGGCTGCGACTTGCTGCCCAATTTGATTGAAGGTAGTTTCGTTTATCTTTTTCGAATGCTTTGGTGAATACATGCTGTTTCTTGCCGGGTGTAGGTTGAGGATACAATAACTTATCGCACATCAGACATTTATTGAATATATCATATTGTTGTGCAGCTAAAAACATAAGTGAGCTACTTTCGAAACTGTTGTATTAATGAATTACTTACAACGTTGATAAGTGAGTAGCATTGCATTGATCAATTTGGTTTCCGCAAATCAAATATATTGATCCTAATTTATCGCGAATCGGGTCGCGTTACCGGCACGATAAAATTCATAAATGAGCGACTGCTGCCAACACGCAATGCAACAGCAATCCGTCCTGCTTACATGCTTATACTTTATGATTTACTGAACCGATCGCTCTATGTTTCAATCCAGGGACTTTTCTGACTTAATTAAAAAATTGTTATTCGCGAATCGATCATCCTTATTTGTACGAAAAATCTCACAAAGGGCTCTCTGCTGCCAACCTGCATGACAGTAGCTACTTTTCCGTTTTAGCTGCTTATTCTTTATAATAAGACGAATCGGTCGACGATGCGTTATCTCGGTGACGACTTTTTTAATTAATAAAAAAATTGATATTCGCGAACCGCGCCCCCTTATTCGCACGAAAAATCTCAAAAATTGATCCCTTTATGTTTCATCCCGGTGACGGCGTTTGTTAATTAATTTAAAAAAAGTTATCCGCGATACGGGTCTTCGTGCCCGAATGAAATTTTTGTTTAAATTCGTCTGCTGTCAACACGCATGACAATAGCGACTTGACGATTTATATGCTTACTCTATATGAATACACAAAAATATCGACTCATGATTCATCCCGGTGACGGCTTTTGATAAGTAACAGAAAAAAACATTAGTTCCGCGAGTGAGATAGATTCGGCTCATTCACTACGCTACGACCCGAGCGTATACAATGACGCTCAAAATGTACTGGGTTGTCTATGTCAACAAAATTGGCAGACGGTATTATCATCCCGCGTAGAAATTTCTTAGGGTTAGCTTGATCAGGATCAAGGCCCGATGGGGGTGTGATATGGATAACACTTATGATGGACATCCTGATCCGGCCCCTATCGGGCCGGAAGTATTGAGACTTTAAATCGGGCAATACTAAAATAGCCCTACTAAGGCCGTCCCTAATAAAATCCTACTGAGGGCCCCGATAGTTCTCTACCAAGGCTTGCCCTGTTAAGCCCTACTAAGGCTTTCCATGATAGGACCTTACTAAGGCTTCCTCTAAAGAGATTCTACTATTTTCCACATGTAAACTTCGATGCGATAGCATCGTAGCTTCGGAGTTTCGATGTATTCACGAACTCTTAAAAAAAAATATATGAATTGTCACGACAACCAACGATATGCAACTCGGATGCGTGTTAGAAGATTTCGGCAGCTTGGGAAGGTGGAGAGAGAGGAGTTATATATATATTATAACGGGTCGGAATTCGTTGCAATTAATTTTATTTGTTCGGGACTCGATCAGGGAAGAAATTAGTTAAAACTCTTGTTTTTGGAGGTATTTGTTAATAAATTTGGTTTTTATTCAATGCTTGTGGCTCGATAACATAAAAATAATCGTGGTGTACAGGTGTGTTGTTTGGTTGGTGTCGCAGGTGTGTAATTGGTGTGTTTAAACGATTATGTCTCTGTCGGTACGATCGCGGGCTAATTCGGCGAGCTAATGTCCCTGAAGGGGTCGAAACACGCCTTCCGCCGTGTCGCTCGCGGCGCGTTGTATTATGGCGCGCTTTAGCCGGTTGCGCTCGGAGTTCGCTCCTGACTTCACGCTGCTTCGAGCGTCGCGCTCTTGCTCGTGGCGGGCCCCCGGGTTCGTGGCGCGATTCCCTCTCTCTCTCCTAGGGAGATTGATCGTGGCGCGCTCGATCGAGGTACGCGCTGGAGATCGCGGCGCGCTTCCTCCTCCCTAGCGACTCTGTGGGTATGCTCCCGATGGTTATGTGCTTTCTCCTACTATCTCCGTGAGCACAATCGATTATCGCTCGTTGGTAATCGATTACGCTGACTTCAGCTCCCGCCGACGGAGCTCACCACGTACCCGCTATGAATGACTACCGAGTGTTATGAGTGTGTTGTGTCTGTGTGGTGTTTTGAAATTTCGATTCCTCTCTGCCCTTCAGGTTCTCCTGATAGATTTCGAGGATACTCGCGTAGATTTTGCGTAAATGTGTGTGTGTATGTGTATCGCCTGATATTCTGAATACCTCCTCGCACTTTCTTTTCTCCTAATACAAATTTTCTATTTATCCTACGTTAATTTATTCCTCCTCCTTTTATCTTTAACT